>CACSLK010034598.1:6672110-6700311 GCA_902706635.1 Striga hermonthica | reverse complement strand
TTTTTTTTGCAAAAAAAGAGGCCAAAGGCCTAGGCTAAAACTTGTCGGGAGTACGCCACCCCAATGTTATCTTGTTGGAGCCATTCTCCCACCCCTAGAGGTGGCAAAGAGAGATGGTGCACACCGATCGGATGGGAAGCCGCCAAGCTCGCCAAATGATCCGCCACTACGTTCGCTTCCCTATGAACATGCTGAAGTCGCACCGTCCACTCTCGAGAAATTAGTTCTTTAATTGCCTGACCATGGCCTCATGATTCTCGAAAGAGCCATCCACTTGAGATATCATGTTCGTAACGCACTGACTATCGACCTCGGCAATAACAGAACGATGTCCCCGGTCCCACGCCAAGATCAATCCCTGAAACAGCTCCAGAGCTCGTCTCCCGTGATAGTACATGAGCCAATATTCATAATAAACCCTCCAATCCAACGCCCCATCTCATCTCGAATCAAACCACCCGCACTACTCAATCTCGTAGGCTTGCTAAAAGCTTCATCTGTATTTACTTTGACCCACCTCGACACCGGAGGGGACCACCGAATAAACGAGTAATATATGTTGCAGCCTCGACCCGCGAGAAAGCTGCAGTTGCTCGTGCATAGGTTTCCGTACGGTGTATAACCTCCAACTTCCGCGCCTCGCTACTAGCGACTTTGTTCTGAAAAATCCGCTCGTTCCGCCACGTCCACATGCACCATACGGCTACTGGAAAAACATTACACCAGTTACCAAAAGTCCCCTGCCGGCATCTTAGTAGATTTCGGCGAATGTGAAAAAGCAGAGTATTTTTGGTGGTGAAAAACACCATTTTTGATTAATCAGAAAATCAAGTACAAAAGCTGTTTTTGTCTCATATATATACACACAACATGCATATCAGGTAGGAGAAAACTAAAACGACGTCGTGTGAACTTATGACCTAAACGACGTTGTGTACATTTAATGAAAGCCAACAGCTGGCTTATTTACAAAAGCGCACGCACGATTATGAACCAAAAGAAAAAAATCGAAGAAAACAGAAATATGAAACTTGAGCTTGAGCTGCTTCACATCACTTCATTTCTTGACCAAGTAAGATTCACCATTCCAATAGCCCCCCCTCAAGTTGGGCCAGGGGAAATGCAAACCAAGCCCAACTTGGCAATCAAACTCTGGAACTGAGCTCCAGTAAGTAGCTTAGTAAAAATATCTGTACATTGGTACTTCGAAGGGATAAACATAGGGGCAACAAAACCTGTCTTGAACTTATCCCTCACAAAGTGACAATCAATCTCTAAATGCTTGGTCCTTTCATGGAAGACGGGGTTGGCACTGATATGTAATGCAGCTTTGTTGTCACATCATAAGGGTACAGGGTAGGTGAGATCAAGATGAAAATCCTGTGCAATATAGCTAATCCAAAGAAGTTCAGCCACTAGAGCACTCATAGAGCGATATTCTGCTTCAGCTGAGGAACGTGAGACTGTGTGTTGTTTCTTGCTTTTCCATGATATCAGTGCTCCTCCCATAAAAACACAATAACCAGTAATGGACCTCCTAGTGTCCTTACAAGTAGCCCAGTCTGCATCACAGTAGGAGGTTAACACCTTAGAGTTACCTGATGGAAAATGGAGTCCCAAATCTGCAGTGCCTTTCAAATATCTGAGAATGTGAAGTGCTACATCACAATGTGTGCTAAGAGGATTGGTGACAAACTGGCTAAGTTGTTGCACAACATAAGTAACATCAGGCCTTGTCATATTAATGTAGAGCAACCTAAGCCTCCTGTACTTTTCTGGTTCATCAAGTGGTAATCCTTCCGTCATAGTTAATTTCAGCCCATGTGGAAGTGGTGTTGAGGCACCTTTGCAGTCTAATAAACCTGCATCCCCTAGCAGGTCAAGGACATATTTCTTTTGACTAAGAAGAACACCATCAGCAGTGTTTCTTATTTCAACCCCAAGAAAAAATTTTGCTATCCCCAAGTCTTTGATGCTAAAAGTTGTATCCAAAAACTGTTTCAACTCTTTGATCAGCAAACCACTTAAGCTTGTAATCAAAACATCATCCACATATACCAAAGTGGCAAAAAAATCAGTGCCTCTCTTCATGGTGAATAAACAGTGGTCATACTTAGATTGAAGTAACCCAAAAGCAGACAGTTTGGTACACAACTCATTATTCCATTCTTTTGAAGCCTGCTTGAGACCATACAAGCTCCTAACTAACTTGCAAACCTTTCCATCTGTAGCCTTGAAATATCCCAATGGTGGCTTCATATAGACTTCTTCAGATAAATGCCCATGCAAGAAGGCATTATTCACATCTAGTTGGTGGAGTTCCCAATTCTGTTGTACTGCCATGGCTATGAAGATCCTCACAGTCACCAACTTTGCAACTGGAGAAAAAATGTCAAAGTAATCCACCCCTTGGACTTGATTATATCCTTTAGCTACCAATCTTGCTTTGAACCTCTCAACTGACCCATCTGCTTTTCTCTTAATCTTAAAGACCCATTTAGAACCTATGGCCTTTTTATCAGGAGGTAGATCTGTAATTTCCCAAGTGTGATTATGTTCAAGAGCTTCTAGTTCCTTTTGCATGGCTTCTCTCCATGCTGGAAGTCTGCTAACCTCACCATAGTGTGTTGGTTCTTTGTCCATTTCTATTCTGCTCATATAAGCTGCAAAGTTTTCTGGTTGAGGAATTGTAATATGAGGTATGCTGTTGCAAATATAGTCTTTTTGCCACACTGGTGCTTCCCTTTGTCTCATGCTTCTTCTCATACTTCCATCCATGTTGGGTGTACTTAAGTCTTCCTCCTTACTAGTATGTTCTGAGGATGTTTCTAGCCCACCATCATCCTCTACTGGAAGTGGTATAAGACATTGCCCATGTTCAGATTCAGTTGCAAAAGGGAATTGTTCCTAAAAAAAAATAACATCTCTGGCAACAAACACATCTCCTGTGTCCATATCATAAAGCCTATAACCTTTCTTCTCAATAATATATCCAAGGAAAGCACATTTTATACCTCTTCTGTCAAACTTAGACTTGTGTGGCACAGTGTTAGCTGCATAGCACAGGCATCCAAATGGTTTCAAGTTCCCATAGTCAACTGGTGTTTTGTTTAACCTTTCAAAAGGTGTTTCCCAGTTCAAAACTGAGCTAGGTGTTCTGTTAATCACAAAAGCAGCTGTAAGAACAACAAATGGCCAAAACTTTGTGGGCATGCCTGCTTGAAAAATCAGTGCCCTTGTCACATCTAGCAAGTGCCTATGCTTTCTTTCTACTACTCCATTCTGCTGAGGAGTGTAGACACATGTGGTTTCATGCAAGATCCCTTTCTCCTTAAGAAAATTCTGAAATTATGTTCCCATTAACTCTTGCCCATTATCAAACCTCAGCCTTTTGACCACAGAACCATATTGTGTTTCTGCCATAGCCACAAAACATTTCAACAACTTTCTTGCTTTTGACTTGTGTCCCATAAGTAACACCCAAGTGCCTCTGCTGTATTCATCCACTATGGTAAGAAAGTAAGGTGTATCAACTAACCTTTCATCCTTGCATGGTCCCCATATATCCACATGTATTAGTTCAAAACATTGACTGGTTTGTATGCTACTGTTCCCAAAAGGTTGTCTATGTTGTTTTGCCTTCTGACATATTTCACACTTGTGCAGCATTTCTTCACTATCTTTGTTGCACTTTCCCTTCAGAAACTGCAGGTGTTTAAGAGCTGAGTAAGAAGCATGACCCAAGTTCCTATGCCAGGATTCTATACTGGCATTACAAACCCTTTCTTCTGTACTTTCATTTTTCCAGATATACAGATTTCCCATCATTTCTCCATATCCCAGCATCCTCTCATTCAGTTGGTCTTGTAAGTAGCAATGAAATCCAGTGAAAGTCCATGATAAATCACTGTTTGCACACAATTGCATCACTGACATCAGATTATACTTGAATGTGGGCATATACAGCACATCCTTCAGCACCACTTCCTCACTAATGTTTACTTCTCCTCCACTGTCCACTGTTTTGAGAGTTCCATCTGGTAGACATATACTAACTGGATTTTTCAGTTTCACCAAATTCTTCATTATCTTATCATTCATACAAATGTG
Source organism: Striga hermonthica (assembly GCA_902706635.1). Classification (NCBI taxonomy): domain Eukaryota; kingdom Viridiplantae; phylum Streptophyta; class Magnoliopsida; order Lamiales; family Orobanchaceae; genus Striga; species Striga hermonthica. The sequence goes on along the minus strand of CACSLK010034598.1, from coordinate 6,696,201 downwards.
CCTACTGGCACCAGTATCTATGATCCAGCTATCATTATGTATTCCCTTTGTTGCAGATAAAGCAAAATGTACCCCTTCTTCTTCTTCACCAACTGTATAGTTTGCAAACTGAGCATAATCCAATCCTTTGGTTTCCTCCTTCCTTTGCTTTTATGTACTGAGTCAGTTCATTTAGCTGTCTGGTTACTGAGGCCAGATCTCCTTCATTGGTTCCTTCCTTTGAGTATGGTTTTTGACAGTGTGATTCTTCAACCTTGTAAGTTTCAGCATTATTTGCATATGCTCTTCCATTTTGTTCTCTATATTCCTTATACCATTCTGGCACACCATGAATTTTGAAGCAGGTAGCAATTGTGTGCCCATTCATTCCACACTTGTCACAATGCAGCTTGGCCTTTTCTTCCTTACTCATCCTAACAGTTCCTCTTCCTTTCATATTATTCCATTGGCCTCGTGTGTTTCCAGGCTTTCCAGTAGGATTTCCTCTTCCTTGTCCCCTTCCATTTCCTCATGTCCTAGCCATCATGGCACCTGTTTCACCATATAAATTTTGCACATTCCTTTGCCTTTCTGCACTTAGAACCATAGAATATGCTTTATTTATAGTAGGTAGAGGCTCCATCATCATGATCTGACCCTTGAGATTCTCATAGCTATCATTGAGCCCCATAAAGAACTGTATGAGCTTTGTATCATGCTCATGCTGAGCTGCCAATTTGCCTTTTTCACAATTACAACTTTGCACAGGCCCAACACAAGCTAGTTCATCCCAAAGCTTCTTAAGTTTCCCAAAGTATTCCATAGCCGTGTTGTTCCCTTGAGTTAAGGTATTAATTTCCCTCTGCAATTTATATTTCAATGGACCATTATTCTCACCATATCTTTGCCCTATTTCTTCCCATAACTCCTTAGAACTCTCAGCAGATATGAATGTTTCAGCAATTTCCTTAGACAGTGAGTTCAAAATCCACGACAAAACCATCCAATCAATCTTTCTCCAATCAGCATAAGACTCATCATCAAAACTAGGTTTAGGCACTTCACCGGTTACAAATCCAAGTTTATTCTTAGCTCCTAATGCGATAATCATAGACTTCCTCCATGGTAAAAAGTTATTTCCAGTCAATTGATGCGATACTAACATCATACCAGGATTATCTGAGCCATGGAGTATGAGCGGATCTGAAGCATTCATTTTCGAGCTCGAATCTGCGTTCGTGTTCAGCAGCGGCCATGGATTTCCTTGTTTGTGCTCCATTTTCAGCTATGAGCTTACCAGCAGATCGATCGCTTTAATCGCTTGATTTTCAGCTTCAGATGATCGATCTGGTGCAGCGGATTTCCAGAGATTACTGCTCTCGTACCATGTGAAAAAGCAGAGTATTTTTGGTGGTGAAAAACACCATTCTTGATTAATCAGAAAATCAAGTACAAAAGCTGTTTTTGTCTCATATATATACACACACGTATGCATGCATATCAGGTAGGAGAAAACTAAAACGACGACGTGTGAACTTATGACCTAAACGACGTCGTGTACATTTAATGAAAGCCAACAGCTGGCTTATTTACAAAAGCGCACGCACGATTTGAACCAAAAGAAAAAAACTGAAGAAAACAGAAATATGAAACTTGAGCTTGAGCTGCTTCACTTCACTTCATTTCTTGACCAATTAAGATTCACCATTCCAACAGCGAATCCACTCATGAAGCGGGGCCTAGAAGAAACCATCCACGTGGGCATTCTGTAACAACCGCGACCACACATCCTTAGCAAAGGGACAATCCCTCAGAACATGAAGCACCGATACACAATCACGAAATTTATCAAATTCTAGCATAATATAGTTCACTTTGCTCTCCTTTCCTCGTGGATTGGCTTTTGACCCTGAATGTTCTTCCTAGAATTTTAACGGTACGTAACACCAATGAATATTCTAGTTTTATGGCTTCAGTTGGAAAATTCCAATGACAGTTGTTCTGCTGGATTTGACTATTTTAACAGGAGTTTTTCCAACAACTAAAATTTTTGGCAGGAAAAAACGACCAAATAAAAATTCTTACAGCCACGATAAGCTGTTGTAAAAAAATGTTGTTGAACTCATTAAATTTCAACTATATATAACTTCACGAGGAATTTAATTTGCAACAGAATAGTATTGAGCTCAATTGGAACTGTAGGGTGTGCAAATTCAATCTCACATCGAAAAACTAAAGGTTCTAAGTTCAATATATAAGTTTGGTGGGTTAATCCTGTAAGAATATGTGGCCCGAAAGTATTGGGCTTACAATTAATTATCCTATTGGGCTAGGTCTTTAATTAATGGTCAAACAAATCTAAGCCATTAATTTGGATACTTAATGGACGTACCAGATATAAAGCCACCCCTATATAAATTAGTCCTCTCTCCTCCTATTAGGGTACGCAGTATTATTCCATCAGTTTTTCTGCTACGTTAAGAGAAGGACAGGAGGGAGAAACTAATTTAGTCCTAAGAATCGATCAAGTATCTTGTGATCATCAAGATCAAGATCACTAATTATGTCGTCTTCCGCATCAAGTAAGTATTCGTATACACCAAAGTATTTATTCAAGATCCTTGATGAAGTTTACATGTGGTATCAGAGCATGTGTTGTGGATATATGATTTGGTTATATACGGCAATAAAATCCTGTAAGGATTGATAGATCTAATATTTCGATCTGTTAATATGTATTTGGGCGATGGGTCTGATCGATGAATGTTATATTTATTGTTTCTGTGAAATGCACTTCAAATGACCCATGAATTTTTGTTCTGGGCTTCCGCATCAACGTCTTCAGAAATATGATTGTTTTGGTTATCTGATTTTAATTTCTGAAATAAAATCCACGGATGATGATTGATCATGATGCTGTCAAAATAACTGTGCATAATCCAATTTTCGCATTATTCTATTAGCATTGGTTTTGGGTTAAATTTTGGTAGCAAAGATGGCCCACGAATGTTTTTGATGGTTGTGCATTGTTTAATTGTTTTATGATGTTATGATGATCACTTTAACATGGCCAACTGTACATCATGATTGCGAATGTTTACAGACATTTGATGTAAGCCGTATCAGTTGCAAATTCATTTTATATGCTGTAATGGTTGTGCATTGAACTGTTTGAGATGCATAATAGCATATTTGAGAATGTGAATATATGAATAATGGTGATATCTGTTTACGGATGATTTATTATATGACATTAAAATAAAATTAATTTGTTAGTCACCAAAGTGACATAATTAATTTTTCATGTACTGTCATATAATATTATTGTTACAATTAATTGTTATATGACATTAAGATAAAATCAATTTGTTAGTCACCAAAGTGGCCGGATTGATTTTCTAATGTTTGGTCATATAACTTATGTTTCTCGAGAATGTCATTATTTAAGATAATGAGTTTATTGGTTGTTAGAAATTATGGATTTACCCAAAGGTGAATCAATGTTCTATAACTAATAAACATTAAGGAGAAATATAATGTTCTTTGTCGAGCGTATGTAGATATCCAAAGATACTATGTACGTTAGACGAAGTTTATTTAATTTCTCATTAAGTGCTGAATGACATTCGACTTATGATAATGATATATATTGTTGTGTTTACCCAAAGGAGACCTGCAATATATGTGATGAATGTATTTTCTGAATCTATTAATTAAGTGAGCGTTTATGATTGTGCAGTTATCTCTCTTCATTCGCAAGCTTCTTCTGTTACTGTCTTCAATGGTTTGAATTTCTCTGAATGGCGTGAGCAAGTCAATTTCCATTTAGGTGTTTTGGATATTAACTTGGCTCTGCTTGAAGAAAAGCCTGCTGACATTAATGATCAAAGCAGTGAGGCTGAGAAATCAAACCGTAAGGCTTGGGACAGGTCTAACAGATTATGTTTGAGCTTTATGCGAATGACGATTGCCAACAACATTAAGTCAACTCTTCCTGATAATGTGGATGCAAAAGCATATCTTTTGCTTGTGGAAGAGCGTTTTCGTTCCGCGGATAAGTCATTGGCAGGAACACTTATGGCTGAACTCACGACCAAAAAGTATGATGGGTCGCGTAGTATGCAGCAACATGTTCTTGACATGACTAATCTTGCAACAAGGCTTAAGTCCTTGGGTATGACTGTGGATGACTCATTTCTGGTGCAATTTATGCTTAACTCGTTGCCTCCTGAATATGGGCCTTTTCAAATTAACTATAACACTATTAAGGATAAGTGGGATGTTAATGAATTGGCCAGTAAGCTTGTTCAGGAGAAGACGAGGCTTAAGGCACAAGGAGTTCATACGGTCAACCTTGTGGGTCGAGGAGCTAATGATGTTCTCAAACCGAAATCCAACAAGTTTAAGAAGAAATGACCTGCTAAAGTTTCACAGGCCACTAATGATGAAAAGAAGGAAAATCGGGCAAATAAATGTTATTTCTGTAGAAAAGAAGGTCACGTACAGAAGTATTGCCTGAAACGCAAGTCTTGGTTTGAAAAGAAAGGTATTTCTAATATCTTTGTATGTTTCGAATCAAACTTGTCTGAAGTTCCTTCAAATACTTGGTGGTTGGATTCTGGTGCTACAACTCATGTTTCTAATGTGATGCAGGGATTTCTTACAATCCAGAGCATAAACCCAAATGAGAACTTCTTGTTTATGGGGAATCGTATGAAGGCCCCAATTGAAGGAATAGGGACTTATCGTATTGTTTTAGATTCCGGGCACCACCTGGATCTTTTACAAACTCTCTATGTACCTTCATTTTCTAGAAACTTAATGTCTATTTCTAGACTTGATGTTCTTGGATTTTCCTTTAAGTTTGGACATGGATGTTTCAGTTTGTTTGATAAACATGATTCCGTTATTGGTTCTGGAATTCTTATGGATGGTTTATATAAACTGAAACTTGATGTTGATTTTTTTGCATCTTTAATGTGTGTTCATCAAAACATTGGAATTAAACGTGGTGTAGCGAATGAGAACTCTGCTTTCTTATGGCATAAACGTTTGGGTCATGTATCCAAAGAAAGAATGCAAAGGTTGGTGAAAGATAAGATTCTTTTGGATCTAGATTTTACTGATCTTGGGTTGTGTGTGGATTGCATTAAGGGAAAGCAAACCAAACATAACAAGAAAGGAGCCACAAGAAGTAGTCAGCTTCTTGAAATTATACACACCGATATATGTGGACCTTTTGATGCTCCATCTTTTAATGGAGAAAAGTATTTCATTACCTTTATAGACGATTTTTCACGTTATGGTTATGTCTATCTGCTCAAGGAAAAATCTCAAGCTGCAAATGCACTTGAGGTTTTCATTAATGAAGTTGAAAGGCAGTTAGACAGAAAGGTGAAAATAGTAAGGTCTGATAGAGGTGGTGAATACTATGGAAGGTATGATGAATCGGGACAAAATCCCGGTCCATTTGCTAAGTTCCTTGAAAGACATGGCATATGTGCACAGTATACTATGCCAGGCACACCCCAACAAAACGGTGTAGCGGAAAGGCGAAATAGAACATTAATTGATATGGTTAGGAGTATGATAAATAATACATCATTACCCAAATCCTTGTGGATGCATGCACTTAAGACTGCCGTGTATCTGCTAAATAGGATTCCTAGTAAGGCAGTTCCTAAAACTCCTTTTGAGTTATGGACTGGAAGGAAACCTAGTTTAAGACACCTGCATGTTTGGGGTTGTCCGGCAGAAGCACGAGTATACAACCCACATGAAAAGAAATTGGATTCTCGAACTGTGAGTGGTTACTTTATTGGTTACCCAGAGAAATCCAAAGGGTATATGTTTTACTGTCCTAATCATAGTTCTAGAATCGTTGAAACGGGCAATGCTAGATTTATTGAAAATGGTGAAGTTAGTGGGAGTGCTAAAGAGACTGTGAAAATTAATGAAATAAGGGTTGATGTTCCATTACCCATTAATGTTTCAATATCCACAGTTGTACCAAATATTGTTCCACAACCACAAAATAATGGTGGACAAAATTTTGGATGAAGTAGCACCCCATGAAGAGACTAACTTGCCACCAACTAATATAAATGAACCACGTGGAATAGCATTAAACAAACCTACAAGGGTGAGAAAATCTTCTATTTCGGATGATTATGTGGTTTATTTGCAAGAGTTGGATTTTGATACTAGCATTGATGAAGATGAAAGAAGAGTTAAACTCTATGGCTAAAAACAATGTTTGGGATCTAGTAGAGTTGCCAGAAAGTTCAAAACGAGTTGGGTGTAAGTGGGTCTTTAAGACCAAACGCGACTCGAGTGGCAATATCGAACGACATAAACCTAGACTTGTTGCCAAGGGTTATACTCAGACAGATGACATTGATTACAAGGAGACTTTTTCACCTGTTTCTAAGAAAGATTCCTTGAGGATCATTATGGCTTTAGTAGCTCAGTATGATTTAGAGTTACATTAAATGGATGTGAAAACGGCCTTTCTAAATGGGGACTTAGACGAGAAAGTTTATATGGATCAACCCGAAGGTTTTTCCATAGAAGGAAAGGGTCACATGGTGTGTAAACTTAAGAAGTCAATATATGGACTTAAACAAGCTTCCAGACAGTGGTATATTAAGTTTAATGATACCATCACATCTTTTGGTTTTTAAGAAAACACTGTTGATCGGTGTATTTAACAAAAGATCAGTGGGAGTAAGTTTATATTTTTGGTTCTATATGTTGATGATATCCTACTTGCTGCTAATTATTTGGGAATTTTGCATGAGACTAAAGATTTTCTCTCAAAGAATTTTGAAATGAAAGATATGGGAGAGGCATCCTATGTGATTGGAATTTCAATATTCCGGGATAGATCACAAGGATTGTTGGGGTTGTCTCAGAAAGCATATATCGAGAAAGTTCTTGAGAGATTTAGTATGAACACTTGTTCACCAAGTGTTGTCCCATTACAGAAAGGGGACAAGTTTAGTCTTATGCAATGCCCTAAGAATGATGTGGAACGAAAGAGTATGGAATCAATTTCATATGCTTCTGTTGTGGGCAGTCTGATGTACTTGCAAACTTGCACGAGGCCTGATATTAGCTTCGCTGTTGGAATGCTTGGCCGATATCAAAGTAATCCTGGATTGGATCACTGGAAAGCTGCAAAGAAAGTGATGAGATACCTTCAGGGGACGAAGGGTCATATGCTCACATTTAGAAGATCTGATCGCCTTGAGGTGATTGGATATTCGGATTCAGATTTTGCTGGGTGCCTTGACAGTCGCAAGTCAACGTTTGGCTATGTTTTTCTCCTCGCCGAAGGAGCAATTTCATGGAAAAGTGCCAAACACTCTGTCATAGCTGCATCTACCATGGAGGCTGAATTTGTGGCTTGTTTTGAGGCTACAATTCATGCATTATGGCTGCGGAACTTTATTTCGGGACTTGGGGTTGTCGACACCATTACCAAGACGCTGAAAATTGTATTGTGATAATTCCGCAGCAGTTTTCTTCTCCAAAAACAAAAAATATTCCAAGGGTGCAAAACACATGGAATTAAAGTATTTTGCCGTTAAGGAGGAAGTTCAGAAACAAAGAGTGTGCATTGAACATATAAGAACGGATCTTATGATTGCCGATCCGTTAACTAAAGGTCTACAACAAAGACTTTAAAGAACATGTACATAGAATGGGTCTTGGTTGTATTGATGATTGATTATGATGATGTTATGGCACACTCTTGAGCTCATTGATGTTATGTTTCTGACTATTATCGAATTTCTTGTTCATTATGATTTTGTATACATTATGTTTAGAACAAGAAATGAATGTCTTCATGACAATTAAGTGGACATTATGATATTTATATATAATTATGGAACTTGATGTGTTGAACTGTTAGTGTAGTAGTATATGGAAGGAAGTATGCGAATCGAGAGTGTACAACCGCCATAACTCTCACTATATGGTTTATCATGTCATAGTTTATTATGATGTATGGCATAATGAGATTTGTTTATGCGCAACTAATGTTATACCATTATATTAAGGACTTTCGGACCAAGTGGGAGAATGTAAGAATATGTGGCCCGAAAGTATTGGGCTTACAATTAATTATCCTATTGGGCTAGGTCTTTAATTAATGGTCAAACAAATCTAAGCCATTAATCTGGATACTTGATGGACGTACCAGATATAAAGCCACCCCTATATAAATTAGTCCTCTCTCCTCCTATTAGGGTACGCAGTATTATTCCATCAGTTTTTCTGCTATGTTAAGAGAAAGACAGAAGGGAGAAACTAATTTAGTCCTAAGAATCGATCAAGTATCTTGTGATCATCAAGATCAAGATCACTAATTATGTCGTCTTCCGCATCAAGTAAGTATTCGTATACACCAAATTATTTATTCAAGATCCTTGATGAAGTTTACAAATCCTTCTATTGCCAATTGGTTTTAGAATGCAATCACATTTGGACTTGTATGTTGGGTTTGATGGAGAACTGAGTTTAGAGTTGTGGTCTTAACAATTGATATCCGAACCACGGCTAGTAGCCCAGTTGCGATGTGGATGACGTGGCATGTTCCCCATGGAGTAGGTGGACAGTTGGTGGATCCATGCGCCTTGTTTCAAAAGTCCTCCTAGCGAAAGGGTGGTCAGACAACGTTTTCCGTGGGTGATAATGGCGGTACAAGATGGTCGGACGGTACAAGATGGTCGGATCGTTCGAATTCCGTTCAAGGATCCAACATCGAAAAATTAAAGGTTCCAAGTTCAATATATAAGCTTGGTTGGCTAATCATTTTATTGCCAATTTGTTTTAAAATGGAACATCATTTAAGTTTATATGTTGAGTTTGATGGAGAAAGTTTTGAGTTGTTGGTTGTTTCCAACCCAACTTATAACATTGGAACATCCATATGAATTTCAATTTGATTTTTTTTTTATTGAATTATATTTTCATTTGAGTGTTTGTTGATTTTCTCAATTATATGGGCGCTGTATTACATGTAAGAATTCAATCTTCTATCACTATGTTTTTTAGGTATTTAGTAGGTAAATTTATACCCCAAGGGGTGAAACGTGAAAGCCTTCCACAAGCTTCGCACTTATTAATAAAAATGTTGTCTAGATTATTTGATTATGGGGTGTAAATATGCATTATGAAAATGTTATAAACATTATATATAAACATAAATTACATAATATAATATAATATAATATATTGTTTAAATAGGTGGGCCAATCCACGGGTTGCCCGTTTAGACCCGTTACTTGGCATGCCTATAAAAATCAGACCCAACTCGCCCTTTTTGAGGGGCGGAGTGAGCTGGCCCGCCGGCTATTTTGAGTTTTGACAGCGCTACTAATTTTGCCCTTTTCATACCATATTAACTTTTAACATTACATTTTTATTTGGTTTTCATTCACACTATCAAATTTATTTGATGTCATTTAAGTATATTTCTTTTAAAACAATGTATATCACAATTCACAATCTCCCAAACATCTAATTATATGAACATATTATGGACTACTCATTATGCTTACATTTTCTCTCTGAAATTTTTATTTTTCTTTTTCTTTTTATCATTCATCTAATCAATCATTATTCACATATGTGTCCAATTAGATTAAATCCTTAATTTAAATGAGTCAATATTGGAGTTAAAATCTTTTATGCTGCATATATATTTCTGTATATATATTTTTGGGAGATGCTACGGTCCCGTTGCAGAACTATTCCATCGGAATTTGTATAACTGTTAGATCAACTATCCCCGACAGTTACATGATGATCTAACAGTTACAAACATCGACCGGATGATTTCGTAACGGGACCGTAACATTTTTCTGTATTTCTAGCCACATATATTTCACAATGTACAATCAATCAATGCTCCACTGTGGTCTGCTGTAATTAATTGGCTAGCTAATTCCTATTGTCAACTTTCATGTATATGTTGTGTCCTTTTCTGTAGACTGTAGCTTTAATTATCTCTACACTATTTCACTCTTATCTTCAACGTGTGTAAAAATTCGAAAATATTAAAATTTACTCATATATTTTCCTTTGTTTTATTTGTATTATTTAGTTTTGTACGAACATATTTGGCTACAATTAATGTAGTTTTAATTGGTTTAAAGATTTAAGCTCAATTTAATTAGCATACAAAAAGGCATATTAATTAGGCTGACCTTTTCACTTTAATTTTGTGAGTGTGTTGGCACTATTTTAATTATATCATCAGTCATTCAATGTTGTCTTTTTTTAGCAATATAATATAATCCGTTACTATTATTCATTTTTTTTATTGTGGAAGATACCTGTTTTAATATATGAACTAAAATAATCTGTTTTGGAGTCTACTTGCAATTTTAGTTCTTATGCACACTTTTATTAAATAAAAAAAAATGTATCAATTGATATTTATATTGTAAATTGTTAAATTAACAATGTTTTTTAAAGTGTTGCATTTCATGCATATATATTGAGAGTGTATACTATAATAAAATGAAGAAATTCAAATAAAAAATTTCAACGGAAATATATTTCACTGAAATTTCAAAGACAATTTCAATGGATATTTCAATACTGTTATTTTTGTTGGAATTTTCCAATATATAGATTGAACATAAATTTCAACAAAAATATTACGTTTAAATGATTTTTCCCTTCGAATTTCTGTTGCATTTTGACGATTTCGACGGTTGAAATACAAATGGAAATAAAAATTTCAGCTAAAATTGCGTATTTCAACGAATATTCATAAGGTAAAAATCATTGAAAAAATAATCGTAAAATTCAATGGAAAGTTCATTCTAACGGAATATTTTCGTAGGAATTTTTCTTAAAATCCAAGTATTTTTATTATATATATTAGCTTTAAATTCAAAAATCGCTTATAAACTTTCAACAAACTTATTAATTATCATCAACTGCGTTATAGATGAACAATGCATGATCACACGAGGTTGAATTGATTGTTATATCTAAATTAGTTTCTCCCACCTCCCCCTGACCTTCTCTTCACGTAGCAGAAAACTGATGAGAAGAATACTACGTATTCTAATAGGAGGAGAAGTGACCAGTTTACATATGTATGTCTTTAGATCTGATATATCCATCAAATATGCAGATTAATGACTTAGATTTAAGGTCGGGACACAGAAAACCATGTATAACTAAAACTTGTTGAATGATTGGACTACCATCAATTAGTAAATCAAATAATTATATTATTGTTTATTAATTCAGATCCTTTCCGTGTTAATTTTCTTTTCTACTCCGTTTTGGAAATAATTTTTGGGAAAAAGTCACATGCATTTATGTACATAATTGGTAAATGAATACAATAAATAGGCTTTGGTAAAATATTATAAAAATTGATGGAGATAAGAGTTAGGTATTTTTTAGCTTTTGCTCACATAAGTAATTTAGGTCTGAATGCGACAGATTGTGGAGTTTCACCTCTCACACTCACCATCAAATTGTGACGTCAAAAGCATATAATATGCAATTATATTGTTATTGTTGTTATTAATTATTACTAAATTTAAATATATATGCACACATGTGGGCCATGTGGATATATAAATTATTCCCATGTTTTTTTTTTTTTTTTTTTAACTTGAATTAGATGGTGGGATTATGTATATTATTTTGAATAAAAAGTGTTTGAATGAAAAAATAGTTTCTAGATTATTATATGATTATGTAGATTATTTTAAATAAAAATATAGTCAAGCAGTTCTAAATTTTTGTTTTTTTGTCAAAAAAGTGGGATTATGTAGATTATTTTAAATAAAAAAATAAATGTTTGAATGAAAAAATAGTCAAGGAGTATTCTAAATTTTTGTTTGGTTGAAATTGTATATTTTGTCAATAGATATATATAATAAAATCTAATTATTAAAGTAGATGTGAAAGAAAAATAATAAATAAAAGTATATAATTCATAGTTAAAAAATGCGAGTAGATGATGAATAATGAAATTTACTGTAAATTTTGTTACATAATGATTTTTGTTTCGCAAAATTACAAATTTAGTCTTGTTGGTTTGACACAGTGGCGTATTTAGTCATAAGAATTGAACAATTTTGCTATTTGGTCCTATAATTTTAAAATTCAACGTAATTTCAGTCCTTTGGGACAACAAAATTTAAAATTACAGGATTTAAATTGCTAATAAAAAATCTTTTGGATTTTCAGTCCCAAAAGACTGAAATTGCAGCAAAATACTAAATTATAGGATCAAAAGACAAAAAAAAATTGAAATATCGAGACTAAAAATGCTACGACATTATATTAACAGGACTAAAAAATACAATTTTGTCTATTTTATTATTATTTAGTTGTGGCAGAAAAAAATTAGATTGGATGAATATTGATTTTTTTTTTTTAAAAACAAATTTTGTCGTCAATCGTTGATTCGTTGAGAAAAAAAAAAATTAATAATAAATTATTCGACCAGACCAAACTGAAAAATCTTTAAATCTAATTGCTCTCATCCCAAAATCTTAGCCCTCCATTCTGGCCTCTTAATCTCTATTTATACCCTCCCACCCCAAATTGTTTGTCTCTCATAATATTTACTCCACAAAATAATATTACTTCCTCTACCATTGCATAACACCTTATAATTCTTCAACTCAAGCTAAACAAAGTTAATTATAAATGGCTTCATTACAAGTAATGTCCAAGCAGGTCAGTCATCATCATCATGTGCAATGCAAATTAGTTTTGCATATATGATTTCTATTTTCTAACTAATATATATATATATATGTGCACGTGTTTTTCGTGCGTAATTATTTAGGTTCATAAGTTGGAAGAGGAGGAAGATGATGATAAATTCACAGGCGATGGAAGTGTCGATTTCTGTGGCCGCCCGGCGATCAGACGAGAGACCGGGAAATGGTTTGCTGGGGCTATAATACTCGGTAAGTCAGACTCTACATATTATATATCTACAATGTTTTATATTGAAAGTAGAGTTATCATAATTTATCATAATTGTCGGTTGATTCTTATTTGAACTCACATCCTATAATATTTAATTCTAACACGAAAAACTTTTTATTTATTTATTTATTTTTTTTTTTCCTATGTTTGATCAATTTCCCATGTGTGTGGGTGCACACACATGTTTGTGTGTTGCCGTATGTGTGATGTTCATAATTAAGGTCGTACTTGGATATAAGATGTGATTGATCACAAATTTAATTCAATTTCAACTCTTCTCAACATTAAATATAATTTAATAATACTAATTAATTCTCTCACAAAGCATCACTATTCATTCAGTCACATAATTTTAACTATCAGTCACTTACAAACACTTATCTCTTACTTTTACGTCAAATCAACTGTGATTATTATATTTAAAATATTATTTTAATACAAACTCAAAATATTAGTCAAACTTACGCAAACAAATAATTATTATTCTGAAGGTGATAAAATAAATTAATCTCATATTTTGGTGTCATTTTCCATAATAATAAATGTGAGTAATTAAATATGACGTACATCACATCTCAATGATGTCATCCTTGAAATATTGTGTGGAGCAAAGGAAAATTGTATTAAATCTCCAAGTGTAGCAGCACCATGCATGCAATGCAAGTCCTGCCACATGATGACGCACGTTGTTGCTATCCATATTTAATTTTTTTTTTATCTGCACACTCGGTTTTTGTGAAACTGTATACAAATCGAATTCGTACACATTCAATGATTAAACGAGTCTGGCTCAGCTCTTTAATGCTCGAGCTCGAGGCCTTAACGTGCCGAGCTCGAACTCATTTAAAACTCGTTTGGTTAACGAGTCGAGCTCGATTTAATAAACGAGCCAAACTCGACTCGACTCGACTCGACTCGTTAAAAGTTCGAGCTCGAACTCGAGCACCTTAAGCTTGAAGTATAGGCTCGGCTCGTTTATAACCCTAGTATTGAGAGTTTGGGACTAGAATCAGTTAATTAGAATTTATTGTGTGTTAGAATTCGGTATGTTATGCATATTGCATAATTATAATGAGGGAGTAAAGCAATAGATTGAGTGATTGTAAGAAGAGCAAGACGTGAGAGACACGTAATCTCCAAACTCTGTGCATGTAAGAGAGAGAGAGAGAGAGAGAGAGAGAGAGAGAGAGAGAGAGAGAGAGAGAGAGAGAGAGAGAGAGAGAGAGAGAGAGAGAGAGAAGATTGCCAGTTGTTTTGTCTTTATTAAGCTCACCTCATCAAGAAGTTAGCTCTGTTTTAGTGACACAAAGAGAAAAGCACAAGACAATACTTGACTTAAAGGGAATGACTTGTTGGCTCATACCATACATGGCCTTTATTTTCTTGTGGGGTTTTATTATATTTTTTTTTTTTCCTTTTCTTGCATATTTCCACAACCACTAGAAAAATGGGAAACAAAAAAAGACAGTGACATAATAATATTATCGATATAAATTGGAGAAATACTACGGTCCCGTTACGGAATTATTCCTTTGGGGTTTATAACTGTTAGATCATCATGTAATCGTCAGAGATAGTTGATCTAGAGATTACAAACTCGACGGAATGGTTCCGTATGTAGCATGTCCCTATAAATTGATGGGGGCATAAAGTGATCTTTGTCAAGTTGATTTGTGTGTATTGGGACTTGGGAGGGTAACTGAACATTTTACACCACCCACATGAGTGCATTGATGACATGACTAAGCATTATTTATGAATCACACACATGACGACCTCACATTCATCACAGGTATCCAAATAAGACTCTCAATCAAAAGTCATTTATTGGTTTATCTCTAATTAATACTTCTAGGTTGGAGTTAGGAAAAAAAAAAGAAAAACAAAAAGAAAAACAAAAAATTATATATGTACACGCAATTTGTTAGAGAGGGTAATAATGAAAATTTAAAAGGAAACCGGAAGGTCCCTGTACCAAAAAAAAAAAAAATTAAAATCCCAATAAATATTTTTGCTACAAAGTCATTGGATGACACGACTTACGGAGTCATCCACACTTATTAACAGATAGTGAATTGACACGTGTCCTACAGTAAATACATTTTGGACATGTGTCAATACATTAAGAGACGAATAGCTCCATAAGAAAATCATCCGATGACTCTATAGAATTTCTGTCCTAATAAAATAATTAATAAAAATAATATTGTGAGGTAGCCTAATCGTGAGTTCACTCGGTCATACTTTCTTATGCAAATAAATACCTACAAATTTGCTAAGGAGTCATCATATGACACAACTCATCAAGTCTCCCGTAAACATTAACAAATGATGTATACACCTGTGTCTTTGCATAATCACATTCGGGACATGTGTCAAAACATTAATTTATTGATGAATCCATTAGAACGCCATCCATTGGTCTCGTAGAATTTATGTGCATTCTTGTATCGTCGAATATCATACTTTTGTTTATATTTGTTTAATTTACAATTTTGAAAATATGAATAATTGTGCAAAAAGCGAAGTAATATGAAGAAAATAACAAAAGCCCCGGTTAAATTACTTTACCGTTTAGAATTGAATTAATGTTGCTTGGGGTGTTTGTTCAGCACAATCATAAAAGAGTTCGATTTGAGTCCATTTCATGGGACTGATTTGTCAGTTATGTCCAACTACGCATCCTATTTTAGTTTATTTATCGTACACACCAAACCTTTCGGCTTTCACAAACAATGACTTATTTGGCTTTTTCCATATTATAGTTTTTTTTTTTTTTTTTTTTTTTTTTTTTTTTTTTTTTTTTTTTAACAAATGTGATTTTAGATTTAACTTACACCAAAAAAACTTGTCCACTAAGGACAAAATAGGACTTTGGACAACTTACGAAATCTCACCCTCTTTTTTTCCCATGGTATGGTTTTAGGAGTTGAATTCGTGCTACCCATGTGGGTAGTGCCCCACGAGATTTTCAGCCACAAATTTTTACATATATTCATGTGGGTGTGTGTTTGAGTGTGTGTAAATGTGTGGCTAAAAACCCCACGGGAGCGCTACCCCATGGGGCAGCATCGACTTTGCGGGTTTTAGGATAACTAATACCACAACATATGTCATATGTCAAAAGGTGGGAAGATTCTACCCAACTAGTGAAGACACTGTGTGTGCACTGATAACTGAACCGTTGGATCACACACGTGCACATGTGCACAAAGGTCTGAACCGTTGGATCACACACATGCACATACTTGTGCTAATATGTGTTAATCTAAGGGCTCAAAAGTGTTGATAGTGTCCACAATGGTAGGTACGATTTTTCTTCAAAAAAGTCAAAAGTGGAATTAGCACAAATGGTAGATCACAATTTTTCCTTCTACAACAATAGTGTACTATCAAGAACTTAGAAGTGGAATAATAAAAAAAAAAATAAAAAAAAATAAATCATATTCTCTTATATGCTGATATGAAGTCCATCATATACGTTGCAACTACAGTCAAAATTATACTGGTGCAGTGTCCAGTGTTTACAGTGTCTTATGTCCAGTGTTTACAGTAAGCACATTATAACTGCTATTCAATTAGTAATAACAGAGTGTACTAAATTGCAGTAAACCAAGGTCTGGCAACTCTAGCTTTTTTCGGCGTGGGCGTGAACTTGGTCCTGTTCTTGACGAGGGTCCTCCAACAAGATAATGCCGATGCTGCCAACAGCGTTAGCAAGTGGACCGGTACAGTCTACATATGCTCTCTCGTCGGGGCTTTCCTCAGCGACTCTTACTGGGGACGATACAAGACCTGCGCCATCTTCCAGCTCATCTTTGTCATCGTAAGCACACGCAAAACGGACATAAATTACATAAAAACGAATAAATTAATTAACCGGCAAATTCAATCTTCTTCTTTTTAATTAGAAAAATAATAATAATAATAATGCAGGGCCTTGTGCTGCTATCCGCATCCACGCAGTTCTTGTTGATCAAGCCGAAGGGGTGTGGGGACGAGTTGAGCAAGTGCGTGACCCACTCGAGCTGGGAGTTGGGCTTGTTCTACATCTCCATATACATGGTGGCCCTAGGGAACGGGGGCTACCAGCCCAACATTGCCACCTTCGGGGCCGACCAGTTTGACGTGGAGGACCCGAGAGAAGGCCACTCCAAAGTTGCCTTCTTCAGCTATTTCTATCTGGCGCTCAACCTCGGCTCCCTCTTCTCCAACACAATACTCAGCTACTTCGAGGATGAGGGCATGTGGGCCCTCGGTTTCTGGGCCTCCACGGCCTCCGCCTTCTTGGGCCTGCTCCTCTTCCTTGGAGGCACTGAGAGGTACAGACACTTCAGGCCCAACGGGAACCCCCTGTCGCGGTTCGGCCAGGTCATCATTGCGGCTTCAAGGAAGTGGGACCTCAAAGCCCCACTGTGCAGTGAAGAAGAAGAAAACAATTATGATGATGATAATAATGGTTTGTACGAAGCCGATCAAGGAACGACGACAAACAAATCTGATACCTGCGTTCGGAAGATGCTTCACACTCAGGGGTTCAAGTAAGTAGAGTGATAACTAAAATTCAGAAAAACATCATGACTGACTGAACTCGTCTAATAACCTTCCACCGTCGAATGCAGCTTTTTAGACCGAGCAGCGCTAGTGACCCCGCCGGACGCCGACCGCCTGAGGGAGAACGGCGGTCGGGACCCGTGGCGCCTCTGCCCCGTATCCCAAGTGGAGGAGGTCAAGTGCATTCTCCGATTGCTCCCCATTTGGCTCTGCACCATAATCTACTCGGTTGTTTTCACCCAAATGGCCTCACTTTTTGTCGAGCAAGGGGACGCGATGCGCACGAGCGTCTCTAACTTCAGGATACCCGCCGCCAGCATGTCAAGCTTCGACATCCTCAGCGTGGCAGCCTTCATCTTCCTGTACCGCCGAGTGATCGACCCACTGGCCCGTCGTTTTGGGCCGGGCCGGGTCGGGCTCAGCGAGCTCCAACGCATGGGAATCGGGCTCGTTATAGCCATCTTGGCCATGGTCTCAGCTGGGGTCGTGGAGCTCTACCGGCTCAAATATGCGCGAAAGGACTGCAGGCATTGCCAGGGGTCAAGCTCGCTGAGTATCTTCTGGCAAGTGCCACAGTATGCTTTAATAGGGGCATCTGAGGTGTTCATGTACGTCGGGCAGCTCGAGTTTTTCAATGCGCAGGCGCCAGACGGGCTCAAGAGCTTCGGGAGTGCACTCTGCATGACATCGATATCACTCGGGAATTATGTCAGCAGCTTGCTGGTGTCGATCGTGATGAAGATATCAACCGTGGACAACATGCCAGGGTGGATACCTGGGAACCTCAACAAAGGACACCTGGACAGGTTTTATTTTCTGCTGGCAGGGCTTACGGCTGTGGATTTGATTGTGTACATCGGGTGCGCAATATGGTACAAGGGCATTAAGCGCGGAGGGAGGAATGGGGAGGATGAGGACATGGATTATGGAGTGTGATGACATGGAAGTCTATATTACTATGTACAACGAGGATGAATATTTGATGCATCCGGAGTGTGTACCTGGAGGAAGTTAATATTATTCTTCACTGCAAAAGTACGGTTGTAAAATGTGTGGGGGCATTGAACTAGTCGAGTGAGGTTTCGCTTTTAACAACTCACATTAGAGATCAAACTCTCTCGATCATAGTTTGTTGGTTGGTTTCTACAGGTGAATCATCTTTTATGTGAAATGTACTTGTACTTCCCACCAAATCCATGTATGTACTAGATAATATATTATCGAACAGATTGAGATTTCGATTCAAAATTCCTTACTTATACTCCCCCCTCAAATAAAACAATGGATTTTAGAAATGGATATGACAAAGTAAAACCACCTAAGCCTAAGGCAACAGATATCCAACAAATTCGATTCTTGTTTATAAGCTAATATATTAAAGAAGTCATATTTGATACAACTTCTAAGGAGGAGACTCGATAGAGAGTACGACATAGCTTGAGCTCATGTAAGTTAATTCGCAGTAGCTCGTAAGCTATCGAGTCTTGCTGAATGACGAAACGAAACAAAAAAATGTAAGACAATGCATAATGTTTCACATGTGCCCAAAGCAAATACAAAGGAAATTTTACCAACTGGAACAGAATTCCCTGCATTAGAGTTAATATGCTGATTTGCTTCTCCCTCTTTTACTT
Source organism: Striga hermonthica (assembly GCA_902706635.1). Classification (NCBI taxonomy): domain Eukaryota; kingdom Viridiplantae; phylum Streptophyta; class Magnoliopsida; order Lamiales; family Orobanchaceae; genus Striga; species Striga hermonthica. The sequence goes on along the minus strand of CACSLK010034598.1, from coordinate 6,677,050 downwards.
CTAAGAATTGTAATGCTCTATTCAACTATCTACAGTGTACCTCAAACATTAATCCAAAACGATGGAGGTTGGCTGAGACCCCTTCAATCTCAAACTAAAACAACACATGAACAGATTTTTTTTATTCGAAATATGTAAATTCAATCTATCAGATTCAATAATACTTCGAGCAATGCTATAACATAAAGTGATGTTTTTATTAGATTTTTTTTTTTTTTTTTTTTTCATAGCATCAATCAGCTCTGCACTCAGCAAACCTGGATATGGTGAGTGGACTCTAAGCACAGAAAGATCATTTTGCAAATCAGCCGACAGGGGAGCGGCCGCGAACGCGATCGACGAGGCGGCTGGCGATTGAAAGTCCGGATTGCAGTCGGGTTTCCGCTAAACTCGTTCCTTGTGGCGGTGTCGAGCCCGTGAAGATTCACGGCGGGGCTAATGGTGGTCGGGGTTGATGACGAGAGGCTGAGGGTGGTTCGTGGTGGTCCATGGCTATCTGGTGGGAGATGGCAGTGTTTATGCAGGGAATTAGTTCAAATGACCCTCTTTACATAAGAAATTGGGTAAATGACCCTTGACCAAAATGGGTACAATAAAATTTAATCAGATATTACATTAAATATGAAGTTACTAATATGTCCTTTTCAATAATAAGTTTTTTTCACGTTTTCTTCCTCTCTTCTTCTTCAGTTTTTTCTTCTTAATCCGCCCGCCCTCTCTGCTCTCTTCTTCTTCTTCAGTTTTTTCTGCTCGCAGCTCTCTCGACCTAAGGTCTCGGAAATCCCATTTTCGCTCTCGCCCTCTTTCGCGCACGATCACCATGGAACTCTCTCTTGCCTACTTAGGTATGAATTTTTTCGTTTTTTTTTTTTTCGAATGTGATCTTTTATTTAATTTATTCTTTGTTCTTTCCTTTGATTGTGTTATGTGAATTCATGTAATTTTGCTAGTTTTGATGAAATTGAAGATGATAATGGGTGCACTATATGTTTTTGATGAAATGCTTGTAGGATTGATTTAATGAAATGAAGATAGTAAAAGGTGCACTCTATGTGTTTGATGAAATGCTTGATATGCTACTTGTTGTATCAATGGAAGCAATGAAGCTATTTTCGTTATATTTTACACTAAAACGAATATACACTCGCTATTATGAGATAACCATAGTTAATTCTTTTTAGAATATGATGGAATCCATTAAAAAAATAACTTAAATTATGACTATAACGAGTAAAATATCGTTATAATGTATGAAATAGCGAAGGTATAGGTGTATTTAATCGACCAAGATGAAAATATAACCATAACGAATATAAATTCGTTATGTTGAAAATCATGATGAATTTACTCTCTTTATGGCTATTTTGATTGAATGGCGTGTTAACGATTCTATATTCGTTATATATGACATTAGGACGATAGTTTGAACTCGTTAGATAAAAATGATGAGTAATGAAGTTGAAGATCATTTACTTGAATGACTAAAGTTGAATCGTTATAGTTGTATTCGATCAAAAAATAACCATAACGAAAATAACAATCGTTAAAGTAGAATTGTTTATTAGTTATGTTGAAAATCATAACCAATGTGTGTGTTATTGATGTATGAATGTTGTACTTCTTAATTTCAAAATATAATAATGTGCATGTGATTGTTTTAATTTATGATTGATGTTGTAATTTTTAATTTATGACATATGTTGTCTTTTTTCTATGCTTTTAGAAACCGAAATGGAGTATGCTTTTGACATACCTGCTACATGCTCCGGAGTCGTGACCAATAGGTGCGACCTCAAGGTTGTGAATCACGTATTTGAGGGGCTAGATGATGAACATCAAGATCTTTTTTTGGAATCTTGCTTCCGCCCATTAGTGCACATTCCGATGATACTGACGAAGGTGAATGCTAAATACGGTGATGAAAAGTTTGGTTTGAAACGGTTGACATCTCCTAGCCAAAGCAATGAGTACGTATAATATGTATTTTGATCATTAAGTTTTAAGTGTATTATGAAATTTGGTAAAGTAATAGAATTTGTACATTTATGGTGCAGGTTTGATTGTGGGATGTTTACAATCAAGTTTATAGAATTTTTGTATGCTGGGAAGAATGTTGAAGACGTAGATCAATCTCGTATAAGTGATTGGCGTGAAAAACTAGCTGCTGAGATATTTGGTGCTCATTTTGATCCATAGTTTGTTTTAAACATTTAATATGTAACGAGTTGTATGGATCTTTTGGATAATACATTGTTGTATTATTTTTTTCATGTGTTATTTAATGTAATGGTTATTGTTCATGTGTTTTTCAATGTAACGGGTGGTCGATTTTTGAAGTTGTATTTTATACGTACTTACAAATGCAGTAGTTATAATAGTTTTTTATCAAAATGGTTAAAAAAATTTCTGTAACGACAAGTTTTAATTTAATAAATAGCGAAGAGGTTTGATGCCGAGCTCCCGAAAATAAGTCGAGGAACCGATTACAAGGCGTTTGAAAAATAAAAACAAAAAAAAAATTCTATCGCGCCCGTGACATATAGCTATTTCAATATAACGATAATATAATCGTGTTTGGTATGAAATAACGAATATATATTCGTTATGTTGTGAAAAAAAAAAAAACAATCTTGTCGCGACCGCGACGTGTGCCGCGGCCGCGACACTTGGACAATATTCTCTGTCCAGGTTCTGTCATTAAATGTCGCGCCCGCGACGGTCGTCGCGCCCGCGACGACCTGCCAACTGATCTGTAATTGTCTGTGTCGCGCCCGCAACAACCGTCGAGGCCGCGATGACCTGGACACTGGGTCTGTCATTTGTTATTTAAAAAAAAAATAAAATAAAACTTCATTCGTTAAGAGTGTTTCGAGGGTCTAGCACATTCAAACTATCATACCAGTGACTCATAACATGAATGTACATGAGTTATCAAGTATTTCGATCGAAAAAACCATAAATAAAGCTAGTTTTGGTCGAAAAGCATCTATAACGACTGTATATTCGTTATAAAGAATGTAAAGTCGTTATGGTTGTTTTTCGACCAATTTTACCTTATACGAGACCTTAATTCGTCGTATAACACATTATGAAGATATTAAACTCGTTATCGGTCTAATTTTTGTCTTTTTTTCGACAAAATCGACCTTAAACGATCATTATACCTATAATGCAAATCATAGCCAAAACATCACAATATTTATAATGCGAATCATATCAATCATATCACGCTCAAAGCGACAAATGAAAGACAAACCAAATCAAATGTCGAATCCAAAAGACAATCCAAATCAATAAGAAAATAACCATAAAGAAACCTCGAATTAGTCGAAAAACAACTATAACGAATATATATTCGTTATAACATAGAAATAACGAATATATATTCGTTATAGTTGTTTTTCGACCAAATCCACCTTTAACGATCGTGCATTCGTCATATAATACATTGTAAAGATAATAAACTCCTAATAGGTCTAATTTTAGTCATTTTTCAAGTTAAAATGATGAATTTACCAATATTTCACATCATATTTCCATTTTTTTTTTAAAAAAAAAAAACAAAACAAGTGTTGTTATTTGAAGAAAAGAGTTCTGTGATGAAGGTTTCGACGCTCTAATAACTTTAAACTATCGTTCAAATGGCATATAACATTAACATACAAACGTTATCAAGTAATTCTATGGAAATAACCATAAAGAAAGCTCGAATTAGTCGAAAAACAACTATAACGAATATATATTCGTTATAACATCGAAATAACGAATATATATTCGTTATAGTTGTTTTTCGACCAAATCCACCTTTAACGATCGTGCATTCGTCATATAATACATTATAAAGATAATAAACTCCTAATAGGTCTAATTTTAGTCATTTTTCAAGTTAAAATGATGAATTTACAAATATTTTACATCATATTTTCATTTAAAAAAAAAAACAAAAAAAAACAAAACAAGTGTTGTTATTTGAAGAAAAGAGTTCCGTGATGAAGGTTTCGACGCTCTAATAACTTTAAACTATCGTTCAAATGACATATAACATTAACATACAATCGTTATCAAGTAATTCTATGGAAATAACCATAAAGAAAGCTCGAATTAGTCGAAAAACAACTATAACGAATATATATTCGTTATAACATAGAAATAACGAATATATATTCGTTATAGTTGTTTTTCGACCAAATCCACCTTTAACGATCGTGCATTCGTCAAATAATACATTATAAAGATAATAAACTCCTAATAGGTCTAATTTTAGTCATTTTTCAAGTTAAAATGATGAATTTACAAATATTTAACATCATATTTTCATTTTTTTTTTAAAAAAAACAAAACAAGTGTTGTTATTTGAAGAAAAGAGTTCCGTGATGAAGGTTTCGACGCTCTAATAACTTTAAACTATCGTTCAAATGGCATATAACATTAACATACAATCGTTATCAAGTAATTCTATGGAAATGACCATGAAGAAAGCTCGAATTAGTCGAAAAACAACTATAACGAATATATATTCGTTATAGTTGTTTTTCGACCAAATCCACCTTTAACGATCATGCATTCGTCATATAATACATTATAAAGATAATAAACTCCTAATAGGTCTAATTTTAGTCATTTTTCAAGTTAAAATGATGAATTTACAAATATTTTACATCATATTTCCATTTTTTTTCAAAAACAAAACAAGTGTTGTTATTTAAAGAAAAGAGTTCCGTGATGAAGGTTTCGACGCTCTAATAACTTTAAACAATCGTTCAAATGGCATATAACATTAACATACAATCATTATCAAGTAATTCTATGGAAATAACCATAAAGAAAGCTCAAATTAGTCGAAAAACAACTATAACTAATATATATTCGTTATAACATAGAAACAACGAATATATATTCGTTATAGTTGTTTTTCGACCAAATCCATCTTTAACGATCGT
>CACSLK010034598.1:6637711-6652590 GCA_902706635.1 Striga hermonthica | reverse complement strand
TTTTTTTTTTGGTGTTGGATTTTGCGCACTTGTGTGGCTTTCTGATATCCCACATTGGGTGAGATAAATAGAAATCGTCACTAGATATGTTGACATCCTACACAATTTACAATACTTTGTCACCATAGGGCTCTTAGGAGTTTGACTCATGAATAAACGAACGTAAGATTTTATTAATTTATTTATTTATTTTGCTTTTCCTGCCTCACAAACTGAATACATTTACTGCAGGTTCCCATGTTTACGGCATCTGGATTACGTGTTCGTTTCCTCAAGGTATTTTGCAGTCTTCATGTATCCATCTTCATCTTTTACCAATTGGTGTATATTTGCACTAACCAGCAAGTAAAATCTGCAGGTATGGGAAAAGAGTGGATACAACACAGTGGAGTGGGTTCGTTACATCACAAAAGCTGGTTCCTATGAAGTTAGGTGCTAAAGTACCGACTGTTGTATGTGCCTTAATTCACGGCTTGTTTTGGGGCGACACAAAATGCCTACACTTGGAATCTCCATGTGTAGCTTTATTTGCTGGAACACGGATATACTAAAGATACGAGATTGATGATGTTTATGGCAGCATAGTTAATACGCTCACAAATTCTACAATTTTCCAGAACTTTCTTGTATAGTGTAGACCTTGCTTAGGATTTGCCGAGTTTGAGCGTACGTCATATTTTCTAGTATGTGTTGGCACCTATTTGCTCGATTCATGTTTGCGTGGGAAATATTTTGTGTTTTTTAGTATGAGAATAGCTTAAATGATTGGGAGGTCTGCATCTATGTTGTATTGTTTGCTGCAAAATGTTGTACATTTACGGTTTACCTTCTTTCTGGATCATAACTTATTTTGTTTTTTTTTTTTTCGTTGTTGCAGTCTTGCAGATGTTCTTTTATTGTTTTAAGAAAAAAGGTAGTACGACGAGGCTGTGTTTGGTTCATAATAATATATATATATATAACTAGTAACTTTATAAAATATTTAAACAATAGAACCAAAGTTGCCTTTTCTATTCATTTAATATTAGGGGTTAGTTTTTCTAGTTCGAATTTCTTAATGTAGACTTGCTCGACCCTTTCATACGAGCGATTCTCTTAGCTAGCAACCATGTTCGAGTGTACATTTATTATGTACTTATAACATTTTCCTTTATATATATGTACCAAAATGTACTTTTGTGAGATTTTATTTTTCTTTGAAAGAGAATAAAAATCATCAAGAATCATGTTTCACTTGATTTTGTCTGTACGTTACAACAATGTGTTTTAACTTTTAAGACCATGATGCGCCGTTAAACTCACATGTATGTATGTATGTATAAACATTAAACACATTAGGGGCATGTGCCATTGACTACATTATTGTTGCAATTTTTTTTTTTGGCCTAGTAATTTATTTTTGTTTCTTTTGGTTGACTTATTTGTCGCTGAAATTTGCTACAAGTTCAAATATTTATTGAGATTTCATAAATAAAACCCATAAACAAAATTTCACATTTAAGTTCTATCTCAGAACTTTAAAAATTTTCAAGAATATCTATTTAATCTGAAGATTTAAAAAGTTTTCAACCTCGAAAATTATAAAATGTAACTCAAAATCTCAAATCATATTTCTTAAATGTTTTTCCTTTCCCTAGCACCCGTCAATAAACAAAAACAAAGTAAATAAGAGCTAGACATGGCCACGGGTCGTCCCGGCCCGGCCTGGCCTGTAGGTTGCCGGCCGACAACCGGCACCATGGTTTTATGGGTCGTTTTTGAGTCTAATTTATTTTTTTGTCACGACTCGGGACAGGGCCGATTCGACCCGGCTCTTGGTTTTTGGTGGGCCGATCAAGGGTCACACATGGGAGGGCCCGGCCCGTTGACTGGCCATGGCTAAATAAGAGCAATATAATAACACACGAGCCACCTAAATCATATATTGTGCCATCATTTTTTTTCTATTTTGCAATGAACAAATAGATGATATTTAGCCTTAAAATACAATTGTACACCAAAATTTGTGTGTGCACGCGAAATTGATTGAATCCAAGAAATTGATGTCCGTAAAGTTGCTAAATTTAAAATATTTATTGGCAGCCAAACGGTCGATACAATGAATGCCGCGTTTTTATTTTACTTTAATAATAATAATTTTAAATAGGCCCCACGAGTCCATCCTTGCTTAGATATGCACCTCATAAGACACCCCACACACGCTCACAATCACACACACAAAAAAATATAATAATAAATAAGGGGCTGGCTACGGTGCCGTGCAAGCACCATTCCGTTAATTTAATATTAGCCATTAGATCTTGTAAAATTGATAGAGACCTTTAGATGTGGTAAAAACCTACCAAACCAAAATGATGTGGCAAGTGTTTATTGGTTCCACTAAAATGCACAACGGCACTTAAGAATTTTCCAATAAAATATAGTACAATTCTATATCCATAAACCCACACCAGCCATGCAGACAACAAGCAATACCAATCAACATAGTTTGGTAAGCAGTTTGATGTCGCTGGAACATATTTCGAATTCGAGTCTTTGTGATTGTAGAAAATATTTGTTGAAAGACTCACCCACTCGGATCGACCAATGAATTAGTCGGTCTAAATCTACGAATACTGTGACGGGCTACCAGGGGCGGAGCCACCCTAGGGCTAGGGTGGGCTCCAGCCCCATGCAATTTTTTGCTACCCTTATTCTTGCTAATTCTATTTTCTAAAAAAAAAAATATACATACACATTAGCCCCATGTAATTTATTATCTAGCCCCATTTAATTTTTTGGTTGAATGACTCAAGATTATCTTCATGTTAAAATTTGTTATCTGACAACAATGGTGAAAAAATGATGATTATAGTGAGGAAAAAAGATAATCCTTTATTGTCAAATGACAATTGTGTCCTTATTAGATTTTTATTAATTGAGTTTATAATGTGGCTCAACACACTCTAGTCTTTCAAATTTTTAATGAGTTGACTTAACAAATATCAAATGAGTTGGATAATTAAGCTTGACACAAACTTATCCAGCGGGCTATTTAATTGGATTCATCTCATTCCACAGTCCGTTATCCATTTTCGTTTATTTTTTTTCTTTCGCCTCCAATAATTAATTCGACATCATTTCCTACACAAAGAGAAAACTCGTACAAAGTTGATTGCCAACATGTTCAACTTTATTTATTTGATCGACAAGTTCGATTAGCAATTTGAGTTTGGCTTGTTTAAATATATAAGCGATTGGAGACTGAATTTTTCCAATTCAAACTGACATATGTTAGCAGATAATTTGTTTATAATCAAACCAAACCAGTTACAGACTGAAACCGTCGATATTGGGCCGAGAGTTGGAGGACCCTGAACCGACGCGAACATATGTACCGGTCGGTTCACTGAATTGTTGATTACTGGTCGTCCGGTTCATTAAATAAAATACAAAATAATTAGAATAATATTTTTAAAAAAAATGAACCTCGGGTTTCGGTTCCAGTTCGAAACCAAAACTGCATGTTCAAAATGTATAAACTATAAAGTATTGTACATGAACCGAACTGGTCAAAACCACGGGTTTGTTCAAGACCTATGGTCAGCGGGTCTGCTTGTGTCGGTTTGGGCCGAACCGACATGCTGGGTCGGCCCATGACCATGTCTACAAGGTTTCAATAATAACTACAATAATATGTAGTCCCAAGTTAAAAAAAATTCTAACTACGCCACTGGAGGCTACAATAAAATTAAAAAAAAAAAAAAAAAAAAAAAAAAAAAAACAATACCAACAACTAGAAATAATATTTAAAAATAACATTTAATGTATCAGAAATAATTAAAATTTAATGAAATTATGCTTTGAGATCAAACAAATGCAAAAATAATAGTGAGAAATGTGATTCCCACATTTTGATGATGAGATGAGATGGAACAATCTAGCATCTAGGTGGATTTCACCCTACCTTCAAACCGTTGTTTCGAGGCACACGTATATAAATGTGTGCGTGGACATGCAATCTAACGGTTAAGACTCAATTATGGGTTTATTGGATAGTTTGGATGGTTGTGTAGGCAAAGTCAAACTCTTCCAAAAAAAACTCAAATGTGCATTGATGATGATGTTAGTATATAGATACATATTCAAAATTTAACTCAGTTCTATTATTTTTAATATTATTAATATAATTAAATAATACACAAATTTCATCTAACTTATATAATTTTAAGTGACCATCACTTAATATCATCTCTCTAATACTTTTACATTAAACCATCTTTAATTATTTTATTTTAAATACTATTTTGATATAATATCAAAATCGTACTAACAACTAATCATATCAACTTTTTCAAAATTAACTCTGATTAATAAAAAACTCATTTTGAACGGGTATACAAGCATACCAATCGTCATATCCAAAAATTCCCAATATATTTATAATGATTTAGATACAAATGTGCACTAACGATTTGAACTTCAGTGTGGGCATACTGAATCAGGTGCATAGCCTCCTCAAAGGTTGGGGTGGGCTCTAGCGCAAGTTGATTCAAAATTCTTAAAGAAAACATATATACTTTTTTGACCCATGTTTATAAGAGTAGCTCAAGTGCAATTGTTGCTCCAATTTTTGAAAAAACAAAATTATTTTAGACCATGCTTATAATAGTAACACATGTTAAGTTTGGCCCAAAAGTATAGCTCACGCCATATCTAATTCACTTAAATAAAAAGTTGCCTCTCCATTTAAAAGTAACCACATTTTATCTTTTCATGTCAACATTCTTAAAAGATCTTCACTCGCATTCATTGCTCAATTATCTACTTCTGCTTTACTTTATCATTCTTGAATCTTCTTTCTTTAAACTACTATATGATAGAAATTGTCTATTAAAAAATGACAAAAATGGATTCTTATTAAAGTGTTGAAGGAAAAATCAACTACGATTAAGCCTTTCGAGCAGGGTGGTCACATGTTTGAACGACCCCAGAATGGGGTTGAACAAGTATTCAAGGCAAATTCACCATGATTAAGGCTTTGAGTTGGGTGGTCACTTGCTTGAACGACCCTAGAGTGGGGTTGAACAAGTGTTCAAGGCAAGTCCACTATGATTAAGGCTTTTGAGACGGGTGGTCGCTTGTTTGAACGAACCTAGAGGGGGGTTGAGCTAGTGTTAAAGGCAAAATTCACCATGCTTAAAGCTTTTGAGCTGGATGGAGGTCAAAGAGCCAATATCCATTGCAAACCCAAAGGAAAGATCGACCTCAGAAAAGGCGGGGACATGCTGATCGACATGACAATGGATAATTGCCCAGCATGAATCACTCAGACGATGTTAACTAAAACGTGGAAGCCTCAAGGGACGATTTAAATAGAGGACCTCAGTGGCAGGTCGTTGAAAATGCCTTTTATTCATAATTTTATCAAGAATTCAATGACAAGTCGATGAAAACAATAATGTCTTGTGTAATTTCTTATTACCTTAAGTTATGATGGAATTAATATTAAAAGACCCCAGTGGCGGGTTAATCAAGTAATTAACAAATTAAAGGACCTAAAAATCAGGTCGACCATTCACACACATAAGGTAAAATATAATAAGCATTCATTAAAATGTTAAATATTACATGGCCGATTAAAATGAGATGCGAGAAAATAAAATTACAACTAATAGGTCTACAAGCCTAGTTTGGCACTTCGGTGGCCTTTTCAGCAGTGGTGGTCGAGTCGGCAGCAAGCGCCGAGATTGACTCAAGAGCACTTGAAGGGTTTGGATCAGGAGCATCTAAAGGGTTTGGCTCGACCACTTGATTTAAAGAGCTCGTCTTGCCTCCTCCAGCCCCCACGACCTCGAAAAGTCGGTGAATGGGAATAACGTCGGGTTGGTGGACGTCAAAAGCATTCCCCAAGGATGGAGACTACGTGAGAGCTCAAGCCACTATCTCCAACCACCAGATGTGGTCGACGGGAAGGCCTTCTGGGACCTCTGGTAGAGCGGCCCAAATGGTGTTGCGATCAAAGGCACCGCAGATCTGCTTCTCGGCCTCGCTCAGGTTGGGCTGGGTAGTTCAGTACCCAGACCTGCCTCGCGACCCTAGTCTCACGCCTTGACCTAGCTCGTGACCTGCCACGTGTCCAGGAAGGCCACTCCTCCCTAGCTTGCCTAAATTATCCTTGAAACTGTAAAAAAAAAAAAAAAAAAAAAAAATCTCATGATTTGATGAACACTATCAATTGAACGAGGTCATGATCAGAAAGCAGAAGAAATTTGTAACAAAGGCCAAAGCTAAGCTAGTTCACCTAATTTCAAGCAAATTTAACACTATTAATGTACACAAAGTTAAAGGAAATAGCAAAACTAATTTCAAAGATAAAAGCCCATAAATTTCAAAGATTGTAATTACCTTTCAAATCTGCAATTGGAGTCGGGGGGATGTCGAGGCGACGAGGTATGACGGTGACTGGTAGGAGAGGCGAGACTGTGTGACGGTGGTGAAAGAGGTGAGACGGTATGACGGTGTTGGAGGAGAGGCGGACGGTGGCTGGTGGGCTTGGCCGGATTTGACTAAATGGAGAGAAGAGACGGGTTCACGGTATCTGTCCGTACACGAGAGACGAGGGATTGGGTTTTTTTAAAGAAAATGAAACCCTAATTATGTATTAAATTATATATTATATATTTTATAAAAAAAATGGGCTGTGTCGGGTCGGGCCAGGACAATAGATAGGATCCTACATAGGGGTGGTATCAGTTTTGTTACCGAACCGATAAGCGTATACCGATATCGAATTGATAATGTCGGTAACCTCGAAATGCAAAACCAACACCGAACCGATTAAAGTTGGTTACCGAAAATTCGGTAACCAATTTTCGGTAACCAAAATCTCGATTCAGTTTTGGTTTTATATCGAAACCGAACCGATTTTGAGCACAAAAAAATGCTAGTGTTTGCTTTTCTCTTCATTTTTGTAATTTTTTCACTTCTTACCAATTAAATACACACAAAAGACTCAAAAATTCACTGAAGGATTACAAAGCTTAAATTTAATATGTAGAAGTTAGTTTAAATATAATTAGATTAAGTTTTTGTGTTAAACACAACCAATAAAACAATATATTGTTGAACATGCAAGAAATAAAATTTGTGATACAACTTCAACTAACTTATCTAGTAACGATGGTATGAGAATAGATTACAATAATGGTAGCATCTTTTTTAGAAGGAGTGAGACTGGTAAACCGACAATGTTCTAATGAGAATGTGAATGAGGCAATGGGTTGTGGTATTTTTTCATTATTTTGAGATTTAGGTAGGGTTGAGCCCCTATTTTAATTTTTGAACACTAAACAACTAATCCTTATTTTAATATTTAAAAAAAATCTTTGTTTTATTTTTTTTACCCTCATCGGTTCAGTATCTGTTTTACCAAACAAACTCTTATGGGTTCAAACTGATATTGAACCGCTAGTGATCGGTAACCGGTAGTCAGTTACCGTTACAAGCGGTTCGATACAGTTGGTCTATTTTCTTGTCGGTTCGGTTTGGTTTGGTTCGATATTTAGTTTTCGGTTAAAAAATTTCAGTCCTACCCGTACCTACCCTATTTTTCTAATGGGCCAGACTCGTCCCGGCCCATTTTACAAACTAGGACGGCCAAGTCCGACCCAAATGCTCCGTGTCGTGTCGGATCAGACACGGTCCAGGTTGTTTTGCCATCTCTAGTAGTAAGGCATGACAAAGAGAGAAGATTGCTTCAGAAAAGTCGTATATACTTGTTATAGTCTTCGACGACCTGCTCGCGATATGCCTTTAGGAACTGTTGGTCGAGGCTCAAGGTGAACAGAGTTGACGAGCTCGACCTCATCAATTATCGAGGTGATATTTACATCCTCTCGACGTCGGGTGATCTCACGCTCGAGCTCAGCGTCATTGGACATCAGGTCGTCCTGGTAGCATCGTCGTCCTTTTTTAGCTGCTCGGTTAGCTCATGCTTCACGTCGACCAGGTGGCGATTCTCCTTGTGCTGCTTTCGAACCACCTCCTCCAGATCAGAGATGGGTTATCGCATTTCCCGCGATAAAGAAAGCCAGGGAGCGGGAAGGGGCAACCTCCTCATTCTTATTCTTATCCTCAGTGCGAGATTGTGGACAACATCGATATGAAGGGTTACGAGTTTATGTTTGGATGCAGGGTCTGCACTTTTCGCAGGGTGGTGGTCGGTTTGCTTGTCAACCTAACGGCTGGTCGAGGATGTCATGCTTTTTCTCCCCGTAGAAGTCTCATTGAACTCCATATTTTCCCGTTTAGTAGGCTATTCATGAGGACAAAATGACCTCCTGCGTAGAGGGGTGGCTCTTTTCTCAATAGAGAAAGGATTGGTCATAAATCTTTCTGCAAAAGGGAAATCAAGGGTTGAATATAATAGTAGCAGCAGTGGCCCGAGTGTAAGATCGGGCTTACCAGACTCAGCCTCATCGAAGATCCGAAGCAGCTAAATTTTTTTATGGCTAGAAGAGAGTGGTTGCATAGAAAGCAGACCACAAAGAAATGATTTTTTTTTTTTATTACGGAGGATAAATTAGAAGTGGCCCGATGGTTATTCCAAGACCTAATGCATCAGTCGAATATTGAATTGTAGTCTGGGTTTTGGGTTTTGAAGAGAAGGTTGTAAAGCCAAGGGGTCGAGGTCCAAAGAAAAGGAACATCAGGTCGAATATCGTTGAAAGAGATGTCAAAAAGAAACTTGGCCTCATTATGACATTGGAGGTAGAGTCGCTCTTTTTGCTTTATGGCTATGAATGAATAAAATAAAAAATTAAGGTCGAGTCGACCTAAGCAGACATGGGAAAGAGTGATAATGGTGGTCAGATGGTGAACAGAGTTGGGAAGTTGGTTGAGGGGAAGGTCGAATATACTGCATAGGTTGTGAAGATCCTGACAGATGGGAAAGCGGAGTCCCAGGTCGATGTGACTCCAGATGATGGTGTAAAAGCTCTCACGAGGATGATCATAAATGTCCAAATGGTCGGGGCTCTCAATTATCCAACTCGAAGTGTGGCCGACAACTGTGATATAATCAAAGATCCAACCAACATCGGCAAGGTGTGTGCGAGAAACATCGACCCCGGGCGGGAATTAGGAAGAGGCTATTGGTGGTTAGAAGAAAGACATGCTTGGTCAGGCACTGCAGCCGAAAGGGGGACGATATAAGATAAAGGATCAGGACAAATGACCTAATATCTCTCTTCCTCGAAGGAGGCTGAGGTCGAAATACATAAAAAAAGTTGTTGGAGATTTTCTTGAATGGAGGAGGTCAATGAGTAGGGATGAGGTAGAGAGTTCGAGGAAGAGGACGGTGGAGTTGTATCCTTGCAAAAAAAAATGGTCATTGCCGCTAGAGGTAAATCTGAAAAAAGAAAAAAATCGAAAGACAATTCTTTAGGGTTCTGTGGGGGTGGAGAAGAGTTGAAGAAGAAGAGCGTGGCTGGCAAAGTCAGGGGGAAAAATCAAGACCGAACATAAAAATAAAATAAAAATGTAACATACAAAGTTAAAATGAGCAGAATGGTAGGATCAGTATATTTACTCATTTTTGGAGAATGGAGAGAGATCGGGTAGAAAAGCCATAGAAATCATGTGAATCGTGTCAGAGAGCAAGAATATCACAGTGAACTCAGGAACTTTGAAAGCAATTGGAGCTATTATATTTCGAGATTAGCAAAGGTGGAAAACGAAGAGAATTTGGGATTGGGGCTATATATAGTCATGAGGAGTATGACTAATTTGACCATGACCATTGGATCACGACTGATATCAACGGTCACGATTAGTAGATACGAAGTAGATAAGATAGATCACTTACAACTGTTGGATCATATCTAGATCAATGGCTCAGAAGTGGAGGCTAGGTGAAGAGACAATTGTTGGGACTGGTTAGGATCTCAAAATAATACAAGTCATAAACTATATATGAATTAAACTCTATGCGCTGTGGAACTATAAGCGAGGGTTCAACGCGTACCGTTTAATATTTTACCGAGACAGATGTTTTTTATTTCCGTTGTTAGAGATCGTCTGAGTCTCATGTTCGTTGGGCAGTCGGACTTAGCCTCGTCATCACCGTCGGATCATTCACCGTCCACGTCGAATCATCCCGGACCTTCGAAAACTTGGTCAAACCTTCCGGGATTCGACTTAGACTCTAATCGGGTACTGGTCACTTGATGAACCGGTCTGGACCGGGTCTAGGCCGAATTGGACTGTTGAACACAAGCTAGGTCAGGTCTAGTCGCGTCTGGGTCGCTGGACGCTGTCTGGGCAGTGCGCTGGGTCGCTAGGGACGTGCGGGCCTCGCATTGGGCCGCTGGGAAGCATGCAGACGCGCGGGCTAGAGACTACGAAGAAGACACAGGTTTCGCTCGCCTGACTGCTAGGAGACGCCTGAGCGGGCTGCACGACATGGTCACGGGCCGCTTGTCTGCCTCCGCGCGCTCTTGGCCTGTCTTCGAAAATTGTGGGCCAAGGACGGGGCTGCCGACGACTGAGCGCCACCAATGCGCGGCTGGGCTGCGGCTGGCTTCTCCAAGGTCTCCGATTGTCGTCTATTACCTAGGAACTTCTCTGGTTGAATTTGGATGATATCCGACGGCTTCTAGATCTTCACGGTTTGTGTATATATATTTTATGGGGTTGGATATATATATATATATATATATATATATATATATATATATATATATATAATTTTACCATTAATTACCTCGAATCTTCTGTTATGTGACCCAACATCTTCTCCGATCATCTTGGTGGGCGATGAAATCGGAGATATCTCTACTGTAATTACTTGGAGAAGAAAAAAAAAAAGAGAAAAGAATAGATAGAGAAGAGGGGCAGCGTGTATTTCACGTGAAAAGCTCTCAGTCTCATCTAATTGATGTCTCATAATCTCAAGAGATGTGATGTATATATAAGCTACAACAGGACCCTAAGGTGGCATTAAAATGGGCTTCTCATACTAGGACTAGACTATAGGCCAAGCCTACCAAGCCCAAGTATGAATAATACAGTCATTCCACATAAAGGAAAATTATTGAATAAACTCTCAATTTTATTCCCGAATTATATTCGAGGCCCCAATAATAATTACTCGATTTATCTCACCGTGTTTAAGGTATAAGTTTATCAATTAATTCGATTACTGACAATCAAGAATTAATTGACTTCTTCAACCGAGACTAGTACCATTTATATCTTTATTATTATGTCGGAATAAATTTCACTGGCCAGAATTAACATAATAATCATACATGAGCTCATCTCGGGAAAATCAACAAACTATGCACACAGTGACCTTAAATTCGAACAACACATTGTACATGCAGTACTATTACCCAAAACATCTGGAATGTTGATCCAGCTGAATGAATCTCACCTTTTGTGAATCAAAGCAATAGATACTACATGTACATGCATGTTTATATCGTACGGGTTAATAGCACACGGTTATTAACCGATGCCTAGTTTGTTTACGATGATCAGTATAAAATAGACTTCCCCTCACTACACTAGTGTAACTGATCAATCAAGACAAACTGTACAATTAACACTACAGCCGTTCACGATGGGTTGTTCATTTCCATGTAGGTTGTGAATAAAACATTTATGTTTCACAAGTAACCGATATATGATCTTCTGTCTCATTCGTGATGGACTACAATATCCACATGTGAAACATTAGAAGATAAACTTGTTTAATTAAACATGATCTTCATTCAAACTAGATAAGTGCAAATACATCTAAAGTAAAGCTTTCAGTATATACACCAAAAACAACTGAAAATGAACTGTCGTATTAAAGATAATCAAGTGGTTGGGATTAATAAAGTATTTGTTAGGTGCAAAGAATGAGACAATGTGATTTACGGAAAGGTGACGACAACCCGACGTTTGGGATTGATGGATAAGGTTCGAGTTTTATTGACCCCTTCACTTCTTTAGTACTGGTAATATTAGTCTATCAGCTCCACTCATACAAGTCAACTGAGTTCCAGTCGAGATATAAAGTACTGGCTCACCTGCGATCATACCATTGAATAGGTTTCCCATGGCTCGTGCATAAATCGGTGCAGTGATCATGGTTCTGATATGTTGGCATGTTTTTGTTTGTAGTGTTTTTACTGAGTACGATCGTAAAGACCAACCGGGTTGTCTCACGAAGGGAGGCTATTCATATACGGATTCAAACAATGATTGATTCATACAAAATGGAAAATAAAGGTCCTAAACACTCTACTCACAATTTTGAGGGTTAATTAAACTAAAGAATTGTACACTAGAACGAAAGCAAGATTCTAACCTTAACAAACGAGACACAAACTTTATCTCAAGCAAGACCTCAAGTTCCAAAAAAAAAAATAACTAAGCACCCTAAGTCCCAAGATGGAAAGAATGCATTCAAAGGTTTGAGAACATGTAATCAAACAATCGTCACTTGCGAATCAACTAATAGAGCTCTCAATCAATTCTCGCTTGTGCAATCAACAACAAAATCATATAATTCATTGCCTACAAGGATGATAACATATTCTACTCATGAAAGATCCTACCTTTATCTTAGAAAATTCAATAAGCAAAGACAAGATTAAATTACGAGATCTTAGACCTTAAACTAAGTCTCCATGTATGCTTCCACTAGAAAAAATAAGCCAGAAAGTTGCAATCTTGATGGAGAAATATTACAATAAAGATTGTGTCTTAGATCACTTAGAGAGAGAAAGAAAGGGGAGAGAGCGAGAAAAACTAAGAAGATAAAATTTTGCAAATGAAGGAATGATGCTCAAAATACAAGAACTCAAGTCTATTTATAGTTCCACCATAAACACACACTAAAGCAGGTATATTTAATTACACGGGCTCGCGACTCAACGAACGAACATTGGTGGGCAAGTGCAACATGGGAAACTCGCGTGCTCGCGAATGATGGGCAAATGCAGCAAGCTTGGTTGGAGAACTCGCTTGCTCGCATAATGGAGTTGGCGGGTGAGTGCAGCTGGCCTGGCTGGAGAACTTGCGAGTTCGCGGAATGGAGTTGGCGGGTGAGTGCCGACTGGCAAGGTCGCGGACAGGATTTGACGAACGAGTGCAGGCTGGCGCGGTCGCAAACACGATTTGGTGGGCGAGTGCAGGCATAGGCTGGGCAAATCCCCGGCTGTGTAATGCCCGTTGGCGGGCAGTTAGAGTTGGTTGCTTGGTGGAACTCGCGTGCTCATGAGTTGTGGCTCGGCTCGAGCTCGCGGGGAGCTCAGCTTCTTTCATGAAAATTCATGCTCGTTCGAACAAAATTCTTAGCTCTTTTCTGTAGATTTTTCAATGACTTCTGGAGTACATTTTTCCTAAAAAATAAAGTTAAAAAGAGAAATAAAAGTACAAGACACCAAAACGACACGAAAATTACAAAAAGCAAGCAAAAACGTCTGAATGTGTTGGGAACAACCTAAAATAAACTAAAATGAACACAAATAAAACACTTAAAAACATATAATAGCAACAAAAACATACAAAATAATTTCAAAATTCAAAAAGACAGACCGGGAGAAGGGTCGAAAAACGCAGAAAAAGTAGCTAGTTGGTTGAAGTGATATGGTGAAGTCAAATTAAAGAATTCGAGAATGGACAAGTTGAAGAAAAAGAAAGTAAGAAATGCATTAACTAAAACCAATGACAAGTCTACTCTTAGATCGTGTTATTTCTAACTCGACCAGAGTGAGGGGGGAGGGACTAGATGATATGGGATACAGAACCCTGGTAGAGTAAACCCAATAAATCAGTCGACCAAGACAAGAGACTCGGTTGGCCGAGCAGGACAACAGAAAGGCCGACGATTGTCAAACATTACTGGCGCAGGACAGGAACTCTTCAGGTCGGAGATAGTACAAAAGGGTACATGAAGACAATGATAGATCGAGCTAGGGCCCTCGAATGACCTATTGGAAACTCGACCTGTCGGTATGAAGGGTCACGCGATCGACAAGAGATGACAACACTTGGTCTCAGAACAGACAATGTTCTACTTCAGTGGACATCGAGTTGGTCGCATTATTAGATAGTCTAACAGGAAAGACTACAGGATAAGAAGAAATCTTAAAGAGTTAAGAGTCGCACATGGATAGGGTCACGTACGTGGCCTAACAGGATTTGTCAGTTCGGGCAAATCGGGTTGTACTATCGGGCAGTTTGGGCAGCTCATCCAAGTAGTCTTAGGCAACAAGATATCACCTCCCCTATATATATAAGGGAGTGAGATATGTTTGTTATCACATTATATTCTCTATTATTCATATAGTATTTTCTGCACTTCATCTCATATAAGTACTAATTTAAGTATCAGAGGCTCTTCATCAGAAAACACTCCGGTGTGACAGTTTTTACAAGTGTGTAGGCGATCTACTAGCGAGAAAGCTTAAGTTCATACCAATTTCAGCCGTTCGAAGTCTTTTGCATACTGACAATATTATTATTATAGAGAAATACTATAGTCCCGTAGGGGAATAGTTCCCTCAATTCAATTAAAGTCATTAGATCTTTTAGTTTTGATATAGACCCTTAGAACATTCACAATGTTTTGAGTTCAATTAAAAAAAAATGTATTGTCACTAAAGAAATAGATAAAATTAATAAAATTCACTCCAATGCAAAGAGACTAAGTCTCTACTTGGGTCTCACATCAGTAGGACCAAGTCTACTTTTGTTTGCATTGAAAAATATATTTTTTTAGGCTAGGTGTATTTTCTTGTGGCATACAATTTTTGTATGATTAAACCTATTGTGGATGGTTGTGAAACAAATTTTCCATTACTATAGCGCAACACTTTCTTTATCCTCACTTCACTTATTTT
>CACSLK010034598.1:6611801-6622709 GCA_902706635.1 Striga hermonthica | reverse complement strand
TTTTTTTTGTCGATTATATTTTTATCAAGATTTTTGTATAATTTTTGTCTCATTCTATAAGAGATTGCTACTCTTTTTTTTTTTTATTTTGCGATTAATATTTGAAAGATACTATTTGCAAAAAATTTCTACATATTGGTTTCTACTTTTTTTAGCCAATTTCGAAAGGGTTTTCCTAATACATTTCATTTTATTCGATTTATCGGGTTTATTCACATAACATGTTCGAATTGTTTTTAAAAAAATTGATGGTGCGTAAAATAAATGCAATTTGAACATTATAGAATAAACGTTATCGTATGTTTTTTTCAAAGAGATTTTGTGACGTAAGTCATATTTATTAACTTATTTAATTGTCATTTTTTTTTGCATATCAAAACGTATAAATTCTATCCTATTATATCAAACAAAATTATTTGTGCGTATCTTTATTTATACGTCAAAAACATTTTTACAAATAAGACAAAATAAATAATGTTGTGAACAATGAGATATTTAATAATGTATAATTAAAATTTTATTTTATTTCAATACATTAATTTTATGATATCGCCAATCATCTTAGCATCCAAATCTAAGTTGAGCTCTCTTTTATAAGAGATTGCTACTCTTTTTTTTTTTCTTTTCTTTTTTTTTTTTTATTTTGCGATTAATATTTGAAAGATACTATTTGCAAAAATTCTCTACAAATTAGTTTTTACTCTTTTTAGCCAATGGTTTCCTAATACATCTCATTTTATTCAATTTATCGGGTTTATTCACATAACATGCTCGAACTGTTTTTAAAAAAAAAAAAAATTGATGGTGCGTAAAATAAATGCAATTTGAACATTAGAATAAATGTTATCGTATGTTTTTTTCAAAGAGATTTTGTGTTCCAAGTCATATTTATTAACTTATTTCATTGTCATTTTTTTTTTGTTGCATATCAAAACGTATAAAATATCCTATTATATCAAACAAAATTATTTGTGCGTATCTTTATTTATATGTCAAAAAGCATTTTTTTATAAAAAAAAAAAAAAGACAAAACAAATAATGTTGTGAACAATGAGACATTTAACAATATATAAATAATTAACGTATAAAATATCCTATTATATCAAACAAAATTATTTGTGCGTATCTTTATTTATACGTCAAAAAGCATTTTTTATAAAAAAAAAAAAAAAGACAAAACAAATAATGTTGTGAACAATGAGACATTTAACAATATATAAATAATTAACATTTTATTTTATTTCAATACATTAATTTTATGTTATCACCAATCCATCTTAGCATCTAAATGGGCCTTTTGGACTTGGAAAAATTGCTCTCATTCCTGAGAGCACTTAATTAACATAATTCGAGCACGTTACCAAATTTCAAACTTACAAAAGTAAAATAGAGTTACAAAAAGTGATTGTCCAATTGGGCTTACCCATCAGGCTTTGTTGGGCCAAGGAGACAGCAGCCCGTTATCCTTCCACTGCAGAAAGCGGGTGGTTCTCGCTGCTCTGTGAAGCCAGCCTGACGCAGTATCCACCGCTCTAGGAACCAGGAAGCCCAAGCCTTCGCCTAGGCCACACGGTCCAACTCCCCGCTTGGAACGGGCGGGCCGGCAAACAGCCCCATCAGGCCCAGCCAGCTGAAGAAGCCCAAAGTCCATATCACCTTAATGCCCCCACTTGGGTCAGAAGCTTGCGTTACCAAGCTCGGCGAGCACAGCATCTAATACGTTACTTTATAAATGTTACAATATTTGCTCTTTTTTCCAATGTGGGACTATAGAGTTTGAAACTCTCTTATTGATGTCGTGACCAAATGACAGAGAATCTGTTTTCGGAGTAATAGTCCTTATAATCTAACATCATTGTAGTTTCTGTAAAATTAAAACTTATTAGAAATTTACAACTTTGACCGTCTTTATTCTTTCGTATATTTTAGCTAACGCCGTTTTACCGACTCAAATAAACCTCAGACACCTAATTCATGCTGTTACACATTGGTCATGTATCTTGCTCTTTCAGTACAGAAATACATGTGGCTAAGAGCCTATGAGTGTGTTAAAACCTTAAACTTTGTAAAGACATATATACCTGCTATGGACCTGAATTTATTCTGCACAAATTTTTACATACGATTTAATCGAACTTTTGTTTCTTCTGCTAACATAAAAACTGTGCAAGATGGACGATAAATCAAAATGAACCATCATTTTAACTTCCAGCTTCCATTTGTGAGCTTCGCCAAATTTCTCATTTTCGATTCTTTCTAGTTTCATGCTGCAACAAGTCACATTTTCGACTTCATATCGGAATTGTCGAGTGTTTTTGGAGTTACTCCGACTTCTATAAGAGCCGGGTTCACGCCTTTGTATAAATACAGGAAAAATAAAATAACAAAGCAAACAACATTCTACCAAGTGGCAAATCGTATCCATTTCAATTGAATGCAACTCTTCATCGAACCTTTCGTCGATAATTAACAATGCAAGTCTGATGCTACATGAACTTGTAGTATACAGTTTAAAATAACTAGAGTCGAGAGTTAACACATTTTTTAGTCCCACAGCACGACGAAACAGTTTCAGGGGCATTTTCACGCATGCCTGCCTTCACAAAGTTAACCACATGCGAAGTCAACTCGGTTTGATGCTTAGTGTATTCGTGATCAGCTCCTTTGACTATATACAAACTGTGATTCGGTATATGCTTGTCGAATTCGATTGCATCTTCAACTTGAACGAATTCATCCATTGTACCATGGACAGTGAACACCCTGCTCGCAATTTTGTTATAAAATGAAAAGGTCACTACATTTGAAACTATAATTCCCAATTTTTTTCATTATCTTAGATTACTAAAAGCTAATTAAATATCATTTTTTTTCATTAATTTCAAGAAAAGAAGAGGTTCACGATTCTGCGCACCTGCAGCTTTGTGGTATGGTTTGACAGGCAGCAAGAGTATCAGTTGTTAACCGGTCCATCAAGCTCTCCTTAGTCACTCGATACTCGATTTTCCCTACATTGTCAGGAGGGATGTGTAAATTTTCAAGACATAACAGATATTAGTTGTTAATTTCAAAATGACATCTGGCGTTTAGCTTAAAACACAAACGAGCTCAGTACCTTCAGAATCAGAAATACTAAAACAAGCAAAAAACTAGGCTTATAATATGATAAAAGGAGATCAATATTTTCGTATAAGCAAGTAGAAACTAATAACAAACTCACCTTTTCTGTTTTTCACATCAATAAATCCATTCTGCTCGATTTTTTCACGGAAATCTCGACCCAACCGACCTTCAATCCCTCTCCTTAGATCAAAACGGCCAGATACGTTGACGATTGTGCGTACATCGTTGTACATTGAGGCATACAAAAGCACAGCATTCCCCCCTTTTATGGATTTTCGAGTTTATTGAAGTGGTTAACAAAATATTAATAGAAGAACATAAAACAACAACAATTGGCTCAACTACAGATTTAATGATTTTCTTTCTTTCTTTCTTTTTGTTATTTCTTTCGGGAATAGGATAATTACTTCAGATTGTTTTCGATAACCAAACAACTCAGTACCATGAACAATTAAGCTAAAAGTAATTGCATAAGAGAAACTCGAAGCATCTTTAAATGGAAACTAAAAGCTGAAACAATCAATAGGGCGTGTTTGATAAATACAGTCGTAAGAACATAAATGTTCGCACAAATCAAACCACAAGCGAAATCATGAATCTCAACTTCTAAACTATTTTAAAAAAAAAAAAAGAAAAAATTTAAGCAAGAAGAAAGCCAAAACTTCCTTAAATCCCAACACACCTTTACTGTGCCCGACAAGTGCCACTACCTGACGATGCTCCTTCTGAAAGTGCTCGACTACAGAACGCAAGTCATCAGCTTCTCGACGGTAATTTCCATACTGAAATGATCCTTCACTCTCCCTATAAACCCAATAAAACATTTCTGCATATACAAAATTGGCAAAAAATAATACATTTTAGCCAAATTTTCACCAATTTTTCAACCCCTTACCCGTTACCGGCAAAGTCGAAGCGGAAGGCACTAATTCCTTCTCTTTCAAAAGCAAACGCAAGAGACACCATAGGAATCCGATCCTGAGAATGACTTAACACCAATATTAATGATCACAAAAAAAAACAAAAAAAAAAAAAAAGCTAAAACCTATGCACTAAGATACATAATAAAAACAGAGTCTTGATAGGGTTCATCGAATTCATACAACCTTCGAGGATCGAAATCCATGGCAGATAATCACAACCTCGCTCGACCCAGTTTCGTGCAGTATCCCGACAAGCTTCTCGCCATGTCTGTTCTGTATCGATACTATGTTTTTCTCTACTACCGCGAAAAAACAAAACAATGGAGATTAGCAAATCCATTATAAACACCAAAAATGAACTCAGATTTCCGTTTTTCTTCATCGGATTTTCCATTAATCATAAAATTGACGAACAAAACCTAACTGTTCTTGAAGCTAATTTCTTATTACAACATATTTTTTTACTCGATTGTCGTCTCCAATCAGCTTAGTTCAAACAAATCAAGAGCAATTTTAATTTTATAAAATCTACGAACAATTAAACATCGAAATTAATGCACCTGAGGATTTTTGCGGCTGGCTATGTTGTTTTTCCGACATCACAGAGGAAACCCCGAAATTGTGCTGCTTTCGATTTTATTTTATTTATTGTTCAATTTTAATTTGAACAGTCAAAAAACGATCAAAATTCAAATTTACCTCAACTTTAATTCAATTCAAGTTAATATTATCAATATAATCTATATCTATATTTATATAATGGACCAATCTTTATTACTAAAATTGACATAGTTTTAGGCAGGAAAATATTTTCAGTTATATTTAGTATATAATTAGCCTTTATCTATTATCAAATTTTATATATGAACATTAACTTTTTTTTGTTTACTCTTTGACTAACATTCATGAGTTATAAATTGACTTAAATATAATATTGATTGGTTACATATATTTTATATAATATCCTAATATTGATTTCGTAGTAATTTTTTGACACAATTAAAAATCGATTCAAATTATAAAATATTGATTTGATTAATTATATTATCATCTCATGGTTGTAAATATTAATTTTATTAATTAAGTTAACCGTTTAGAAGCATTTAAAATATCTAACAATAATCAGAATAATTGTGTTTTAATCATATTAACTTAATGAATAATTTACAGTAATAACAAAATTTGTTAAAATATAGTCAACATAACCATTAAAAAGTATATCTCCATTGATTATATTATTTTATTAGATATACTATTGAAAATTAAATTTAAAATATTAACAAAACTATTATTTGATGGTCGAATGAAATTAAGAATTATAAGTTTTACATTAAAAATATCTATATACATAAAAAAATGGTTAAGTTTTAGGTATATTTCTTATTCTATACTATTTAATAAAGAAAAGTGAGTAAATACGATAATATAGTCAAATATTATAATTAAAAATATATGAATTGATAATAATATAAATATATAATTTATCTAAACATTTAAATTGGATATTAATACATTCATTATATATGTTTAAAATTTTATAAAATATATAAATATAGATGAAAATTTTTAAAATAAAAATAAATTGTTTACTATGAAAAAAATTTGTTGCATAAGCGCTTAAAGTTACTGCAAATTAAATTTAATTGTCAAAAAATTAATATTTTATGCATCTAAATTTATAACAACGGAAAATAAATTTTACGGGTTAACACATTAGTTAGCTATCGAGCAATATGCAAAATATAAATTGTTGAAAAAGTTATAAGATCAAGATAATCAGTAAATTTTCAAGTATATGTAAGCAATTTGTATACAAACATCATATTTAAAATCCAAATATTGATACTATTTTGTAAACTTATAAATAGTAAAATTTATAAATTAAATAGTCAAAACCTGTAAAAATAAATTAAAAACGATATTCAAACAAAATCTATATTATTATTGACTTGATATATTGAGTCGGATATAATTACCATGTTGTCTTAAATAAATTAACAATATTTGAATAATAAAATATTAATTTATTGCATATCCCGTGCATCGCACGGGTATCAACACTAGTTTAATCATATCAACCAATCATTTTTATACATTACATTCACTTTAATTCACTATTCATCTACTCACATAATTTTAACTAATCATCACTTCTAATAATTTTTCTCCTACTTTACATCAAATCAACTTTAATTGTTTCATTTAAATATTATTTTAATATATCCACTAATAACTAATTATACCACAATTTTAAAAAATTAACTATAGTTAAAAAACAAATCAAATAAAAACTAGTCGAGTCAATTATTATAATCACTTGTGCTTCTATTAGTTTTCTGTTAAATAATTGTTGATGTTTATAAAAGAGGAAATTGCACCCCTTACATTGCCCTTTAAATTTTATTACACTTTTCCACTCCAAATATACTTATTTTTATTTTTATCTAAAGAAGCTAAAAAATTATCAAATATACCTAAAATCTCCACTTAACACTTATTAACCTGTTTTTAATGGTAAGGAGATAATTAAGGGATTTCAAATATCTTATACCAAAAAAAGTGGAAGAACAAAAAGGTGAAGAACCGCCCCCCCCACCTTCTCCAGTCAGAATTTTTTTTCAGAAACCGCCCCAATTTTTTTGCCCATTTCAACAATCAATGGCAAAAACCAAACTCCCTCATCCTAATCGAAGAGAATCGGTAGATGTTGGCGATGTTTCACCGGTTATAAGATCTAGTGCCCGTGCCCGAATTCTCGAGATCGACGGGAAGAGTCCAGAAACCGGCGGCGAGCAATAGTATACTGGAGGCGATCGGGCGGCTCACCGGCGGCGAGATGAAGGCGGTATAGGGCGGGCGGGTGAAGATCGTGGTACAGAGGGAGGATCTGAAGCAGGTTCTGGAGGCAATCAAGGACGGAGACGAAGAAGAAGATGACGCAGGGAACGACAGGCGAGGTCGTGCGATTGAAGTGAGAAGGGCTTATCTTGATACTGTCAGTAGACAGTTACTGATTTGAATAGTATATAATTCGAAGGTATATTTACAAAACCGAGTTGGTATATGTTGGGTATATTTGAGTATATCCGAAGTGTCTTTTCTCTGTTTATCTATTTAATAATTCTTTTTTTTTTATTATGGTTATATGTTGGGTATATTCGAGTATATCCGAAGTAACTTTTATCTGGAAGACTTGTTTTTTATTGCACATATACTGAATATGTACTAACATAAATTCAAAATATACCTCCTGGCGGCTGCGTGAATTATAATATTGCAACATATACTGAATATATACTAACATAAACTCAAAATATACTACCTCGCGACTGCTTGAGTGGAATATATACTAACATAAACTCAATATATACTAACATAAACTCAAGATTAGTTTTNNNTTTTTTTTTTTTTTTTTTTTTTTCTCCTGGTAGACATGACGGAAATCAAGGGACGGTTACGTTGCCTTTGTAACTGATATTGATGCCATATAATAAATAAATTAGTTTCTTTAGGTATAGTTGTAAATACTTTTACATAAAGGTAAGATTGAAAATATTTATTTATCTTATCGCATGAATAAAAATTTCCCTTTATAAAAAGCAGAGGCCCATAGGCAATAGGCCCGTCTATTAAGACTTTAGCTGGCCCATATTATTCATAGTGTATGAAAGGTTTTTTAATGGTTGATTTTTAAAATAAAATCATAAATAAATAATAGTAATAAACTGTACAACAGTATAATTCAGAACCAAAGTAGTAAGTAGTCCGTGCGATGTACATGGCAAACATTATAAATTGTAGGCAAAATTGCATATAAAAGCACAACCTTTTATGTTTTGGCAATTTAATCACCACCTTTGCAATTTAGCAATTTAATACACAACTTTACTTATTTCTTGTAATTCGAATCACAGGGCCCAATTTTCGGGCCTGTTCTGGTGACGTGGCATTTTGTGGTGACGTGGCGTTTTCACGTGTCAATGACGGGGCATCTTTGGGCTAACGTGGCATTCTATGTCAATTGAAAAAAAAAAGAATTTGTATGTTGTAGAAAAGGGGGTTTGAACCCTGGTCTCCATGGGAGAAAAGTAACTATGCTACCAACTCACCTATCCATGTTAGTTAACATATTCAATAATAATTTATATATATAAGAATTACGTATGAATAAATTATATTAAGTTTAGAATAATTAAATATATTATATTAAATTAATAAAATATAAAATTATAATAAATTAAATTAAATGAAAATAAAATAAATGAAGATAATTAAAAATCTTAAATAAATATAATAAATTAAAAAATATAATTTACGTAAATAAAATGTTAAATAATCGTAAATAAATAATGAAACAAAAATTGTTATTTGTATATAAAATAATAAAATATTAAAAATCTTAAATGAAATAATAATTTATTATATAATAATAAGTTATTATATTTATAATAAATTTATTTTAAATAAAA
This sequence comes from Striga hermonthica, assembly GCA_902706635.1. Taxonomy (NCBI): domain Eukaryota; kingdom Viridiplantae; phylum Streptophyta; class Magnoliopsida; order Lamiales; family Orobanchaceae; genus Striga; species Striga hermonthica. The sequence goes on along the minus strand of CACSLK010034598.1, from coordinate 6,614,194 downwards.
AATAAAAATATTAAATTAATATAATATTATTAATTCGATTCACTCTAACACAAAATATGAATTCAAAAAAATATATTTTAATTATCTTAATATATTATTTTTAATTCAATTTTATATAGTTTAATTTAATATAAATAAATTTCTTTTAGATTTAATTTGATTTCTTCATACGTAATGTGTAAATATATAAAAGGTAATTACATTTAACAACTAAGTTGGATTGGTGTGGTGGTAGCAATGGTTGCCTTTTAACCCTTTTAACCCAGGATCGAATCCCATATAGGGCAGACAACATATTTTTTTTTGTAATTGACACATGAGTCGCCATGTCAGTGCAAAAATGCCATGTAATTGTTGACACATGGAATGTCGTCAGCAAAAAAATGCCATATCAGCAGAACGGGTCGCCACGTCAGCAGAACAGGCCCGAAGTTGGACCCTGTGATTCAAATTGCAAAAAATAACTAAAGTGGTGTATTAAATTGCTAAATTGCAAATGCGGTGATTAAATTGCAAACACATGAAAGGTGGTGCATTTATATGCAATTTTGCCTAAATTGTATGTAATAAAACAATAATAGGAATATTGATTAGTATAAAAACATTAATTTAGAATGGTGATATTTTTATTTTATTTTATGATACATAATAATTTAATATATGAGTTATATATATATTTTATGATATATAATAATTTGTTATGAAATGCGAGCAATATAAAGAACACAATGTAAAAACCGGATCAAAATTATAACAAGTTTTTCTCTATTTCTTTCTCCTTATTTTTCGTACATGCTTCAGTATACACCTTTGCCCTTTTATAGGCAAATTTTGAGGCCCTCAATCACTAAGCACACATTCCAAGAAAATTGATAATATAATTAATAGTGGTAGATTCCACTTTATTCATAATATAATTTAATATATGAGTTATATATATTTATTTCACTCTACTATAAACTTGTCATTTCTTCACTTTTTGTCCAGATATGATATAGTTCTATGAGCATTCACGTGCGATGGATATAAAAAAACCACACCCCTTTACAATGATGGCCTATATGGTCACATGCAAAGAATATGAATAAATGTGGCATAATGTGATGGTACCTTGAGAATCTCAACACTCAATAGCAGGATATTAAACAGGAAAATGTTGAAGAATGAAGAATGGTACTATCAACACGAGCACATATTTATATGAATATATTTATATTTCATATATATTTTTCTTCCTTGTAATAGAAAATGGTGTGGGGAACAACTGAAGCAATTGTTGTGTACAAATTTTTTTTTACCGAGTACTGAATCAAAAGATTCGTTCCCCGGGTCGATTCCACGAGGAAGGTGGTTCGGAATTCAGCTTTGGTATCGATTACACATAAAAGAAAATAAAATCCTAAAAATTCTAATCAGATAGAGGGTTTGACAATTTCTCAGCTAAGAAATAATAAAAAGCATAATCTACCTAAAAATGTGAATGAAACAAGGATGGAGAAGCTAGGGAATCGGGGATAATTGCTTTCGGTTCTAACACAACCACCGACAATCAATTGCTCGGTTAAAGGACTTGAATCGTTTCTCGTCCAGAGGTTCACTCTCAATAACTCTTCGTAACAAGAGAGTAAACGTACACGATCAACTATCAATTCCAACAACTCATAGACAATACTTTTACGAACAAGTCTACCCTAAACGAGCCTAAGTCGACAAACGACTCCCCTCTCGGTTCTACACGTTTATTGATTAGGTTAGAAAGGTGATCAATCTACTAACCCTAGATTAAGCACAACTCGAGTAGGCATGAGCAATCAAGAACAAACAATCATTAATCGAACCTAATCAATCATCCCCTATCCCTAGCAGTAAGATTTAGCTATATAACATGAATTCAACACGATAAATCAATTCTCTCAATTCAACCATTTTTCATGAATTCAAAAGAAGAGAAAAAAAACTTACAATAAATCCCAATTCCAAGTGTTGAATATCAGTTACAAGCTTAATCCTTGAACAATAAATAAAAAAAAGAAGAAAAATGGAGAAGAAAGATTAAGGAAGAAGAAAGAAAACTAAGAAGAAAAAACGAGGAAGAGAAGAAGAGGAGCGTGGTGTTTTCTCCGACCTAGGGTTTTCACCCGGTCGAGAGGTCTTCCCCTCTTTACGAAGTCCTGATCCGAATATATATATCTGATAGAGGACCACGGCGCGAGGAAAACATAACGAGCGTGAAGATCGCAAGTGTCGCGGGCGCGGTGGGTTGCCGCGGCGCGGAGAGGGCATGTGATGACGGACCGTGTTTTTATCTATTTCCGGGTTGTGAATAAACGTGCACTCGGGCCTTCGTTTATCCACGATAGGTGTATCTAACAGATGCACTATCGGCCTTCTCC
>CACSLK010034598.1:6598282-6611701 GCA_902706635.1 Striga hermonthica | reverse complement strand
TCCATAGTTCCTTTCCAATAATCAGTTGTGATTGGACCAAGAGTCTCCAACCACTGGTATCCAAGTACTATATCAGTCGCCTTCAATAGCAAGGCATATAGATCCACTCTCATCTTTTGACCTTGAGCCTCCATCTTTACACCCTTGAAGAGAATATCCCCTCGGAGTGTTTCTCCGTTTGCTACTTTGACTCCAAAAGGTTTTACCTTGGTGAATGGAATCTCAATTTCTTTGGACAACTCCTCGTCAATGAAGTTTAGCGTTGACCCACTATCAACCAATACTTCCACCAATTTGCCCTTAACTTTAGCTTTGAATGTGATCATCTTCGGACCACGTTTCTTGCTTTTAACCATATGCAACAAGGACTCCTCCTGTGGTTTTTCCTCTTCGCAATCATCCCCAATTTCTAGCAAAAATACTTCCTTACCCTTGCACTTATGGCCTGGTGTGAATTTTTCATTGCACGAATAGCAAAGGCCTTTTTCTTGTCGTCGTTGCATCTCTTCATCAGTCAAACGCCGTATGTTGCTCGTTGTTCGAACAGCCTCGCCCAACGGCTTGTTCTCGGCTCTCGCCGTTGGTTCCTCAATAGCGGCGTTGTTCGCCTATATTTTTAAAGCTCAACCGCAAGTGTACGGCTTCGCTCGTAGTATGTGGCAAGCAAGGTCGTATCCCAAGAGACCAAATAATCAATATATCAAGTATTAGATTATGATAATGTCAACTTTATTTAGACAATCGTAATTAGATGAATTGGCTAAACTAAGAAAATAAATCAAAAGATAAGAAATCAATAACAAGAAAACAACTAGAAAAACACTTATGAAGAATATATGGGAATGGTGGATTCTAAGACTATGGGTTCAATTAACAGTTGGGTTCCTTCAGATATATCACAATTAACTATTTTCTTTATCTGCCCTATAAGATGATCACAAAATTAGCCTATCGTCCCTCTCGAGATCGATAAAACCGTAGATTAAATCACATATATTAGCGTCTCCACACACATGCAATTCAACTCCAAAAAGATTGAAAGACCCAAAATCCTCACAACTATCTACTAATCTCTCGATTCAAGCAAATAAATTGTGTCAAATATTAAAGATCTAATATTGAACTCATCTCTCGAATTATGAACAATATCATCAAACATGTAAAAGCAGTGGCCAATTGCAATTCATGAAATAAGCACAAAATATTTGAATAGGGTTCAAAAGAAAACGATCAATTATGATAAATCATCCGAAATATCTCAAACTATTAATCTACTACCATGTCTTAGAATCAAAGAAGTTTAGCTACTCATGTTTGAAATTAAATACATAGACATATTCAAAATCAACATGAGAAAATAAGTTCAAAAGAGAGAACGAAAAACTAGAAATCTTGTCGTCGATCTTCTCTTCTTCCCAATTGCTTCTCTTGCGTGTTCTCTGGCTCCCTTCCTTGCGTAATCACGTTCTAGGGTTCAAAATCAGGTAAATATGCCTTTTTATATGTCCAAAAGTCCTCTCCTAATCAAAAAAGGCAAGCGATTAAAAACTGCCTGCGTCGCGACACAGCCTGACACGCCCGTGTCACGGGTCGTGTCACAGGTCGTGTCAGGTGCCTGGAGTTCGAATTCTCTCTGTTGAGATGACATGAGTCGTGACACAACCTTGGAGCCCGTGTCGCTGGTCGTGTCACACCACAGCATGCACGTTTTCGTCCGTTTTGCTCGTTTCTTCCATTTTTCTCATCCGTGCATCAATCCTTCATCATCCCAGGGGTCCTAGGTACTCCACGTCCACCTCCAATAGCCACAAGCTCTACAAATATGTGAAAATATCTACAAAACAAGCACGCGTAATACCTTTCCAACAAATAGCGAATTAAAGCACAAATATGCAATTTATACACCAATAATGCGACAAATAAGCTCTAGATACTATACGAATATGGTGTAAAATCACACATGAACAGGCGTGCGTGCGTTTGGTCTCTGTGCGCACGTCGCTCGGCCTGGCCTTGCGTACTGCCATCAGATGATCCTCATGTAGTCTCGCCGACTCCATGGCTGCTCCCATCGATTCTGGCCTATCCAACCTTACTTCTGCTGCTAACTCAGCCTTAAGTCCTCCAACAAACGTCCCTACTAGCACACTCTCACGCCAATCCCGCACCCTACTAGCAATGCGCTCGAACTCCTTTTGATACTCTCTCAGGCTCCCCACTTGCTTAATTCTAGACAAAGCCTCATTGTAATCGTGGTAGTCACTCGAGCCAAACCTTGTAATGAACTCTTTTTCAAAATCCCACCAACGCATGAGCTCACCTTGGTTCTTGTGCAACACCCATTGCCACCATACGTTTGCTTCCCCATCAAGATGATAAGCAGCAATTCGAACTCTCTCATTCCTTGGCACGTCATTGATCTCAAAAAATTGCACTGCTCGACTCAACTATGCGTCCGGATCTGTTCCCGTGAACGTGGGCATAATGATTTTCGGTTTCGTGGATGCCCGTTCCTCGCGTTCGTGTCGTCGGTCGTTGCGGCCATCGTGTCGTCGCTCTTCGCGGCGTCGGTGGTCGCGTAGCTCGTCGCGTGTGGCTCGTGACGCATACGATGCGTACGACTGTTGGTCGTAATCCACGTCGCGCCTTCGGTTGTGATGCGCGTGACCGTCATGCCATCGTCGATCGTCGTGGTGGTGATCCGCGCGCGATGCGCGTGTGCCCCTCGATCGGCGATCGTCCTCGTGTTCGGTCCCGGTGCTTGTTGCCGTGGAATGCGACGTCTCCTTGGCCGTGTGTTCATGCGCGTAAGCTGCCCGGCCAAGTCCTGGACCATCAACTCAATTCTTCCCAAGTTCTCGTTGGTAGCATGTTGACCATCATCAATGATCTTCATGTTGTCTTCCAACGCTTGAATTCTCTAACGATTTGACATCATAAATCTTTTTTTTTTACTCTAAAAATTCGAAAAAAATTCGAACCAAAATAAATTCAAAAACAAAGAGAAATTCAGCCCCTCAACAAAAGGTAATAACCGAACAAAAACCAAACAAAGGACTAACAAGAAGACACTTTTTTTTTAAGACTTTCAAAAAAAATTGAAAAATTGGAATAGAAAATTCGAAAATTTCGAACCAAAAAAGAACAAAAATTCGGTCCCCTCAGCAAAAGGCAAAACCGAAAAAAAGAAAAAAGATAGATAGATAACAACACGATCAGCACCTCTCAACGAAAGCACCAATGATGACGGACCGTGTTTTTATCTATTTCCGGGTTGTGAATAAACGTGCACTCGTTCGTTTATCCACGATAGGTGTATCTAACAGATGCACTATCGGCCTTCTCCTAGACACCGTGATTTCAAGACGCTCTAATGGCCTTTTCTCCGACACTGTATGTAAACACGTACTAACGGCCTTGTTTAAACACACGTAAGAACAACAGTTCCCCTCACAATTGGCTCACCAATTCAATACTATATTCAACTCTTCATGACATGATGAGGTACATGGGGTATTTATAGGTGCAAAAATAAATCTAAGCCTAAATAAACTAGATCTCCTAAATCTTGCAATAATAGAAATCCTAATACTAGAAAGCAACAAAATCCTATTACTACCAAAATACTAATGCTTGGCTTGCACACCAAGCAATTCTAAAAGCTAAATAATTGCGCCCCAACCAAACTCTTCGACCGCCTCATCCCCTTCGGCCGCCTCAACGCGTCGCACGCGCGCGCTCGTGCGCGAGCCTAACCTGCGCCGACTCGCCCCTGCGCGTGCGCCCCGTCCGCTCTCACCTACGCCTACCGCGTTTAGGCATCTCGCGCGCTGCCCCCGCACGCGCGCGCCATCTCGTCATTGTCGTACCTGCCGTGTCCCGCTGGCGCGTGCACGCCGTCCCCTTGCCCTGTCTAGTTCCGCGAGGACTAGGCTTTGCGCGCCCGTACCGTACGCGCACAAATCCGCTCGCGCCTTGCTGCTGCCGTTCCTCTCGCGCGCGTCCCAGCTACCGCCCGCGCCCAAATTGCCTACGGCGCATCCGCGTACACCCGTGCACCTGCCAACCTCGCGCCCGCATACTCCTCGCAAATCCCGCGTGCGCGGCTTGTTTGCCCACTCGTGTGCATCAAGGGCCGATGCGCACCTTTCGCCTTTTAGCCCCTCACTAGACTTGCCGGTCCCTAACTCCACTTCCGTATCAGCATGTGTCGCGGCGTGAGATCATGGCGCGGCGTGGGAAGAGTTGCACCGCGGCACGGTACGTGTCGCGCGGGCGTGACGCTTGGTGTTAGTAGCATATTGTCGCGGCGTGTTGATGTGCCTCGGCGCGGAGAGGGAGCTTTTCACGGCACGGGGGTCACGCGAGAGCTGCGCTGGGAGAGGTGTGTGGCAGGTGTCGCGGCGCGGCAGGAGGATGCTTCGCGGCGCGGGGCAGAAGCATGGGCGCTGCAGGGTCTTCCTTCGCGGCGCGGGGCATCATCGCGGACGCGGCAGGGCTTTCCTTCGCTGCGTGGGACCATCGCGCGGGGACGCTGGGCACGAGAAGTGGCAGACGCCGCGGCGTGCTGTGTGCCGCGGTGCGAGGCTGGGACCTTGGGAACTCCTTTGTCCGTCACGTGGTGCAAGCGCGGCGTGAAGCGTGGGATGTTGGCGCGGCGCGGAAGTCTCGCGAGCTGTTCTTGGGGGGATTGGTACCAGATGCCGCGGCGCGGAAGTCTCGCGAGCTGTGCTTGGGGGGATTGGTACCAGATGCCACGGCGTGCTGCATGCCGCGGCGCGAGGCGCGAACACGTACCCTCTGTCCAAGTCGTGGTGGCTCCGCGGCGCGACGGCGCGGGTCTGGGGTCTGGACCGCATGCACGTGTTTACATTTTGGGGTCATTCGGGCTCGTTTGATAACGAAATTCGAATCCGCTTTTTTCAGTGTACTCCCAACAAAATTCTCTCTTTAATCACGTTCACCCGACACGTTTATCATGAAACATAAATACTCCCGAGGCTTTCGACTTGCACACCATAAACAAAGAAAAACTGAAAAAATATACGGAAAACACAAAGAAAAACAAAACAGAGCGAAACACACAATAAACGACAAAATGAACCTAAAACCAACTAAATGACTCAAAATGGGGGAAAAATAATGAGAAAATAATAACAAAAAATGCAACAAAAATGGGACAAACAACAATCATAGGAGGCGCATATAGGAGATTTATCTTCCTTAATGTCGCGTATAATGCTGTTTGAAAGATATTTTTTGTTTGGCATTAGTTCAATGGTTTGAACAAGCACCTAGAACCACAGAAAAAGGGAAGATCATTATTTATTATGTTTCCCTAATTTAGTTTATTTTATATTCCATATATAAGATTGTGTGGATCTTATTATGGTATTTCATATTGTAGAAAATCGGACGTGAGAGAAACCAAGAAGGAAGAGACGCGCATGCATAGGAGATCAACGAGAGAGAGAGAATGAAAGATTCACTTACCAAAGTTGAGCTACAATTGTGGAAGGAAATCGTGTTTGGAGTCCTATGCCTTGTAGAAGACTCCAACCTAAGGAGATCATATAAATACCCTAGGAGAAGCTCTTATTGCGGCTGCTGAAGTTAGAGAGATTTTTAGAGCAATATCTGAGCTTCATATTTTCTATTCTATTCAGTTTTGTACACAGTTCAGTTTGAGAATTCTTGCACACTCAAGAACTGAAGATGTATTTTGTTTAGTTTCTTTATTTCTTCAAAACCATCCATTGTTTTTACACTTAGGGAGTAAGTGTAGGATAAAAAGTCCACGGGACGTGGCCGGAGAATTAGTTGATAGGATCGTGAATAGTGTTGGCTAGACTAGAAGAGAGTTCGAGTCTTGTAAGTCTAAACTATGTCTTTATGTGATTTATCAATGAAAGAGCTCTGAGTGGAAGTGGGACGCTTCCCTGAAGAGTTTTTAAATTTTCGGTTTTATCGCTTCCGCATTTTACAGTTTTTGTTCAAGTTCGTACATTGTTAGCGCACTCCGTATCAAATTATACGTTTCGCTGTTAATTAAATTAAATGAGTTTGGTTCGGCTTAATTCGAGATCAACTAGTGCTCGAGACCTTAACGAGCCAAGCTCGAGCTCATCTCTTTAAGGCTCAAAAAAATAATTTGTATGTAATTTTCTATCATTTGTCTCATTAAAAGTTGAGATCGATTCGTTAACAGTGATAAACGAGCCGAGCTCGAACTTGATTTCTGTCTCGTTCATTTATCGAGTTGAGCTAGCTTGGCTCCGCTCGTTAAGGGCTCGTTCTCGAGCTCGAGCTCGTTTACAGGCCGAGTCACATGTACACTATCAAAAAATTAACAAAAAATATGAATTGCCAAATGACAAAATGTACAACATAGATCGAATTGCAACCGATCAGTCTTATTATTACGCTTACAAATTATAAAAAAGAACTCTAACCGCTCATGAGCCCCTTAATTCATACAGTGATACACAACAATTTTTTTTTTTAAAAAAAAATCTAAGGTCATCAAAATACAAGCAAAACAAAATAATCACCCAAAATGCAGCAAAGTTAACGAAAAAAAAACATTGGACGAAGCATTTCATATGATGCTTATATAAGCTAGATATTAATCAACTCTGCCATGGCCCTTGATTCTGATTATTAACTTGATGATGTTGATCGTACGGCCCAGCAGGTCCCATTTGCTCAAGCCCAGCCATGTTCAGAAAATCCCTATCATCCGGATACCCCCTCAGCCCGAGAAAATCCCTCGTCAGCCCATCTCCGGCCGCTCCTCCACCGGACCCACCACTACCACCGGCGCCGGTGCCGCCAGCTGTGGCTTCCTTCCCCAAACCCATGATCAAACGTATCGCATTTTCACGAAAACCGCTCATAGCACTCCTCCTCTCCGCATCCAATATCTCGCTAAACCCGTCCTCAAAGCCCAAACCCGACCCCCCAAACCCGGTCGACGGTAGTGACGAACTCACCATTTCCGCATTATGAATCTGCTGCTGCATGCAGCCGCTCGGGCCGACGTGGACGAATCTTCCCAAGCCAGCTGTACCACCACCCTCCATCGGAGCGGCGGCCTTGCCGCCACCGCCGCTCATCGTGACCCCCATCTGGGCCGCCTTCTGAAGCAGTGCGGTTGCGGACATGAGCGAAGGAGCAATGCTAGTGTTTGGTGCGCTGTGGTGGAATGACGGTTCTGCCCTCGGAGAGTCGTTGGGGGAGGAAAGCCACGTGGGCAGGCTGATCAGGTTTTCTTGCTTGAGCTGGTGGTGGTGGTGATGATGGGGGAATAAAGTAGTATTATTATTATTGAAGTTTAAGGTGTGGATTTGGTGGGGAAATTGGGTGTTGTTGTTGTTGTTGTTGTTAGGGGGTGTTTGGATGGGCAAGAAAAGTGGGTTTGGTTGGGGGATTGATTTGGAGCTCTCTTGCGCCAGAGCATCGCAGAAGGCCCTGTGGGTGATAAAGCTGTCCCGCCTGTGGGAAAAATAAGAAGAAAAACAAGGGGAAACAAACAAGGCATAAGGTGACAAATTAAATGGGGTGGGGAGAAATTAAAACAGACCAAACAGTACAGTAGTGCTACCATAACACTCAAGCTAATACTGTAGACTGTAGACTACATGTGATAGAGAATTATTTATTTATTTATTTATTTATTTATTTATTATTATTTTTTCTTACAGAGACAATCGTCAACCCTTTGTGTCTTTTTTTTTTTTTTTGTTTAATGATATAGCCTTAAAAAGACAGTTCAGATTCTTGGACAGATGCAAAAGAAACGAGAGTAGTAAGAGGAGTTCACGGTTCTCGAGATGCTGAATTTCTTGCTTTATCACAGAAAAAAAGTGGGACTGAATTATTGTTGCTTTACGCCCCCCTTGTCTCCCCCCTCAAAGGAAAAACAAATTAACAGTGTACGAACTATTTTTATGAAGTTGTTTGAAAGGTGAGCAGATAGTTGTTAAACTAATCGAGTTTGGCTTGACTCGGTTCGAGTTCGACTCGAGTTCGAAACTTTAACGAGTCGAGCTCGAGTTCATTAATTAGAAACTCGTTCGGTTAACGAGTCTAGCTCGGCTAGGCTCGTTGAACATCAAAAAGGAAATTTTATATCATTTATTATAATTCGACTCGTGAAAGCTCAAGATCTGCTCGTTAAGGCCTCGAGCCTGAGCACCTTGAGCCTGAGTTTGGCTCGACTCATTTACAACCCTAAAATTGAATGTGAGGAATGAATAGTGAATTATGTGATACAAAAGTAGAAGATAGATGTGAATTGAAATGGTAGTTAGTTAAAATTATGTGAGTGAATGAATAGTAAATTAAAGTTGATGTGATTTGTAAAAATAATTAGTCGATGTTATTAATTATCAATATTTTAAATAGTGAAATCGACAAAATTTAGTTAGATTTTGAGTATGAATTTAATTTTTGCATTTATAATATGTAAAACTTTTTTTTTCTCCTCATCATCAGTTGAATAGAAATTGACGATGGGCAATTATACCACTTCATTTTATATATTTTAAAAATAATTATTTCTTTTCTAATTATAGATTTTTTTTTCTAATTTTATGTGTTGTGGTATTAGAACCAAAATAACTTTAATTATCAAAATTTTCCAATAAATATTAGTTATTCTCAATAAATATTACTTATTCACGGTATTTCAAGCTCTAAAAATAAAATTGTAAACATATTTACTTTTTCGTGCATTGATTCCATTATTTTATTTAAAAAAAAAAAGATAAAGTATAATTAAAACCTATCAGATATAAAATCCACATATAAATTTAAACTATAAATAACAATATTCAAATTATATCTTACATACATAAAATTTTAACCACATTCATATTCATATTTTTTAGTCTTGATATAAATAAATTTTCACCCCACCCGTTCCAATAAAACACAACTTTTTCATGATACATATTATAATTTCTCTAATAATTTATAAATATATAATATAATAATAATAAATTATAGATGATTTTACTAAGTAATTGTTAATTCATGTGCGAATACATATAATATCATAGTGGAAAATGCTATACGGTCACGTTACAGAACTATTCCATCGAGATTTATAACCGTTAAATCAACCATTTCTGACGATTACAAAACCCGATAAAATAGTTCCATAACAAAACCTTAACATTTCCCTGTCATAGTTTAGTGAAATTGTCTACCAACATATGATGATATATAGATTCTATATAATGAACATGTGATCTTCCTTTTACCTTTTACAATATATCAACTGCAATCATCATCATCATAAGTATTATTTAAACAAACAAAAACAATTCACTATTCACACCCGTGACTACCACTTAACCACACCCAAATCACATTTTCATTTCACACCCCCACAATCCCCATAAAATAAATAAATAAATAAATTATTCTCATAATAATAAAACAGCAATATATATATATAATAACATATATGGGGTAATCAATTAATTAATTAAATTAATTAATTAATATTATATGCTTTTGTTTACCTGGAGAAGAGAGTACCGCAATCACATCTGTACTCGCGGGTGCCGCAGATCTTGGAATGGGCCTTCCAGTCGGACTGCACCGCGTATCGCTTCGAGCACTTATCGCATTTCCACTTTTTCTCCCCATGTTTCCTCGAGTAGTGCTTTTTGATCCCGGTGAGGTCCCCCAGCGCCCGGGCGGGCTCGTGGTGGACGCAGCTCGGCTCCGGGCACACGTACACTTTCTTCTTCACCACCTCCAGTTTGTTTCTCTGCTTCAGCTTCCAGGGCAGGTTGTGACCTCTTCTGTGTAATTGCAGGTTTTGGTCCCTCTGGAAACCTTTGTTGCATATTTCGCATACGAACCTATTGGTCGCCATTAGGGATCTCGGGGTTAACGCCACCACCTCAGCATCCGGGTCTTTTTTGCACATATACAATATATATATATGTGTGTCATGTCAGCAATTATCATTTAATTAGAATTTTTTTTTTTAGTACATAAATGAACGGAAAAAATCAAAATCAATTTACTAATTAATTAATTTCATGAAAAAAAAAATCAAAAAAAATTATATATGTATACATATATATTCATAAAAAAAAAATAAAAAATTACCAGGATGGCCGGGGAGATTTCGCCTCTTCTTAGTGGGAACGGCAGGTTGGGGAAGCTGATTGTTATTATTATTAGTATTACTAATAATTGGTGATGCAAAAGAGTGAAGATTTTGGTGTGGATAAACGTTAATAGCAGCAGCAGCAGCACTGTTTGCCATCTCGTTCATGTTGTTGTTGCTCGATGATATGCTTGCTTCATTCGATATGGCCGCCGAAGTTAAATTCGACATATTGTCATCGAGCCCCTGTAACATTTTTATTTGTATTTTTCTCAACCTCAACACTTTTATTTTATTTTATTTTATTTTATTTTTCACTAGTGACTATGAGCCACAAATTTCAAAAAAAGCCGACGATTATCATTTTATTATTTCTCTCTCTCTCTGCGTACAATAAAACCCTAAAATCGGAAAGGCGGAATAAAAGGTGAAGCTGATGATAAAGACTACTTATTTAGAGAAATAAGGTCAATTTTTTTGAAACCCTCCCCTCTTCAAGTAAGTCTTCAAATGCAAATCCTTTGCATATCATCACAAGCTCTTTAATTTCTTGAATTAATTTCCTTCAAAACCCTAAAAGAGATGACAATGAAGACTATATGAATATAAGAACAAAATTATTACATAAACATTAATATATATATATATATATATATATATATATATATATATATATATATGTATGCATCAAAGAAAAAAGGCAAGAGAATAGAGAGTTATACTATATCTATATATATATATATTAAAAAAAAAATATATATATATATATAAACATCCTTGCCTTAGCTTTTTTCAATAAAAACATCGTCACCTGAATTGCTGCTAAAGCCAACAAAATTCGATAAACGCCATACATATCGAAACATGAGAGAGAGAGAGAGAGAGAGAGAGAGAGAGAGAGAGAGATGAGGATGAGAAGGCATCTCTTCTTTCTTTTAGTTTCTTCAAACACATCAAGAAAAAAACAGTAGGCCAAAGCCAACAGGGCTGTCTGACGTTTTCACTTTGTCTTATCCTTTGTATTTTTGCTCCTTCAATTATTGCAATTAAATTCCTCATTTTCAAAAAAAAAAATTTGGTTCTTGTTACCAACAACAACTAAAACAAATATTTACTGCAAGATAACTTTTTAGTACTGTGATGTAAATTTTTTTTGGCAGGATTATTGGTTTTGGGTAGATTCGTTCGCGTACGAGGGTACGTTAAATTGTTCTCTAGAATATAAACACTATCGAATTTTAAAATTCATAAGAATTTCAATTTTGTGATATATAATATTTGTGAGTGTAACATATATAACAATTCTTAATTAAATTTAATTAAATTCCATCGATCATATGAATTAGGGGTGAGCGTGGGTCGGTACGGTTAATACGGAGATTGATAAATCTCCAGAACCGTACGAAAAAGTCGGTTCGGTTCGGTTCGGAGATTCTTATTTTTTGGTTCGGTTCGGTTCGGTTCGGTATTCGGGACTATTGGGACGGTTCGGTTCGGTATGGTTTGGTTCGGATCTTCGGAGATTTTTTATTTTTTGAAATTATTTTTGAATGACTACCTAGTTATATTTTAATTTTTATATGTTTTAAAAAAAACAATATTCATCAATAATTCATCATATTGAAGATTTAATTTTGAAATCAATTATAGAAGTAACTCTAAATATTAGTTATTTAATTTTTATATGCTTTATAAAACTAACATTCATCAGTATTTTTTTACATTAAAGATTTTATTTTGAAATCAACTTTATATGTAACTCTAAATTTTAGTTATAACTAAATTTGTGCAACTAATATTAAAAATTTGAAATTCAAATAAAATATAATTTTTTTTATTAAAAAAAATATTCTTTAAACTTTCATATTATTTTAAATAATTGTTTTATAATAGAAAAAATCAATTGTAGATCAAATATTACTAAGCATGAAATTTAAGTGAAGATTAATATTTATTACTATATTATATAGAATCAAAATTGACATATAATATATTAATAACACATCTAATGTTATAATTCGGTTATTAATTTCGGTTCTTCGATTTGATACAGTACAGGACGGTTCGGTTTGGTTCTCGGTACGGATATTTGTAAAATCTTCAGAACCGTACCAATTATTTTTTCGGTTCGGTTCAGAGAAAGGCAAACGGTCAACGGTTATTTCGGTTCGGAGTGATTTTGGTCCGATTTTCGGAACGGTTCGAAATTCTCCGAGTCTCATGCTCAGCCCTAATATGAATCCCTAGCTAAGAATTAGTAGCTATTATTGCATAGGTTTTTTATGGGACAATGTAATTTTATGAACTAATAAATACAAGATGATGCATGTATGTACGTATATAAAAAATAAAAATAAAAAAAAAAGAAAAAAAGGAATTGAATCGTATAATGAAGATATAATTGGAAATATGCTATAAAAAAATTTCATTACTCGGATATATGTTATAAGGAGGTGCTACAATCTCGTTATAAAACTATTTAGTCGGAGTTTGTAAATCATCGTGTAACTGTTAGGGATAGTTGATCTAACGGTTACAAAACTCGACATAATTGTTCCGTAATTGAAGTCACAATGATTATCAAATTATGGGTTGACAATTTTTTCTAGCCAATTAATAATAAAAATAATTAACTTCCTCCATGTAGAATCCTCAAGTACCAAAAATACGTAGCAATAATACATGTGAAAAAAAAAAAGCATACATTACATATATTTTGCTTCTCTAAACTAGAATACGTACTAATAACATACTTCAAAAAGCGTCGTATATAAAAATTAAAAATGCAATATCACATATAATTTCATGTTTTCAATTTTAGGAATGAAACTTGTGCACTTCTAAAAGCTTTAGGCTGTGCTTGAATACAAATATATTTGGTCAAAAGAAAATTCTTAGTTAACGCATAGGCTTTAAGCCTCTTTTTTGTACAAAAAAAAAAAAACAAATTTTTTGTTAACTATAGAGTTACTTTTGCAATGCGGTATAGTTAGTTGTTAGTATTATTTTGAATATATATTAAAATAATATTTAAAATAAAATAATAAAAATTGATTTGATGTAAATATACGAGAGAGATAATGAGAAGTGATTGTTAGTTAAAATTATGTGAGTGAATAGTAGTAAATTAAAATTGATATAATGTGTAATAGTAATTGATTATTAATAATATTAAGAATAATGAAGATGTGTTAGATTTAAAATAAATTTGAAGTACAAATTGTTTATAGATTGAGTTATTTTATAAACAAACGCACTATTAGGATTTTTATTCTTTATTTTTTTTTTTT
>CACSLK010034598.1:6580894-6594528 GCA_902706635.1 Striga hermonthica | reverse complement strand
CCGCTTTTTTACACCCGACTTTTTGGCCTTAACTTAAGAAGGCTGGTTTTAACAATGAATGATTGCCCTTCTCCGACCCTTATTGCCCAACCTGAGAACGGACAACTAATGCCTTCCACTTATTGATCAGGGTTCTATGATCGGTCCGTGACCCCTAGATGCCGAAGGCGCCCTTGGGGTGATATCGTAGTTCCTACGAGGTGGAGATGATGGGGCCGGTCCATGGATTTTCCTTCCTTTTCTTTTGCCGCCTTTCGCTCAAAGGATTGAAGGAGATAGTACATCAAGTTGTTTGCAAGGGCCAACTTAATCCTCTTCCCCAGGGATCTCAGACGAGGGACCTGGGAGAGCCGCTGACTCCAACTACTGTCCATGTATGATCCATACTATATCTGACCAACTGCCCATCCTACCTCCTCTACGTTCTTGACAAACAATCGAAATGACCACCCTTTATATGATATTTCGAAGAAATGGACGATAATGAATCATCATTTATCTTTCTTTTTAGTTTGACTTTCTTCACCCAGATAGGTCTTTCAGATGGAGAAACTACAGCAAATTGATCCATGTCGTCTAAGTTTATAGAAAATGAAGAAATATCTGGGGATTCTTCTCGGGTAGACATGAGAGTTAGATTTTCTGACTCTGAAAAAGATAAGGACTTGATTGTTTTCTCTTGCTCCTCGTAGCGCCACCTTTAAATTTTTCAAAAGATATTTTAATAATATCTCAAATGCGGTCGTATTTCTATATGGATTAGATTTATGATCTTGTGTGGACAAAATTCTGTTTTGAGCATCTACAATTTGTTATAAAAAATTAACCATAACTAATATAAGTAATAAATTTAAAAAGTAAAAAAAAGTAATGGGATTTTAATACTCATTGTATCTTTATTTGAAACACCACTCTGATGCATATCTTCTACTGCTTTTATGCATGCTCTCTTAGTTGCTTTCTCAATTATTTGAATACGTGCTTGCATAGATCTCTTGGTACGAACCTCCCAATGCTCAAGTTTTCCTTCATTGAAAGCTTCTTCTATACGGGACCAAAATCGATTAGATGAACGGATCGACATTCTTATAAGAAGTTAGATGTGATAAAGGTTTTTAGTGTACAGAATGAAAATGTTTGGGATGTAGCCACTACAATACCTTATCTCCTGGTATAGTGAAAAAACCTCTGTCATCTTCATGTTTTGACCCAAAAATGACCACTCTTTGCAAAAGTTCTCACATTTCTCTATGTTTTGACCTACAAATGACTTCTCACTGCAAAGACCCTCATATCTCTCAATGCTCTGACTCGAAAATGACCACTTTCTCCAAAGGTCCTCACATTTGTCAATATACTACTCTCTGCAAATGTTATCATACTTTTTCCATGTTCTGATCTGAAATTTACCTCTCACTGCAAAAACCCTAACATCTCACAATGCTTTGACTCAAAAATTAGCACTCTACAAATGTTCTCACATTTTTCAATGTTTTGACTTAAAAATGACCACTCTCTGAATCAATACATGGTCATTATGTCGTGCTCAATCAAACAGTTTAGTCCAAAAACTTCAAGCATCAAACATCAATTAATCACTTAATAGCAGGCTCAGGGAGACTAAAGAATGTTTTTTTATTTATTATTATTTGTTATTATTTTTGAAAAGATGATTAGATTTAACTTGATGTTAATTAGAGCACACGATCTGATACTTGCAATATCCTGTATCTACAGTTCCATGTAGAGAAAAATAGAAATGAGATTTTAATGAACAATAAGATATGTAGGTTGATAAATCACTACAAGAAAATAATGCAATTCCAACGGAAACATATTTTAATATAATTTCAACGGCAATTCCAATGAAAATTTAAACGCTATTATTTATGTTAGAATTTTTCAATGGATTCTAACGAAAATTCCGACCAAAATATATTTTGATGGAATGAGTTTTCCATTTGAATTTTCGTTGGATATTGACGATTCAAACGTTAGATTTGCCAACGGCGGTGGGAATAAAAAATCCAACGAAAATTCCTACGGTAAAAGTCGTTGAAATCATCAAATTTCATCTAAATTTCCAATTTCAAACGGAATATGTTTTGTGAAATTTCCATTGGAATATATTACTATATGTCTTTCGTTATAATATAACATTTATTTTATTTTTTTGTAGTGAATCAACTTATTACAGGTATTATTGAATTTTATTTTGAGCTTAGTATCATATATTTGATCTGCAGATAACTGAAATCTACAATTAATTTTTTTTTTAATCAATTTTCAATGAGTCTATTATAAAGTACATAATATTTTTCCCTGGATTCTGGAATAACAAAAATTCTATGGAGCAATCGGATTGTTTTCTTACGGAGTCATCCATTGTTTAATATATTGACACCTGTCCAAATTGTATTTATTGTAAGACACGTGTCAATACACTATTGGTGAATAAGTGTGGATTGCTCCATAAGCCGAGCCATCCGATTGCTCCATAGCAAAACTGTCTGGAATAAAAAATAAGTTTTGGCCTGGTGACATATATTCTTTAAATTGTTAAATTTTAGTATCAAACAAAATAATATAAGTTGTTATGTTGTCTCTGCTTTAATCATGTTCTCAATAGTTTCAAATATGATATATTCCCTTTGGATTTAATTATTATGGTTAATAAGATTTTATATGTCATTTTATGTGTCCTAATTCTTTCACATCTTATTTTTTTTTTAATTATTTATGTATTTAGCATGTTACTTTTGGCTAAAATTCTTAGCGCGTGGACCACCAAATTAATCACCCCCATCAAACAAATAAGCTTTTACGGTCAACTTGCGTAGCGTAGCAGTTTGTTTTTGTTTCTTTGGTATTATGTTACATTAATTTTCGAATTTTGAACTTTCCTAATTTTGATATTAAGTTATGGGAAATGCTACAGTCTCATTACGGAATTTTTCCGTCGTAATTTGTATCAGTCGTGATTTATAACCGTCGTGGATAGTCGATCTAACGGTTACAAACCCCGACAGAATAATTTCGTAACGAGACCGTAGAATTTTTAGCTTATAAGTTATTCTTAATTGAGAATAAGTTTTGACATTTTAATTCAAAATATAATAAGACAACGACTACCTTTATATTTTGACATAATTGTGAAGATTAAAAATATATTCATTCGTAATTTAAACTTTACATAAGCATAAAATAAAAATATTAATTTTTTTAGTAAAATTACCTTAGTGAAGAAATTAATTCATATAAGTTACACTTATTGAAACATTTAGTAAAAATATAAGTTAAAATTTAAGAATATATAGTTAAAATATTATGTTGATTAATAATCTAAATATGTAATAAAAGCAGAAAACAAACTATTTTTAAAAAATAATAATTTAATTATTTTTCTTAGTTTTACTATTTTGTTTTTTCTTTATCTAAACTTTATATTTTCAAGCATCAATCTTAGAAAAAAAAATTATAATAATTTTAAATAATTTACTTTATAGTTTACAATCGTCAATCCATGGCTTACAATAGTCCAAGTAACTATTGGGCTGACTAAGGCCCAAAAGGTCAATTTTGGTCCACAGTGCAAAATAGAGACTGAATGCTTTGAGAAATTTACTCCTCCTATTGCTACTTTAAATCTTATTTGTAAGATTACGATAGACTTATATTATTTTTATATGTACGAATGTCAAAAATAATAATAGGTAGATTTAACTTACCAAAAAAAAAAAAAAAAAAAAAAAAAAAAANNNACTGTCACCACAATTAATTCTTTAAAGTTTATATAATGGTAGTGGACCAAAAATATCGGAGATCGTGCAAATCTCTATTTACCATATACATCTTCTAAAAAGAAAAAAAAGAGAGATTTATCTGCTCACAAATCTCGTTGTTTTTGTTTCTTTCCACCATTTTGAAAAAGATATTAAAAAAAAATCCTAACAATATTCACCTCCATAGTTTCGTTAATGGCCAAGAGTAGTCCACCACATGTTAAGAACCACCTCTCCTTATTCTCCACGAGAGCTCAATTGTCGGATTGTTGCTAACAACATGGATTTCTACTCAATGTAGTATTGTTGTCAGGAGAAGGCCAGATAAGACGAGAAGGGCAGCTATGCAGGCCGGGCAGAGGCCAATTGGATGTCCGCTCGCGGCCCGATCTCCCTGTGATGACAGCATGCCTCCGCTGTTGCATCCACCTTTCATAACCGCCTCCTCGTCAAAATTTTCACGACATCTGAACCGCCGAGGATTAGACGGCGTTCTGCTATTGCTAACCTCTCGCTGAAAATTCGTTAGTCGTTCACAGAATACCAACCGACAATGTCCGACGAGCCCGACGGTCCTCCTCTCTATTATAGTGATTGGATGTGTTGCAATAATAATTTATGAATAAAATTATAATTCATACTTGTTTGTTAATTGTAGAAATTGTCTTGTTTGGATTTTTTTAAATGTTTTTGTGCCTGTGTAGTGATTTGTCATGGACACTTTTGTTGAATTTTTGTTGAATGCATGTATTGACTGAATTGGTTTGTGTTGGTATTATGTTATACAAGTATATTGGATTTCATCAATGTTTATATACTGTTTATATTATGTATATATATATATATATATGTTCAGTTTTTGTCGTCATGTTATATATATATATATATATATATATTACATTTGAGAAAAATTTATATGTTGTTCATCTTATATATATATACAATTTTTGTTGTCATTTTATAAGATTATTGTATAATCAAAAAATGTATATATATGTTGTTTATCTTATGTATATATATATATATATATATATGTAAAATTAAACCAGACACAGAGAGGATGAGGTACTCATACTTGCTCTATCAACATGGTCGTATGAAGCAAGAAAATTTGTGTGAGAGCGCCGATGAATCTCTTGGGATGCTTGATGATGTAGAGCATGCAAAGCTCATGTTTGTTAGTTAAAATCTGACTACTTTTTGATGAAATACCTTTTGTCTTTAATGTATGGAGAGTTGGACCATGTTACTATTGGTTATATGTTTTGTTGGATATTTGTGCTTTTTGGATTTTTTAGTTGCACGAGATTATCCAATCAAATTGCACTGCTGGAAACGTTTGTTTATTCCGGTTTTCATATTTGATCTTAAGTTTACATAAACAGAGACATTCCCACATATTGGATAATACGCTTCAGTATTAACGTGTTTAACTAATGTATATTACACCGTGTATTAAACATCCGTGTAGTTATTATCCACCCTCCTATATCCTAGTTTTATCAACATATTTTTTTAAAAATCAACTCAAGTATATGAATGTTAGTTATTGCTTGTTTATTTAAACTCATAAGACACATAAAATGTAACAAAGAATCAGATAAAACATATTCTTATATGTACAACTTATATACATTTGAATGACACCATTCTGTTTTTTTAATAACTCACGCATGTACAATTATACTAAAAGTAAACAATAAGTAAACAACAATAAAAGAACGACAAAAAAATTTCAATCAAATTGTTAAAACTTAAAAATTTCATAAAAAAAATAAAAGCTAAGTAAACACATCAAACTAATTTTGTTTTACTCTATTTAGATTTGAACATGTCTTTACATAATGTCATTTTTCCACCACATTTGTTGCACCTATTTTTCACCCGTACCTCCCGACTTGGTTTGAGTCTTTGTTGTTGCCGACGTCCTGGCCTCACTACGTCCTCGACGCTTAAATAAACCATTTGCATTATGCACATATACACTTTACGTAGTACTGCTGCGGACAAGACTTCTCCACTTTGGACTGATACTGGTTTGTTATTGCATTGAGGCTGTGCAATTTAATCGCTTCACTTTTATCTCTGAAAGTTTGGCCTATCACAATATCTGATATCATACCTCCGACCACAACTTCAAGTGTTCCAGAGTTGTTTATCTCCTGTTTATCTTCCATATACTTTTTCTGTTTACTAATCAGGATACCTCCGACTTGATAGTTCACGTATTCATTGTTGATCCACACTCCATTGTGATATATAAACACATTGACATCAGTTATGTTCCTGTAAAATAAACAGATTTGCTAAATAAATAATTAAGATTACAACAATATCTTTGTGTTTACTTGTTGCATATATTACGTTTACATATTCAAAACGATGAAATTGTAAAAAAAAAAAAATAATAATAATAATAAAAAAAATTAAAGAACATGCAATAATCTCGTACTTGATCCCAAAAAAAAATTAAAAAAATATATACATTTAGTGTTTATCAACACAATGAATATACCTTCGAGTTATAAACATATTATGCCTCGACGCAACATAATGAAAGAACAAAGTAAAAAAAAAATAACGTTGATTTCGTAATTGATCAACAAAAAAAAAAACATAAACATGATTATACCTTCGATTTTTTGGCTCATTGATATTCCCCGATCAATTTCACAAATAAAAACGATCATCTTTTTTTTTTCTCCCTACTGATCGGTGTTTCTTTCTATATGCAAGAGATCGCTCGTTCCTCTGTATATCCAATTTCGAATTTTGAAATCGTTTAAGAAAATCTGCAATTTTTGTTTTTTTTTTTTTGGAATTACCGTTTTTGCTGCGTTGATCAGGGGATCATCATGCCACGTGATTAATTTATGGAGAGAGAGAGAGAGAGAAGCGTAACAGATTGACTTAATCAAAGTCTCGTACTTATGCAAATAAAATCATAATAGAATCCCTTTTTGATTAATATTTTCAATGGATGTAGATATGTAAATATTTATACAAGATGCCCCATGTACGTAAATTTCCCTTTTTTTGCATAACAGTCCTACTAATAAAATAGAAAACAAACTATTTGGAAAAAAACATAATTTAATTATTTTTATTATTGACTATTTTGTTCTTTTTTTTTTTTTCTTTATCTAAACTTCATATTTTCAAGTATCGTAATAGTCAATTGTAGAAAAAAAAAATTTATAATAAATAATTTTACTTTGTCGTTTACAATAGTCAAATCCATGGCTTATAATAGTCCAAGTAACTATTGGGCCGAGATCAACAAACTATAGGCCCAAATGCCAATTTTGGTCCACAGTACAAAATAGAGACAGAAAATTTTGTCCATCACGCGAATCACACCATTCTCAGGACCATCACCACGATGGACCAGTCCAGATATCAACCCAAAACAAGTGAGAGCAACATTTTTTTTTTTAATAAATAGATCAAATCACATTCATTCATGTATTCAACACATGCTCACCGTGGGTACCGGAGCATTACCGATCATATGAGTTTGTATATATGAGTGTGTGTAATTCAATGGAAAAAAAAAAAAAAAACATAAAGATGAGGGTACTACTCTCATCAATAATGTTCACCTACCCACGGTGGACACGTGTTAATATGTTCACCGCTTATGTGGCATGCACACATTGGTGATGTTAATATGTTCAAAAAAATACATCATCAATGTGTAAATGTCACATAAACGGTAGACATATTAAAATGTGTCAACCGTGGGTAGGGAAGCATTACTCTTACTCAGCATTAGTCATTAGTGGGATTGAATTTTTCAAAATTTTAAAAAACATGCTATATTTAACTTCGACTTTATAAAACCTTTATTAGTTTTGAAGTATTCATTTGAGATTCAAAAAGACTTTAAAAAATTTAAGATGTATTCAGCTTAGTTATCACTTCGGTTTGTTTGGATTTATTAAGATTTATCGAGATTCCGAAGAAAAAAATTATACAAAAATCGCAAGTCAATTTTCACCTCCAGGCATAAGATTATAAAGATTAATTCACATAAATCCAAAAATCTTTAAAAAATAAATATTAAGAAGTTTTAAAATATTACTCAAAATTTTAAAAGAACATTATGAATTTAATTATTATTATTGTTATTATTATTATTATTATTATTATTATTACTATTATTAAGGGCCATAAGGTCCACAACTATTAACCATGGTTTATAAATAATATAAATTTTGAAATCTAAATATTAAAACACTAAATATATTTTTTATAATAGAAATAATAAATTATTACAGTTATTCCAGTTAATATATATATATATATATATATATATATATATATATATATATATAGATTTATCATTTTCTAAAAATAGCAACTAAATTTTTAGTCAAATCTCTTTTCTTCATTAAATACTTTCTACATATGGCAACTTTTTTTTTTAGTTAAATTTGGTATTCAAATTTCGGATGAATGTAATCCATATTATTTTTAAGTCTCCACCAACTTTCCCACAATTTCTGCTTTGACCGTGCAGTATGCTTATCTCCAAAATCTCTCTCATATCTCACCCAAAAAAAATCCTCTCCCTCAGGTCTTACTAGCAGCGGCGGCGAGGTTACGGATGACGGGTGGTCGATGACAGTGCAAGGAGCAGCTGCGACGGCGAGAAGGCGGAGAGATCTGCGATATACATTTCGGTAAGTAGATCTCATTTTTTATACTTTCCGATCTGCAGTTTTTCCAAACTTTCTTGTTTTTTTTTACGCTTCAAGATTTGGTTTACATACATCAATCAATTTCTTCATAACTTCAAGAGACTCATTGGGAGCGAGGTGGCTAAATAATCATGAATTCGAGCTATGGATCTGTGTGTTGTGTTAACACTATGATTTTTTTCCCAATTTTATATTGGGAGATCAACGGTATTCTTGTGAATTTTTCGGTGTTAGTGAGTGTTCTGAGGTTTTTTAAAGTTTAAATCTTGGATTCCCATGAGCGTTGGTGTGTAGAATTTCTGCCTTTTTTGTTTGAGCATTTATGATTTAGCTTAGTCGATTTCTTGTGAGTTTTAGAGGGCTTTTGTTGGAATATCACTTGTGAGTTGTCCCACATTGATTCTATAAGGAAAATGAGTCTAGTATATAAGCCTAGTGGGCTACTCCTCCCATCACCAATTGGTTTTGGGATGAAACCTCACTATGGTGCACCTAGACTCACCCTCTTATGATGCGCTTCATCTGGTGGGACCGCACTCTCTTCCCCCATTCTAACATGGTATCAGAGCGGGCCTGTCCTGGTACCCGCAATGACTCTCTGTACCCGGCCTGCTCTGGGTTTGGGCTTATCTCTCTATCCGGCCTGCGATGTGGGCTTGGGCTTACGAAGGACTCACAAGTGAGGGGGTGCGCTTCATCTGGTGGGACCGCACTCTCTTCCCCCATTCTAACAGCTTTTGTGAATATTCCCCTGTTTGATCATGTTGCAGCCAATACACTCTTTGCTGGAAATTTTTTGAAATTTTCTTGCATGCATTTTGGTGGTGGCCCCCAACAGTGAGGAGGCGGCGACCATGGCCGGGGAACTCCTCCCCTGCATCTGCATCACCTTCTTCATCAGCCCAACAAGTCTTCATCAGCCCAACAAGCCGGCCTGGACCCATCAACCTGCAGCCCCGATCCAATCGATCGGGTTGGGATCCTTAACTGGGCCGACATCTACAGTGGGGGATATTTTCGGGAAAAGCTAGAACTCCTCGCATCATCGAGTTTGAGCGCGTCGGGTATCGAGATTGTGAACAATAAGAACCCTACTCTGTTTGGATCTGGTTAGCTCAACAATTAGCCAAAACAAAAGTAGCAACAACGCCCTGGTAATGCTGCAAGCCAGAACACGTTCCAAATGGCCAATCATTTCCAAAAATTGGTAATTCATGTAATGATGGCAAAACATGGGGATCTAATATCTGTAATATTGGTAGAAATATGGGTAGGAATTATAACAAAAGTTCAAGTAATATTGTTGGAAAAGTAGGTTGGAATTATAACAAATGTCCAAGTCTTGGTGGTGTTAGTGTGAACAACACTATAAACCCGAATCTTGGATTTTCTTTAGCTGTTGTAGCTTTTAGATGAATTGTTGGTATACAGGTCTGCGACGTTGGAGCTTTCATTTGTATCAAATGCTCTGGTGATCTTCTAATATTAGATCCTCTCAAAGTTGTGCTACTTATATTATAATGCCAACTCATAAAACTTTAGAACTAATAGTTAAGTAAATTACAATTCAAATGATGAGGAGAAAACTTGTAAAACTTTACATTGCTGTAAAAATATGATCTTATCGGAAAACTTTACACATTTAGTCTCTAAAATGAAATGATGATGAAGAAATTGATGTATAAAATTTGATGATATTTGGAAACCTCTTTATTGCAATCCAATGAAATGTCTAAAAATATTCCTATCACAAATTTAATAAACAAAATCACTATAGTACCATTTTTCAATCACACCTCACCGTTACTATCGAAGATATTAGTTATATCTATCTTATAAATTGAAATAATTTTAATTGTATCTATTATATAAATTGAAATAATTTTCGCGTGTTATTATTAATATATTGATATATATCCATTATTATTTAATATCTAAGATAAATGTGACTGAGAATAACATAGAAAATTGACAAAATTTAAGATATATATTTTTTAGAATATTATATAATCTTTTAGATTATTTAAACATTTTATTGAGTTGTATTAAAACATTTTAGGCGTATAAATTTTACTCTTTTACACAATTTAATTTTCATGCCATTTTAAACACTTCAAAATGGTATACGCCGGCCTAAGTTTTTTTGAATATTTATCACGGGTTTGGTTTTATTGAGACAAAATAATAAAATAATAATATTTATTCTAAACTATGTTCATATTGCATCCAATGACGGAGCTACAAGGGGCCAGGGGGACCCTGGGCCCCCCTGATTTTTTTTAAATCAATATATATATATATATATATAATGTTTATATATAAAGAAAATACAATAAAATATGTTTAAAGATGTAAAAAATATTTACAACATAGTAATTAGACCTTATTCCTATGCTATTTTTATTTAAATTATTAATATTATTTAATTTATTGAAAAATGTAATGACAATCCTTATATATTAAATTTTTAGATAAGCTTTTATAAATAGTTAAAATGATTTAGTCTTTCAGTCTTTTAATTGTAAACCGATTTAGTGATTTTTAAAACCGAGTATTTAGTTGTATTGTTACATTTTTCAATGTTGATTTTTTACTCCTTTATGTTGTAATCACATATTTTAACTTTATTTTTTTTCTTCAAAATGTTTATTCTATAAGAAGATGACGGACTTTTTTCAGTTTTTTAAAGGAGGACTGCGACAAGAAGATGAAGACGTTGATGGAGTGACTGAGGTGGTGACCACCATGGTGGTCACGGTGGTGGGCGGCGGAGATGAGGATGAGAGAAGGACGTTTGCAGAGTTTTAATGAAGGGCCTCATTTTTGTAAATTTGATATGTCCTAGGACTTGCTTGCAATTTTCAAAACTTTTAATATATTATAATTTAGGAAAATGCTACAGTCCCTTTACGGAACCATTCCGTCGGAATTTGTAACCGTTAGATCATCATGTAACTGTTGAGGATAGTTGATCTAACGGATACAACCCCCGACGGAATGGTTCCATAATTATAATTAACTAAACTATAATTAGTATTACAATATTATTTTATTTAATATTTAAAAAGAGATAACATATTACATAAAATACAAAAAAATAAAAAATTATAATAACAGTTTTTATATAGTTTGGATGTCCGGTTATTCTATTTATATAAATTAAAAAAATTGATATCGAATCGAATAATCGAGTTTTAAAATTAAAGAAAGATAATCGAACCGATATTTAAATGTTCACATTTAGAAAATTAGTTCGGTAAGTATTGGGCAATCTAATAGTCATTATTGTGCATTTCGTGCAACTTTAATGTGCAACCGCCATACATAAAAAATAAACTAATAATAATAATAATAATAATAATAATAATAATAATAATAATAATAATAATAATAATTTTTTATTTTTTTTTTATTATTGTTATTATTATTATTATATAATTATTATTTATTATTTATTATTATTATTATTACTTTCATATTGTTCCATCGGCACAAACGGAACATTTATCTCAAATCAAATTGAAAATGAATATAATTAATTGATTTATTCGGTTTGGTTAACCGACTTATCATAAATAATCGAAAAAAATTTGTTATTTATATTAAAATTATATTTGATATATTAATAAATTTACTTATTATTTTTATATTATTTTTTTGTTGAGAAAGTTTGAGTACGGTCGAGTCGATCTCTAATGTGCAATCTGATAGTCGCGATAAAGTGCAACGTGTTATTTTGTAAAGTGCAATGTGTTGTTTTATAAAGTGCAACGTGTCGATGCATAAAGTGAAATAATGTAATTTTGGTACGTTATCGTGCGGGGTGTTTATGTGAATAAATTATGTGATTGGTATTAAATTATAATGTTTATCTGTTTTTTAGATTTATTTTGTGTGACGTTTTGGGGGAGCTGCTGACGTTAATTGTGGAGTGTGTTGATAAAAATGCAACGTGTTTTATAAAGTGCAACATGTTATTTTAGAAAGTGCATCGTGCTGATATATAAAGTGCACTAGTTTATACAATCACGTATAAATTATGTGTTTTTGAAAAATAGATTTAGTCAATATAATTGTACATCAAATTAACCTAAATAAATGAAATAATTTATTATTTATTATTATAAAAATATATTTATTATTTTAATATTTTTTATAAATTAAAATGTACACACAACAAGTATATTTATTATATTATATTTTTATACATTAGACTTCCCATAAATTACATATTTGTCACTTGAACCAAATTGCAATATAATCAAATTTCATGAAGTTGCAATTAAGTCCTTGCAATTTATCTAATTTTCAAAAAAAAGACCCAAACCCAAAATCCTTTCTCCTCTACCCACGAACGTACGTTAATCCCTCTCCGGCTGGGGACGCCCGGCGACGCTGACTTCAACGGTCGTTGCCTTTCACCATGTTTCCGTCGTGACCAACTCTGTGAAAAAAAATAAAAATAAAAATAAAAATCTGCCATTTTTGGAGGAGGATGCTGGATGTGACTTTCCGGTGGTAGCGTCCGCTACATTTTAAGCGGCAAGGTGGAATAAGAGTGACGGATACGACAACGGCCGGTTGCCGGATGGAGGAGGATGCCGGAGATGTCGAGTTTGACGGCGGCATTTCGGAGCTTCACCGGACTGGCGGCTGAAAAGGCGGAGGGGCGGCGGCGCTACTGTCGGCAGGCCTAGTGCCGGCGGGGTCGGGATACATCGCCGGTGTTTGAATCTGGAGGACTGTGTGTGTGTAACGGAACACCGTGTGTATGTGTGTGTGTAACGGTGTGTGTGTGTGACAGAGAGGTTTAAGAGAAAGAGAGTTAATGAGAGAGTGAGAGAAACGTATCTGTGAGTGATTAATGAGAGAGAAAATTGTGAGAATTTGAGGAGAGAGGAAGATGAGGTGTAGTGGGTGTTGTAGAGAAATTACTACATTATCTTTAATGAAAGTATAATTTTGACTTTTTTATAGTTATTAGATCATTTGATCTAATGACTACAATTTATTCTCATTTCTTTCATTGAGAATCATTCTCACTTGAACCCAACCCTATATATATATATATATATATATATATAGAGTTAGGATCATATGAGAATGGTACCCAAGGAAAGAAATAAGAATGATTTTAGACCATTGGATA
>CACSLK010034598.1:6550776-6569980 GCA_902706635.1 Striga hermonthica | reverse complement strand
AAAAAAAAAAAAAAAAAAAAAAAGGGAAGAAAATTTAATGATGTTTCGATAAAAAAACCTCAGCTTGTTTCAACGAAACATCTACGCCATGACGTTCGTCGAGCAGCTTCTGGACGGCCTGTCCCTCTTCAGACATACGAACACGGCGGGCTCTAATTCGAGCCTGCACGCGAACAAGAGCTTTCATGCACCGAAGAGTTACGGCAGCTCGTTTACGAACCTGTCGGCCACGGAATATGGCTTGGAGCCTAACTAATCCTTTCAATGCCCTTAAAGCTCTTCTTGCCTAATCATTATCATATCCCCCCACCATCAATTTTATTACAAGTATTTCTTCTTTCTCAAAAGACAAAAGGCAACACTGCCAGGTGTGCGACCCGGGTCGACCAACGGATTAGTCGGGGCATAGTTTCGGATACCGTGGCTGGCTACCAAAAAAAAGGCAACACACAAACTTGAGGGGATAAAGAAAACACTCACCAAAAAACCTCTGAAAGCAGTTTGGATTCTAATGGCGGCCCATTCTTGTCTAACAGCCCTGAAATCTTTAGGAGGAGCCCTCACAACAGTTGCAACAGCAGCATTAAAAGCATCATTGTTCATAGATGAAGAGTCTGAGGAGAAATCTAAGCCGCCCATTTTCTTGAATCCTTTCCATGATGAGGGCCCACTTAGATCCAACGGTGAACCCTTCCAAATCCTCCATTTTTTGCCCTTCCCACCGACTTTTGCCTTCAGAAAAGGACATAAATGCCATGAAAACCATTAAAGATTGTATCTTTAGCTAAAATCTATAGAAAACAAAAGTGAAGCAGAAAGATAAGATTTTGAGAACAACATAAATTCAGCACATAATTTTTCGAAGAAAAATAGAATGTCTTAATCCATTTGCCTGAAGGAAGATAAAAACTCAATCTTTTTCGAACAGTTTAGTGATAACTAATATGGTTACCTGGTCATCTTTACCAGGTTTCTTCAGCCCTATCAGTGTCTTAATCCATTTGCCTGAAGCCCCCATTTTAGTGCAGACCTTTGAACAACGGACCAGAAAATCTCCTCTCAACACAGAGAGAGAGAGAGAGAGAGAGAGAGAGAGAGAGAGAGAGAGAGAGAGAGAGAGAGAGAGAGAGAGAGAGAGAGAGACTGTAAAATGTGGTATCAAAAGCTGGAAAATAATAAGGATAAAAACAGGAATTGTAAAATTGAAGGAAACTATTTTGTGCTTGTGAATGGGGGTTATGTGAAGCAACTGATGAGCAAAGGCGAGAGAGCCAGAGCTTTGTACAAGAGCTGCAAAAACATGTGCTGTTTTGTCGTTGTTGTTGTTGTTGTTGTTTTTTTTTTTTTAATGTTTTTAAAGCATAAATATTGAATGTGGGCTCAAGAATTAATGAAAATATCGTGGCCCGTGCAAATGCACGAAACTAGTAAAAAAATAAATGAAATAAGGAAACATAAATAGAATAAATAATTTTTATATGCAATTAAAATAGATTAACAATGTTTATATTTGTATATTATATTTCTCATTATATATCATATCTTGTGTCTTTTTATATGTAACTCGAGAAGCAACAATGTAAAGTTCAAAATTAAAAGCCTAAAATAAAATTCATATATAGTTTTCCATTAATAGAACAAATTGGCATAGTATTAACGAAAAAAAAATTATATAGTTTTCTATGAATTTAACGAATTTCTTTCTAAAACCGTTATTTTTTTTTTTATGAAATCTAACGATGTGGACCAAAAATTATTGATAAACGAAAAATTGAGTAACTAAATTGATTTAATTGGAACATCGTGTACAAAAATGCGCAAATATATATAGTTGGGGAATAAAAAAAGTCTCCAATTATTTTATTATCTTAACACAGTTTATCACAATTTGTTTGAATTTATCATGTAATTTAGATCGTATTTTGACACTTGAATATATTATTTCTTACTTGTCTCGTTTTATAGTTTATAATGTATCTTATTTATTAACTATTATTTTCTATTTCTATACATATACTTACAATTTATTTATTTGTGAACCATTCTTTTATTTAAATAAGTACCATATTACTATCTAGTATTTTCATATTTTTAGGAAGTCTTTAAATATAAATTATTATTTAACATACATCATAAATAATTCACTGTGATTCAACATATCATGTACATGTAAAAAGAAATTTACTTTTATATTAATGAGAAATTAAAAACAGACAAAACATTTTAAAATGTCTATTTATGAATGGTAATAACAAATTTAGGTCCACTTTTACTATTAACCTATTATTAAAATGAAAAAGAAAAATAATTAACGGATGTTGAAGCACGTTTAATAAAATAATAAAAAATTGAAACTAACTTTCCATAAATATAATAATATAATGAGGAACCCACTAAAACACTTACTATTTTTAGTAAGTATGTTGCCTAATTATATAGTAAATAGATAGGTAGATTTGGGGATAGGGTGTTAGGGGTAGCCCTTCAAAATACTTCAGTTAATTAAACAAGAATAAATTATTAGGGAGATGATAATTTTGTCGGGATTTGTAACCGTTATGTCAACTATCCCAACGGTTAAATGATGATTTAACGATTATAAATTCGATGGAATAGTTCCGTAACGGGACGGTAGTATTTTTCAAAATATTATGGATTAATCATTATTGTTTTTACCAAAAATAATAATATCGAATTTTGGGAGTCTCTCATTTTTTTTTTCTTTCCCCATTAAGGCTTTGTTTGGTTCGGAGGAAACGGAGGGGAGGGGAAGGGAGGGGAGGGAAATTTTTAGTTTTCCCTTGTTTGGTTCGATTTTAAGTAAGGGGAGGGATTAAGATTTTCCCTTCAAATCCCTTGGAGGAGGGAAAATACACACCCCTCCAAAAGTGGGGGAATTTGGAGGGGAGGGAAAATTTTTAATATCAAATTACTCTTTTGACCTTATTGTGAATTATTTTATTTTTTTTCCTTACATCATTAAGGATATATTTGTCATTTTAACATTATTTTCCCTCCCCCTCCATCTTCTAACCAAACAAGGTTAATCATTTTCCTTCACCTCCCTCTCTACAAAATCCATCCAAACAAGGTAAATTATTTTCCCTCCCTTTCCCTCCCCTCCCCTCCCTTCCATTAAATTCCTTCCCCTCCCCTCCCCTCCCGTGAACCAAACATAGGCTTCGTGATTATTGTTTTTAACTGAAATTGGATATTTATTCTCTTAATTTAGCTGTTACACTTTTTTCTCTTCTTCAAGCCACAACTTTCAATATGAGATTTCAATTAAAAAAATAAATATGATTATGTATTTTTAATAACATTTAGTATTTATCAATTCATGTATTTATGACTCTTCAGTTATTATTTAACTATTAATCTATCACATCACAAATAGTTGTTATTATTATTAACAAATTTGAAATAAGTTGTTCCCTTTTAATTCATAAAGCATATGGTAAAATAAATATCACAATTTTATGGTTCAATCTTTGAAATGTTATATAATAATTGAATAAGGTCAACAACACAAACATGAAAAGATTGCAAAGAAAGAAGATAATAACTTTAAAAGCAAATTATAATGTTTTTTTTATTAGTTAAACATGACATTTCACAATAAAAAAAAAAATAAAAAATAACAATTTTACATTGTCAAAAAATGACATCTTTTAGTTATAATTATGTGAACTTGTGACTAATATAAATAAAAGTACCATAATAAAAAAGGCAATTTTTTTATTGGTAGAAAGTCTTTAATAAAAATAGGGATGAAAACGATCGGAAACGATCGGCATAGGGCTCAACCATTTCCACTTTCATTTTTTTCTTGAAAACGAAAATGATACGGTAATGTCGGAAACGGAAACGACATCGGATTCCGGTAATATCGAAAACGAAACTATCCGATCGAAAATACATCGATAACGATCGAAATATATTAAAACGGTATTTAAAAAACGATAAACACACCACATTATAAAATATAGCATTAAAACATTAATTGAAATATTTTCATGGCATAATAGTAGCAAAATCCAAATTAAAATCCACACCATTTGCTATAAGAAAATCCATACAAATTCAAATAACTAGCAATTGAATTGTGACTTGTCCACCAAAGTGGGGTAGGCGGCGGCAGCTGGAGCCTGTAGCGGCTGGTGCGATTGCGACGTTGATGGAAGTGGGGCGCGGCAGCGACGAGCAGGTGACGGGAGTGACGACGAGCAGGCGTGGCGAATTGCGATGGTCGTCGGCCGATGGAAGAGATGACAGACTCCTAGACGAGACTCGAGAGTGAAGACCGAACGAGATGAAGGGGATTTGGGCACTGTAGATGCGGTTTGCGACGGTGATGGGAGTGGGGCGCGGCGGCGACGAGCAAGTGACGGGAGTGGCGACGAGCAGACGACGAGCAGATTGGAGAGACGACAGAATCCCAGACGAGACTCGAGAGTGAAGATCGAAAGGGATGAAGGGGATTTCAAGATTTGAGCATTGTAGAAGGGTTGGGCTAAAGGGGATTTGGGCATTTGGCCCATTTGGGATTTGGATTGGGCTTTATAATTAAAAGTGAGCCTAGTATGGGTTGGGCCGGTATTACCGACGGTAAAATACCGTTTAAATACGGTAATTTTCGAAAACGATCGGAAAAGGGCTAAACCATTTTCGTTTTCATTTTCGAATTTTTTTACCGTTTCCATTTCTGTTTTTCCGGTTACCGTTTCCGTTTCCGTTTAGCCTCCAAATTCGAAAAAAATTCGAAAACGATTCCCGATAATCGGAAATTACCGTTTCCGTTTTCATCCCTAAATAAAAAGTTCCCTCATTATTTCATTTTACTAAAATTAAAGAGATGATGCTTATGATTTGGAGAGATTCTACAGTCACTATTTCGTTGGGTCTATAATCGTTAGATCAACTATCCACGTCGGTTACATGATGATCTAACAGTTACAAATCCCGACAAAATGGTTCCGTTAGCATTTCTCTATCATTTGATTGTGTAGTGTGTACTTCAGTAATGGAACTGACTGCACAACTGTGTGTACTGTGTTTTGTATCTTTTTCTTCTTTTTTGTAGTAGTTTTTTTGTTTTGTTTTGTTGTGGCCAATAAATAAGTGACTGAGAGCCGTTTTGTCTTTTTGACATTTGAAATTCAAAAATTAACACGGCTTATTGTTATTCCCGCTCGGCTGTTGTGTGTATTTACGAGAATGGGTATTCCCACAATTATTATTATTATTATTATTATTATTATTATTATTATTATTATTATTATTTATTTATTTATTTATTTATTTATTTATTTATTTCTAAAAGGGCATGAAAAGGTGCATTCAATTTAAATAAAGTCTTCCATTTAGAACAAATTGAACCAGACAATGAAATCTATAAAGCCAGTGCAGATAAAATATGTATATATGCCCTAAAATAAAATCACAGCATTTGCATTGGATCCCTCTGTTTGAGTGGGACCCACTATGTTGCTAGATGCACGAGTGTACAAATTTTTATGCGAGACGACTTAACTAAATGCGTCAAAATTCGATAACAAAATCGCATATATCATACTTTTATTTATATTATTTTAAGAATATGAAAATTTTAGTTTGAAATTATTATGTAAATATGTTGAAAAAAGATGGGTGCATGTTTCGACATATAGTTGTCCAACTGTAAGATCTTCCTAAATACGGTGAGTAAAAGTGTTTGATTACACAATAAATGCTCGATAATTTTCTATGATATGAAAAGTCTGTATTTTGAAATAATTTCAAGTGATAATCTAAGTCTAATATTGCGTGGATATTGTATTACTAGGTTTATATTTCATTCAGGGGCGAAGCCAGAAATTTTAGTTGAGGGGGTCGGGGGGGTCTTACACGGTGTCTTATATAGATCCGCCCTGCTGTCGGGGTCTTATTATTTTTTTAATGGGGTCTTACACGGTGAAATTTTGTTACGTACAAGTGGTTCAATGCAAAGCGTCGGTGTCGGACGACCCCAGCCAGTACAAGTAGCTTCGCCCCTGATTTCATTATAGTTTAATAATTTAAAATAGTACTTATGGAAGTTTAAAAATTCAATGTGTATACAATGATGTTGTAATTGTAATAGTAAATCTAAATTTAATTTGGGTTATTGAAATTTAAAATGAAATACAGAACTGACCTATTCGGTTATTCATGACTCATATGAGTGGTCAGTGTTGTGTACATTTGACTTGCACATAAAAAAACATACATTTTTTACTTATAAAAAGTGAACATTTTATTTGACTCTTGTGGTTGTGTTTCTGGATAAGAGTCAACTATAGAGCTTATGAACAATTGTTGTATTTTTTATTTTTTTATTTTTTTCTTTTGGTTGTTCAGGTGAGATTAATTTATCTCACTGATATTTGTTTGTCCCGTTTTTGTTGCTAGTTTCGTTGATTTTCTATGTGTCGTTTCCCCCGTTTTAGGTCTTTTCTTAGGTATTTTCGGTCCTCTTTGTCATTTCTTATGCTTTCATCTTTATTTCGGTGTGTTTAGTGTTTTCTTTGTTTTTTCCTTCCTATTTTCTTTTGTTTTTCGTGTTTGTCCGGTGGTGCGATTTCAGGTTCTAGGTTGTCCAAATTGGCGAGCATTCAGTCGAGGAGGGAAGTACACTGTTCGAGCATCATTATATGGACCCAAACTTACGAGAATCGAGTTTCCCGCCCGGGCAGTACCCGAGAGACGCTAGCCGAGCTTACAGGCCCGTAATGTGAAGTTTTTGATGCTGTCCAGCCCTTAGCGCCGCTAAGAAACCTTAGCGCCGCTAAGGTCAGTTTGTTAGCGGCGGTTTATTTCTTAGCGAAGCCAGAGAGGAGCAGCTAACAAGGCTTAGCGGCGCTATGGAACCTTAGCGCCGCTAAGGTGGCTTAGCGGCGCTAAGAACCCTTAGCGCCGCTAAGGTCTGTTTTGTAACGGCTGCGCGATTTTCGTGATTTCGAATTTTGGAAGGTTATTGCTCGAGCTTAGGTCAAAGGGGAGGGGGATTCAGACTCGTTTTTCACTACTTTTCACCCTAGAACATTATCTTTCTCTATCTTTCATCTTAGTTTGGATTTTTGGAGGTTTTAAACTCATTTTCTAGCTTTGGATTTGGTTGGCTTGTTGATTCATCGACTTGGATTTGGTATTAATCGTAAGCCTTTCTTTTCATCTTGCATATGAATGTGATGGCTTCTTTTATGATGAATGCTTGTGTTGATGTTGAGATGAGTGGCTAATTCCATAAGTTAGGGATAGGGGACGATTGTTTCGGTTCGTTTTCAATTACGTGTTTGATAATTGTTCAATCCTTGCGAGTTGTGCATATTCTAGGGTTAGTTGATTGATCACCAATCTAACCTAATCAATCGACGTTAGAACCGAAAGGGAAGGCGTCGGTCGATTTAGGCTCGTTTGGAATAGACTTGTTCGTTATTGTATTGTCTATGTGTTGTAGGGTTTGATGAGTTATTCGTGTATGTCCACCTTCTTGTTACGAAGAGTTATTGAAGGTGAACCTCTATACGAATAGGCGATTCAATTCCCTTAACCGAGCAATTGATTGCCCGGTAATTGAGTCAAGAACCGAGAACGATTGTCCCCGACTCCCTAACTCCTTCATAACCAAGTTAATCGTTTGTTTGAAATTCGTGTCTCTTGCTTTAATTTTCGTAGTTGATAAATCAAACCTCCAACTTGAATTAGAGTGTTTAGGATTTGTTTCTTATTTTTTTTGTGATTGAATATTCGCATAGAATAATCCGGCTAACCTTCCTCGTGATACGACCCGATGTCGAATTTTTGGATTCTACTCCGGTTAAAAATATTTACAACAATATTGAAATAAAAGGAAAAAAAAAAATGTTGAGAAAAAAAATATTATCCACTTCATCTCATTTTTTTCCCAGAAAATCTATTAACACAATTAAAAAATAAAAAAGTAATTATTATTTTTATATATTTTCTAACAAAATAATTATTCATTTCAATCACAGATTCTAGCTAGGATTTTATTTAATATATCACATCAGTTTTAATCGTTACGTTTTTGTCTAATAGCCATTAACAATCTAAAATTTATCCAACTTTTTCTATTTTTTTTTTTTTTTTTATCTCACTTTCTCACACAATAATTTTTTTTATTTTTTATTTTTCAAAAAATAAAAATGTAAGTTTGAATTAGCTTTGCAAAATTCTTATTGAAATGCATGACAAATTCAAAAGTTTTTGAAACAAAACACAATACCCAACATGTCACCATTAACACTAGGAACATGTTTATTAGCAATGCATTTGGTTCATCTTTCCATGTAACAAGATACCAATACTATATAATACTACTGCTTTTAGTATTGTTTAATGCAGACATTTAATTTGAACTCTTTTGAATTATACTCCCTCTTTTTTAAAATAAGTGTCGTTTTAACTTTTTTGATTCATCCATTTTATGTCTAGATACATAGTAAAATGGATGAATCAAAAAAGTCAAAACGACACTTATTTTAAAAATGAGGTAGTACTAACTTATTAAATGTATCTTCATGCATGAAAAAAGGCAAATTGTATTTTTAGTCCTGCTTTTTAATGCGGTAGCATTTTTTGGCCCCAAGATTTCAACTTTTTTGTCTTTTGGTCATGCAATTTTATATTTTTTTGCAATTTCAGTTCGTATTTTGTTGCAATTTCAGTCAACTGAAATTGCAACAAAATATAAAATTACAGGACTTAAATTGCAAATAAAAAATCCATCCAAAAGATTTTTCATTAGCAATTTAAGTCATGTAATTTTAAATTTTGTGGCATTTTCCGTCCCAAAGGACTGAAATTGCGTTGAATTTTAAAATCATATGACCAAATAGCAAAAATGTTCAATTCTTAGGACTAAAAACAACTGGATCAAACCAACAGGACAAAAATTGCAGTTTCGCCCATAAAAAAACAGACTGAAAATTTGCAGTAATCTTTGTTTTTTACAACATTTATTGATCACACCCTGGGCCAGTGGTCTTCTTGCATAGATACTGCAATCCATTAAAGTTTGACAGACATTATTTACTGTACTTTTCCTTTAATACACCAGAATTAATTATAAAATGCCTGTATATGCAATTAGATCCCATTGAATGGACTACAATGGCAGTAATTCTATAATAATAATTCAAATAAGGGTTAATTGCATAAAAAAACCTCAATCTTTGGTTTAATTGCAAATAAAACTCAACTTTTTCAATTTGGCAAAAAAAGTACAAAACTTTTATTAAGTGTTGCTAATTTGTCTCACCCGCTGGACCTCTGCCAACTGCCGCCGCCAACCTCCAACTGCCGCCGGCCAACTTCGCCGGATATTGGAAGCCTTATCGTCGGAATTTTTTCGTGAAACTCGGATATGTTGTCGGCACGGAGGAGAGCTACAAGATCATGTAAAAATTTTCAATATCCGACGAAGTTGGCCGGCGGCGGTTAGCGGTTGGCGGTTGGCAGCGGCGGTTGGCGGAGGTACGGCGGGTGAGACAAAATTGCAACACTTAATAAAAAGGTTTGGTATTTTTTTGTCAAATTGAAAATGTTGAGTTTTATTTGCAATTAAACAAAAGGTTAGAGGTTTTTTATGCAATTACCTCTTCAAATAAATTACCAAGTTCCATAATATATTTGTATTGACAATCTCAATCACATGTAAATAATTTCAATAATTCTAGCAAAATGATATGTATACTTTATATAGGTGAAATGGTGCATGAAACTGGAAAAATACATTGATGAACAATTTACTAGAAGAATGCTTTTATCATATGAGCCTAATTAAATCATATAAATCTACAAGTCATATACCAATTAATAAATGCATTATTAATTGGCTTGAAAATATGAAATATCATTTCTCCAAATATGCATTTATCCAGAAATCTTTTACATGATAACAAATTATAAAGACTCATTTTCGATCCTTTAGGAAGTCACAAATAGCCAGGACAATACTACAGAGGTCCTTGATCCGACCGTTGGCTTCCAAAAGACCCGACCCATCGCGAGGCAGGCCCACGAGCTCCTTATCACACGACTCCACGTGGCCCGAAACAAGACCGACCTCTTGCCTCACGCTCTTCGTCTTCGTCTGCACGTGTACGTGCATGTACAAGTCGGCCTTACCGAGCTTATCCAACACCCCTTTATAACTCGAGAAACACATTCTGTACTTTCTCCGCGTTCGTTCAGTCGTGTTTGTGTTTTTCTCGAGGTTCCACGCGAGGCCGCGCGCACGTGTGGCGCTCGATTGGGCCATCCGAATGGGGGGCCCGCACAAGACGAGTGTCAGGTTGAAAAGGATGCTGCGCCCGATCGCGGGCCCCAGCACGGCCCGGCAGAGGGACCGGTTCGAGGCTTTGGGGCAGATGGAGTCGATGACGGCGGGTGTCACGACCGGGTGAAGTGGGGCCGGGCTTACATTAGAAAATGCGGTGAGGAGTATTATTAGAAAAATCATTGTGTTCATGATGATGATTTTTGAATGAGTGTGTGTGTGTAGTGCATATTAAATATATGTGTGGTTTTTCTTCTACATTGGGTGCTTTGGGAAAAATTCATAAATGTTTCATAACATGTTAAATTATATGGAAAATTATTTCATTTTTAATGTATTATTATTGTCTACCAATTTTATTTCATGGCATTTTCAGGGTATTGCATATGGCCAACAATATGGTGTTAAGATCGTGAAACCTCCGATTATCGTCCGTAAGGCCTGATGTGTCCGTCGGCCAGTGCCTAGTCAGTGCCTGGAAATTTCCGCACTCTTTTCGGCTCTGGTCAGCATGTCCATGGCCTCCGTGTAGTCAGCCAGGCACTTGTCGTATGTCTGCCTCAAGGCCAAATTAGACGTGCGTGGGTCCTGCATGGTGTCTTGGGCCCACAAGGTCTTCTTTAGGGTCGACTTGACGTGTTCCTTCTCGGTCGACAACACGTGGGCCAGGGGCTTGGGGTAGAGGGTTTGGCCCTCGAACTCGATCAGGATGTGGTGGCAGAGGTCAAAGTCACTTGTTTGGTAGCAAATTCTGCGGATGATGTCTTCGGTAACTATGATGACGAACGGGAGATTAGTGAGTTCGGAATTGTGATTAGCAATGGTTTCGATTTTCGAGCCATTGGTCGGGTAAGACAGTACTGTTATTAGGAGTAGAAGGAAAAACAAGAATGAGTTGTGGGTGGAGAGTTTGTTCATTTTCTTGCAGGGATATGGTTTGCTGTATGGACGTGTTTTCGGAGCTTTTATATAGGTGAAATGGTGTGTGAACTGGAGAAGTATGTAGATGTTGAACAATTATCACAAGAAAAATCCTTGCTTAGCTTCTTTAGCTTATGATACTTATCCTAGTATACTTATGTCGGATGAGCATAATGGAATCGCTTAGATATTCAAGACTTATACAACAAGTACACAGGCATGTTTACTTAATTGTTTTTCTGAACTTATGTAGGTTGAGCTTAATTTATAAGGAATGCATTTGTATTTACCAGTCGTGACAAATGAAGCTCTTATCCACACTATAAAGAAGGTTAGAGGTACATTTGGAGCATAATATAATAGTTATAATAATTTAAATCTCTCTCTCTCTCTCTCATTTGTTCTTAATCAACCATGTGTAGTGTGCGGGACCGCATAAGTGCGACTTTTATGTAACAATACGAAACAAAGTGCGAAACCGGTTAAACAAAATTTTCTTGAGGAAGCATACCGCTTTTATTAGAATTCTTTCACTAGTAAATGGTAGAGCGCAAATGGTAGAGCGCACAGAGCGTAGTACAGATTTACAATACCAGAACGCCCTTCTAATCCTACTCTCACTTCTCTAGTCACTTTTTCTTAATACGGGGACTTAAGAACTTATAGTGGATCCTTGCACAAAAGCATTTATCCCGTGTCGTGAGAAATACAGAAAAGTTAAAAAAGTTTATACTTTTCAGCCTGTAAGAACACGAATTTAAGCTTGACGAAACCTATGAAATACAATGCAAATATGAGCTCTCAAAACTCTTATAATACCCAGTATAGGTCGAGCTCACTCTCTCAATTGTTACAATTCAAAAACAAAGACATTTGAATATATGACTCTATCTTTTTGGTCGTGAGTCTTCAGAATCTTCACCAAGAGTAAGTTTTCTTCATTCTTCATTATCGCATCGAAATTTTTTTATTTATTTTTAGACATAAATCCAAGATAAATAAGATATTTAATCAATAAACTAAACATTTCTTGCTCGCCAACTCAAATCTTAGGATAATGAAAGAGATAATATCAAATCACGGAGGACCAATCAAATTGATGTCTTCTTCTCTAAGATTCTCTCTCATACACATATAAATAAGTTTCTCCTCAAAGCCACAATCACACCTCATAAATCAAAGTCTAAAGTTCAAGAGCTCTCATAATTCTCTTGAAGATCCAAAGGTATTCTTGAAAATCCAAGTCATTCAAGTTAAAGATCTACGTTTAAGTTCAAGTCCTAGTCCCTCTCCTAGGATCAAAGAAAAAGTTGACGTTCAAGTCCAAGTCTCTCTCCAAGAAGGATCAAAGAAGAAAGTCCGTCAAAAAGTCGTCTTCAACCAAATCAAGTCCTAACATTTGATACATGAATAAGTCATTCGACCCTCAATTAATGTTAGAGAAATTCAATATCAAACCCAAAAGAAGATCTAAGTGTCAAACCCATTTGAAAATCTAATCGAAGTCCATGAAAAGAAGAATTAGTGGTTCTTATAGAGACTGTACCCATATATCATTTGATCGAAATAAAATCAATTTGTACAAAAGTTTTTATGTTTTTTCATTAATTTTATTGTTACAAATTTCTGGCACGCCTAGTAGGACCATCGTTATTTATATTTATACGACGTCAATTTTGAAATTCTCATTTGTGAAGGATTCTTGGTTATTTTATTATATTATTTAGAATCAACGATGTGAGTGGCATTTATAAGTAGAACATAATTCAGTAAACATAATCTCACCAACATACATCACACATCTTGCAAATTAACACATAAATTCACCAGCTTACACGTTTTCAAGATGACTTACTCATGGGGTGGCATTAAAGATATTAGAAGGACGAACCGCACTTGCTCAAACTGCGAATTGTAGGTATGTTTAAAGGACAAACAAAGCCCAATCATACAAAGAATGTACTTGAGATCAAACTTCATGATCAAGAGTTATGTGTATTAAAATTGCTACCTCACATTTGTATTATATTTGTAATTATTATTCTTACACAAATTCGTGATTTATAAGGTGGTCCTATCAATAGCATAATTTGTTGCTCAACAATGCTAATTTTTTCAACAAATTTGAGGAATGTGCAAATTATGCAATAAAAGAAAAAAAACTATTAAGTTGAGAGCAACATTGGCTTGTAAAAGTCTACTATTGGCAAATACCAACTCATCATTCATGGTAAAACTAAGCATTACAAGTACATTGCTGATTTTTCCACATACTGCTTCGACTTTATGAGCTTTCTCACTTTGTCTGACATCGATTATGTTGATAAATATATCATACCCAATAAGTCAATTTGTTCAAATTTGTGTAATGTATTTTGATTAAAATTATTCAAATTAGTTCGAAAAATATTTTTTTTTTTTTTTAGTTAATTTCACTTTTTAGATGTAATTGAATTGGTTGTCAACCACTTCAAATGACATACTAATTTGCATCTAATTTAAAATTGTTCTTAAGGCGAACTATGAGCAATATGTTAGACCAACTTCTGGCATTTGAGATAAATTATTCTGAAGAAGGATAGTCGTGTATGATTAAAGATTTGTACCACAAGTTTGTACAAAGTGATGTATGATTAAAAATATGCCTATGAATAAACGACGAATTAAAATTAACACAATTGTAAAAATGGTTAACTAATATTTTATTATATCACTAATTAAGTATAATTTAATTTATTAAATATGTATTATTTGTTCCACTGTCCCAAAAGTAAACCAATAAAAATAAACTGCAGGGACCAGAAAAAATTTATTTTTTATACTCCCATTTTGTAGATTTTTAGTTTGATACCTTAAAAATATATCAAATTGATTAAATTCATTTATTTTCGTTTCTGATATTTTAAATTTTTACTAAACGACATCAAATTTATCAAATTGACCCAAAAAAAAAGAGCAAATCAGATATTTTTGTACCAGAAAAAAAAAATCGAATTAAAAACCCCATCGAATAATAAAAGAAAAAAAAAAGAAAAAGATAAATGAAGTTGGAGGCTCAGATCTGTTAAAGAGACATGAGGAAAAATCAACACCGCCATGGCTGCATATCAACCGGTTGCGATGAGACCAAGCCACAGCGCCGTCCGGCCTGCCCCGCCAAGATACGGGTCGGTTTTTTCCTCAGCCCGATCCATTAGCTCAGAATTTAGCAAACAACCAACCAGGTATCATCACAGCCTCCGAAAACCCTAATCCCCAAACCCGTCGCAGATCTGCAGATAATTTTTGTATCCAAGCAACCCTGAAGAATTACAATATGTGTGTATGTATGTATGTATGTATGTGTGTGTGTATATAGAGAGCGATTTGATGTTATATATTTTCCCTTTTCAATTTCTCAGAAAATAAAGGGCTGTTGATTTTGGAACAAAAAAAAAAAATTCATCGGCGTACAGAGACGAGCAACCGCCCTTTGGTGAAAATCTCTATCTCTGTAGCCTCATTTTTTTCCGGCTAATGGATCGTGAAAAAATGGTTGAGGGTTGAGGTTAGGGTTATATAGAGTTAGATTTTCGTTTTCCATTTTTGCCCTTGATTTTATGTATCGTGTTGTCCGCCCTGAGGTCAGTTGTGCTTTTACAGTTTTACCCCTCCGAAATGATAAAATTTGCTAAAACCCGGCGAGCCATCGGGCCGAGACTAGGTTGGCCGATACGCTTGAGCCACAATTTTTAAGGCCCATGCTTGGTCTAAGACATAATCGCGGGTCGAATTGGCTCACGGGTTCGGCACGAACTCGACCCGGTTAAGCTTGTTCACTGCCGGCCCGTGGGTTTAGACGAATCGGTTG
Organism: Striga hermonthica; assembly: GCA_902706635.1. Classification (NCBI taxonomy): domain Eukaryota; kingdom Viridiplantae; phylum Streptophyta; class Magnoliopsida; order Lamiales; family Orobanchaceae; genus Striga; species Striga hermonthica. The sequence continues at coordinate 6,554,888 of CACSLK010034598.1, read as the reverse complement.
AGTTTCATGAAGTTTTACAAATTAAAACGTCGTTTCTGGTTTTGAATGGAAGCTGACGATTTGGCGATTTTTTATTTGACAAATTTTTTAAAATTAGTCGATTCGGCCCGAATTGAAACTGACGATCTGACGATTTTTTATTTGATAATTTTTTAAAATTAATTGATTCGGCCCGAAATTGGTGGACCGGAACGTGAATTTGGTCGCGACTACTTGGTCTAAAATTGAAGGAATAAGCACATTTTTTGTCTAGTCTAAATTCGCTATACATAATAAGACCATGTTTATTGGTGACCCATATTGGGTCACGAGCAAAATGACAATAAATAAATAAACAAATTAGGAAAAATATTTGACCTAGAACACATTTGGCTAGGGTGATTAGATAGAATAAGACAATTTATCTAGGCTTATCTTATGTTTGGTACACATGATATGGGCCCACATATTAATCTTAGGCCCGAGATAAAATTTGCTTTATCATGAGTATTCAAGATAAAATAATCTTGTGCTCCTCACTGGGATTGAGATCATCTACACAGTACCATTGCGATTAAATGACCAATTTGCCCTAAAAAATTTGCAACCGACGAGATCGAGAAGAAACAGGATAAAAGTTGGCACCATAACAATTTCAACCTAATTGAAGGACGGTTGAAAAAATGTGCGACGAACCCACAAAATAGAGAAAAAAAGTAAAACAAATAATTTAGATGGCTAAAGCCAAGAGAGGATACGGCGGGACCACCGGCCTCGTCGTTGCCAGCTCCGAACCGTCGCTTGTATCTATTCGAGTTTGTCGTCGTAGATGCTGGTGCTCAAATCGGAGGTTAGAGCCGGAGATGTTTAGGAAAAGCGGCCTTGTGCGGCCAAGTCCGAAGCTGAGTTGTTCAAGAAAAATGGCCTTTTGTCGAGCACAGAGGCGGTGGTGGACGGAGACAGAGGCGGAGATAGCACCAGCACGTCTCTCAATTTCTACTTTTTTCTTTTGTTCTTGCTACAGGTTCTATGCCTTTTTTTGTTATTTTTTTCTCGTTTTTTAAATTATGCAGATGGTAGAAAGTGGATTTGGGTTGGCGGTGGGGTTAAGGAGGCGTTAATGTTGAAATGTATCTGAACTTTGCTTGTTTTATATATATATATATACTAGATTGGACCCGGCTGTGCACGCACAGCCAGCCCTAGTCCAGTCTATAATTATATCTAGTATTTGTAAAAATTTTAAAACACACTTGCCCACATTTTATGGAGCAACCAAAATGCCACATATTTTTTTGTTTGTTCAAATTGTTTTTCACAAATATTTTTTTTTTTTCAACATTTATTTAACACTCTTTTGACTCATTTGTATGTAACATTCTAACACAATTTGATACTATGCAAAGAGACATAGCATACTAATCACCTCAAAAAATGCAAACAAATACAGAAGACTCATTTATTAAATGTAACTTTTACCTTGAACCGTGCAGCGAGTCTTTCTTGCGGTGGGGTTAACAATAGCGGCACACTGATGCCTATTAAAATAATTATTTCACACTGGGCTGCATTCATTAACGCGCAACAAAATTACTGAATATTGATCAACCATAAAGTTATAGGAAAAAATTATGAATGACATTATCCATATTACTCGCAAATTGTACCATTATACGAAAAAATTTAAAATGTGCTAAATCTGGCCTCTAAAGGCATACCTCGATTCTCGTACGACAGTTTTATGATTGTAGCCTCTGCCGGTTGGAGGTTGTTAGCCACCTACCCCAAGTTTACCCGAATGAAAGGCTTCAAATCATGCAAAAAGATAAAAAAAGTATCCATTAAAAAACAAACTCATCGATTCTCCATGAAATGTCATTTTAGATATTGGCATTTTAGCGTTCACCCGATTTCATCCTCTTCATCCTCAGTAGGACATATCAAAGCATAAAATAATTTGAATGTGATGACAATATGTCAACACAGCCAAAGCAGTAGACCATAAAACTTCAAACCATAACTTCTCTATCAACAATGCTTCATTAAATAACAATTAGATTCTACTAAAAAAATGTTTAAACTATAACTTCCTATCACCAATACTTCCTTAAATAACAATTAAATTATATTAATAAAATATTTAAACTATAACTTTCTATCAACAATACTCCTTAAAATAACAATTAAATTCTACCAATAAAATGTACAAAAGAGAATATATAAATAAAAGATTAAGCGAAAAAAACTCACATGTTCATAGTAAAACCCCAAGCTGATTCATGAGCCTCCAAGAACCCACAACTCATCTCAAGCCACCATCCAACACATGCTTCACCCTTGTGACCATCCACTATCTTAGCCACTGTTGCGAACACATCGTCGCGTTAATTCTTTTTCTCTTCTTGCCAGCTGGCTCCCCTTTTCTATTCCTAGTAAGTGCCCTCGTGACCACCTCCGCAAGGCATTATCTTCATCTCCAAATCAATAAACTTTGGATGAATTGCAAAATTAATAATATTGATATCCATTTGTTCAAGTCACCAACATTATGATGCTCTTTTTGAAACACAAGATGAAACACAAAGCTGAGACAGAGGATCTCATCCGAGGATGAGTAGTTTAAGAAAATTCCTCCTTAAATATATATGCATATATTGGGGTTCGAAGTGATTTATGTAGCATGCCTATTAAGATTCCTTCTGAAGATGTGGGTCTACGTACCGGATTGTGTGAGATACAATTTTGATCAAAAAGATAAAAGCTTAAAAGAGGACCTGCAAATAAGTTTCCAGTTTCTTTTCCAGTTGATAATTATGATTAAACATTATAACATAACAATTAAATATAGAAAGATTAATATTCATAAACATTCACCATTTCCAGCTCTGCAGTGTTCTCTGAACTGTGTTTACTCAGTTTACCTTTGTGGCTCCAATGCTGCAACAGTTAAATAGCATTTAGAAAATAATGATATTTCAATCAAGGCCTAAAAAGATTTTAATCTAAGTTCTCTTCACATTGTAATTGATTCCCCATTTTTTTCTTCCAATTTTATTTTAATTAATACCTTGCGCTGCTACCTTGAACTCGGACAAAGTAAATATGATTTTTTTTCCTATAAAAGACACATTCTCTAATTTTCTATAGATGGAACAAATAAAGAATGTATGTATAGATTGAAGATATTAGGAGAGGAGGTTGCTAGTAATCATATAAATGAAGTGGTTGTGGTGAACAAAGACGAACTCACAAGACTTTTTTTATAATTTCGATTGCTGAGCTGAATCCCGGGTAGCATAGTGTAACAGTTTCTTCGACAAAATTGGAATTCGCATTGTCTTGAAGCCCTTCTAGCCGATGAAATTGCTCATGGAAACATCTCTGCACAACATTTGATCACAAAAGTGCAACTGATTAAGTCCTGTATAAAGTTACTAATTCTAAGGCTTTGATTGCAGAAAACAAATGGATAGATCTTTTTCTCCCTTTTATTTCCTTCCCTCTTATCTATGGAATTCATATAGCTCAATAGGCTTCAATTTGCACATATATATATATATATATATAAATATATATATATATATATTATGTACATGGTCATATATATATAGTTGTTCTACCAGTTCACATTTTTATATAGAGTTTCAACTCATTTATCCATTTGCACGCAATTAGGCAACCTTAAAACATAAAAAAATATGTACACATATGGTGGCTTTCACAATTTCATTTAGTTCCTATCTATATTAATTCATATATTATTTTACAGTAGTCTTGTAAATATTGTGTTTTTGTGCCCCTTAAACAAAGTAATCGCAACTGTACCCCATCAAAAAGTGATTGCTTCATGTTATCTAGTTGTCTTTTTTTATCTGGAGAAGTAAAACTAATACTGGGGAAAAAATACGGTGATGTTTTGGCAAATGATTTGGTTTTAGAAATGATGAAAATTGCTTAGAAAAAAAAATGTGAAAAGTAAAAACAAAACATTCCATTAAGTAAATTCAAGCTTTATGTCCGAACGTGCGCGCTCGCCCATTAGGTCCTTTTACTAATTTCCAATGTGGTGTGTTGAGTTGTGGCTTAAACCATGACTAAAACTCTAAATGTTAAAGATTGAAAAAAAAAAAAAA
>CACSLK010034598.1:6496657-6528490 GCA_902706635.1 Striga hermonthica | reverse complement strand
TTTTTTTTTTTGGCCCAATTTTGACCAATTTAAGAGAAGATGTCAATGGTTTTTGCATTAGAATTTAAGTAATCTTAGCCATCCAATATATATAATATATGTATATGTATTTATTTATTTAATTTTACTTAGGCAGGCCGGCGAGCGGGTAAGCCCGCCCTGCCTCGGCCTGCACGGGCCAGCCTGCATAGGCCCACCAGGGAAAATTAAGGCCCAACCATCCATTTTGCGGGCTGTTTTGATAGCTCTAGTTCATAGGTAAATTCCAAGCTTGCATCGATATATCTAGCTCAGAGAATTCAGGTGCTCTGGGGTGATATCTTCACACCAGTCTTTGAGGATTAAGAACTTGTTCTCGAAGGTCCAATTAAGACCTTTGCTCAGAGAATTCATGGTGCTCTGGGCAGATATCTTCACACAAGTAGTCTGACCCCCGCAAACCACATATCAAATAGTCATGTGAATGCACTATTTTTTTGTTGTGCAGACCGGACCATGGTTTATCTATTGGACTAGAATCTCATAAAACGAACACACGATTAAAGGTTGATTGAAGATGTAATTTGATCATGTCCAGGCTAACAAACTGCTCTAATTAAGTTGTAAGCGGATTGGAATTGTACTCTTACCAACTACTTTTGTCAAATTATTATTTTTTTATATTTTTTAATTATTTTTTTTTTTCGAAACGACATAATTTATAACTTAAATATGGGACAAAATTCGACGGGGAAAGCCAATACATGCGATCCCGCTAATCTGATTAACCTGAGAATAATCGGTGTGTTGTGTTTAAAATTTGAATCTACATAAGAGTAGTTCATGTTGTACTTGAGTAGACTTGACCAAATCCTATCCTTAACCAACACGTTGATAGTGTGGAGATATTATAATTAAGGGAAATGCTACAGTCTCGTTACGGTATCATCTCGTCGGGTGTTTTAACCGTTGGATTCATATTTAGTTAGATAAGATAGATGATCCAACGGTTAAAATACCCGACAGGAGATCGAATGAGTGGTCGTCCAAATTACAACATTATTAAATAAAATAAAATTACATTAATCTAAAAAGCTAGTTTTAAACGTCCCAAACTTTTGACTTCTCCTCCATAAAATTTCCTTTCTTTTTTCCTCACGGATTTTTATTTTCTCCCCATTTATCCTCCATTTTTGTTCTTCTTCACCTCATGTTGATGCTTTATCTCATCTCAATCCATAGACCATAGTTGATAACAGCTGAAATCTTCACCGCACAATCGGAATAAAATCCCCCATTTTCGTTCTTCTGAAAAAGGGTTTTTTTTTTTTATCACATACGTTTGTTGGGTATGGCGGAGTCGGTAGAGCTGCCCGGTCGGCTTGCGATTCTTCCTTTTCGGAACAAAGTCTTGCTACCTGGTGCGATCATTCGTATCAGATGCACTTCACCCAGCAGGTTTTTTCAGTTTTCGTGTTCTAATTCCTTATTTTGAGGGTTTTGTGCTCTTCTTTGTGATGATGAATGCTCGTGTTTGTGGTGCCAGTGTGAAGCTGGTGGAACAGGAGTTATGGCAGAGGGAGGAGAAAGGGCTCATCGGAATTCTGCCAGTCCGTGATGCTGCCGTGGAGCCGGGCCCCGCGTCTTCTCCAGGTGAATTAACGTTCGGTTTGGATCATTATATTGTTTGATGGGAAGAGAGATTGTCGGACCTGGTGGAATGATTCATCTAGTAACTAAAATATCTTTGGTTGTTTACTGTTGGGAAAAGTTTAAACTTGAAAAAGAAGTTGCCCTTATAAGTTGTATGGTATATTATAGTTATGTGGTCGACTTAATTGTTTTGGAACTGTCTTTGATGGCCTGGAAACTGACATTAGGAGAACGAAGCTCGAAAACCCAAGACGAGGCATCGGGGTCCCACAAAAATGTCGGTAAGAATCAACAGGAGGTTATCCATTGGCACAATAGGTATCCTGATAATTGGTGTATCTGGATTCTGTTAGACTTTGGATTTGCTCAAATTTATCGGTCTATAACATTCCATTTTTTTCTGTTCAGAGGAGTTGCAGCTCGGGCGCTACACCTGTCGAGAGGAGTGGAGAAACCAAGTGGGAGGGTCACCTACATCGTTGTTCTTGAAGGTCTGTGCAGATTTAGTGTGCAGGAGTTAAGCACGAGAGGAACATATTACACCGCTCGGATCACTCCCCTTGACATGACAAAAGCTGGTAAACATGTGTCAACTTCTTTCCTTTTGAACTGCAAGTAATTGGATACAGCACATCTATGTGCATAATGTGCATGGTGAATTTTGAAGCACAAAGATGCTTAAGTAGCTCTCGGGATAAAATCACGTCTCAGCCGCCGTATGCAGCGAAGGGGTCACCCTCGACATGCGGAGGTTGCCACTCGCCGAAGGGATTCACCTCCGAGTGGTATCCTTGTCGTCTTCGTCGTCAGACGGTGGTTGTGGAGATCTCCGGCGGGGCACCCCACCTGGACCACGGCCTCCACGTCTTCCGTAAACTCCCCGTGAATGCCTCGGTTGCCGGCGTCACGGTTTGTCTACAAATCCTCAACCAACGTTGTTGATCGTAAGACGCACTTCTTCGATCCCATCGAAAGATCCTCAACCCGACGATCCAATTGGCGGCCGATGCCTGTGGCTCGTCGACTGAGTATTGGTGTCACTAAATGTTACTAAATGGAAGGGTTTTGTGCTCCTTTGTTAAAATTCATGCTTTGCGTGATGTATTGCTCAAGTGGGATCTATGTGCCTTGCTGTCATTTCACTTAAAAGAATGGATTCCTTTGAGTTGTTTGATTGCTCTACGATGTTTTGCATACGTTGGGGATAAGAAATTGTTAGAGCTTTCACTGGCTGAATACACCGCGTGAGGGAATATATATATCATTTGCAAAAATAAATAAGAAGATTGATTGGACATGATGTTCGTCCAACTAAATTGCCTTGAGCCCCTTAAAACCTTGTAAAAGTTTCTGGACCTTCGTTTGGCTTGATGATTCGCCTACCCTCTAGTGGAGTATCTAGAACATACATCGGAATTAGTCTGTTACCGGAAAAACTAAGGCAATATTATTGATTTGACATTCAAGAAATCAAAATGCTTCATTACAAGCTTGATATAAGGCAATTTTGGAGCATTGGTTTTAAATCTCTAAAAGTCTGAATAAGTGGAGAATGATCACACTGAACGGTGTAACAATTTACTTGTTTAGTCTGCAGAAGCCGTAAAAGTCTCTGAGTAGTTATTCAAGCAACGTAGTGAAGAAAATCCAACCAATGATGGGAGCTGATGAGGATTCCATTTTGAGGACTGGCAGGGTGATAGGCTCATGGGCATATAAACCTACAATTTCGTGGTTGAATAACCTTTACACTTGGGGTTGCTTGGTGCCATACCAAATGCGTTGAATGAGAAAACAAACAGAATTGCCCACATACTATGTTATTATCAGTTTCTCTTCTTTATAGCTCTCTGTAATTTTGTGTGCACCATATACAAATGTGAATTAATTATATTCATAGAATTGAAATCAGTTTTCACTGAAAAGGATTGACAATACGTTCTGGCGTAACTTGTTTCCACTGTTTTATATAGTTGCATTTTGAAAATGCTGACTTATTTTCATTTGATGTATCCTGGTATAAATGTAACATCTGAGTGTGCAGCACTATCTTTTGTCATGATACTGAATAAATAACATTTCATATTATAACATTTCATATTCTTATTGTTAGAGATGGATCAAGTGGAGCAAGATCCTGATTTCATAGCATTGTCCAGACAATTCAAGGCCACAGCTATGGAGCTTATTTCTGTCCTTGAGCAGGTAATTCTTAATTTTTTATTTCAAGTCTGGCTTGTTAGTTAAATTCTAAGACATCCCCGAGGAAGTGGTGAGTTAACCAATACAAGTTACATTCAAATTATTTGCTTAGTAACAGTTGATTGCTCTCTAAGAAGTTATTTTTGTATCTAGAAACAAAAAACTGGAGGGAGGACTAAAGTTCTCCTGGAGACGGTTCCTGTTCACAAATTGGCTGATATATTTGTTGCAAGCTTTGAGATTAGCTTTGAAGAGCAGCTATCCATGTTAGACTCTGTTGATGTGAAATTGAGGCTTTCAAAGGCAACTGAATTGGTTGATCGGCATTTACAGGTATCTGCCTACTGGGGTTTGACATTTTAGGATCTTGTAGAACCATGAATCATACTTTATGTTGTCCTTGCCTCTGCGCTCTGCAGTCAATTCGTGTAGCGGAGAAGATCACACAAAAGGTTGAGGGACAATTGTCAAAGTCACAAAAAGAGTTTCTACTTCGTCAGCAGGTTTGTTATTTCATATCTTGTGTCTATTGAATTTCTCTGGCGTGGGTAGGATGAACGATGTGAAAGTTCCTCTGCGTATATTCAGTATTTTATTAACACTAGTACAACACCCACCATTGTATTACGCGGGTGCTTGTAAAAAAATTATTCTTAAATTTTGAGAAAAAGTGTTTTAAAATTTAAATACCTTTTTACAAAAAAAAAAAAAATATATTATCATATATTTTAGACTGTCACTTGTTCGACTTACATGTATTATATTATAACAATTTTTTTAACTTATATCATATAACTCCTTGAAATATAAATATATTGATCGATAAATAATTTATTTCTGTAATTAATATTAACACATAATTATTGTTAAAAAGTAAATATAATTAATTAATTTTATACATACAATGTGGAAGTCAAATCGAGGCTCATCAAGCGTGACTTATTTGATATATTATATATGTAAAGCTAATAAAAAACACAAAAGTTAATAACTCTTAAGATACATTTGCAATTCAACGGTTATAGTAAGAAATGGTATTAAAATGTAATTAATACGTGTAACATAACCATAAATAATCAATAAATAATCAATATATTTATGAACAATCTGAACCTAATTATTTTTGGATTGGAAGTAAATTAAAATCTATCCATGCCAAATAATGAAACATGAAATTTTGCCACATAGGATCCCGAATCATGCGAGTCTGCCACTTACGCTCAGCACATTCGGGAGTTATATATAAGAGGGATTTGTCTCTGTTAAGAGAAACTATTTCCATAGGTTAATTTGCTCCTCTGCCTGTGTTGTGTATTTTTAGTTACACTTGTCTCCTTTGGCAGAAACTTTATTTCATAGCTTAATTATATTTGGGACATACCAGATGAGGGCAATAAAGGAAGAACTCGGTGATAATGACGACGAGGAGGATGATGTGGCTGCTCTAGAGAGGAAGATGCAAGATGCTGGAATGCCAGCGAATATCTGGAAACATGCTCAGAGAGAATTAAGGTACAACTATAAATTTCTCTGAAGTTTTTTTCTCGCTGATATGCTGTTCATTATTGAACAGCTACTTGAGCCAGAGGTTTCACAGGCTTATTTGTTGCATCATTTGTATGAAGTTCACTGTTGTAAAAGTTCACCTATTACCACCTACATTTTTTATCCGTTTATATCCCGCCAGGCTCTTATTATATCCTGCTTTGGTGCTAGGCCCCTTTCCACCCCTTAGAGATTGCCTAGCCATTTTTTCAATATATTAAATCATGACAATTCTCCTGGCATAGTGCTAATAATGGCATAGTGCTAATAATGGACTAGATCAAAATGGCTCAATTAAGTTCTAGTGCTTCTTCTATTAGTGAAGTTTCTAGAAAAAAAAATATATCAACCGACGCACTGCACCTTGGGTTGCAATGGAAACAGCTCCTTGTATAATTACAAGGTAAGGTCTGCGTACAACTGACCCCAGACCCCCACCAGTCGGGAGTCGGGAATATACTGGGTATGTTGTTGTATTGAATCATGATAATAATTAGAAACTTGATTCCTTGCTATTTCATTTACATGATTCTTGCGGCTAAATATTTATGAGTTACTTGTACTTTGATTTAATTGTTACATCAGGAGACTGAAAAAAATGCAGCCTCAGCAACCTGGATATAATAGCTCTCGTGTATATCTGGAACTTCTTGCTGACCTGCCATGGCAGAAAGCCAGTGAAGAACGAGAATTGGACTTGAAGGCTGCAAAAGAGCGTCTTGACATTGACCACTATGGTCTAGTGAAGGTCAAGCAGCGGATAATTGAATATTTAGCCGTTCGCAAGGTTGACCTTTTCTTACAGTTATATTTTTTAACAATTCCTGATATAGTATCGATATAGTATATATACCAACATTAAACTGTATCAAATATGTGGTGCAGCTCAAACCAGATGCAAGAGGCCCAGTATTGTGTTTTGTTGGTCCACCGGGTGTTGGAAAGACATCTTTAGCTTCATCAATCGCTGCGGCTTTGGGTAGAAAATTTATCCGCATATCCCTTGGTGGTGTAAAAGATGAGGCTGATATTAGAGGGCATAGACGTACATATATTGGGAGCATGCCTGGGCGTCTTATTGATGGATTGAAGGTGAGATTCATCTTATAATAGTGTTTTTAGGTATCTTGAGTTTTTTCAGATTTCCTGAATGAAGTGTGTCTTATCAGGAATGAGACAAGTGGTCTATAAATGGCCGTTTTAGGGGGTTTGATTTAGTGCTGCAGATGATTTCAGTTTAGTTGGTGAGAAATGCCGTGATTAAAATGATGCTTAGAAGAACCTTGAAGGACCTTTTGAATCTGAATGCAGCTTGTTTAATCGAGACAGAGAGCTATTTTAGAATTTGAAAAATAAGACTATCCTTCAAAGTAAAGAAACATTAAATTAATTTTTTTGTTTGAAATTCTTAGGACCCTCTTGTTCTCTCACAATAAATTGAAAGTTCCCTTTCTCCTTTTTTTCATCCTCTCTGCTGTGAGTTATGTAATTTTGTAATGTTTAACTTTCTTAGACCAGAACTGAGGTGTTCTTTTCTTTTGTAGAGAGTTGGTATCTGCAATCCGGTTATGCTGTTGGATGAGATTGACAAAACAGGTTCTGATGTTCGAGGTGATCCAGCTTCTGCACTGCTGGAAGTCCTTGATCCCGAACAGAACAAAACATTTAATGATCAGTATCCATCCACAATCTATTTCTGACAGTTTTCTCATTATCTAGGAGCCAAGCCATTGCATGATCAAATCTTTCTCACATTGTATGAGGTTCTCTCGTGAAATTTTGAGATGATTTATTTTTCCTTCCATCTTCATTTCTTTCTAATCTCGTTATCCTGAATTTTTTCCTTGGGATTTTTGGTGTTTGGGGGGTTTGAGGCTTGTGTTCGGTTTATGAAAATGGGGAAAGATTGTATTTATAGCAAGATTTATGTGCATTTCATTCTTTCTGGGGCATGGAGAGATGAACTGGTGCAAGTCATAGTTTGATTCCAGCACATACTTTGAATATAGTTGAGTAAATGCGACTGAGTCTTGACATCCAGTAAACATATTACTCTGCTGACCCTTGACTGAAGTTTTTAGCTATTTGAATGTGCCATTCGATCTTTCAAAGGTTATCTTTGTGGCTACTGCTAATAGAGTACAACCTATTCCTCCGCCACTTTTAGACCGGATGGAAGTCATTGAGCTGCCAGGATATACACATGAAGAGAAACTCAGAATAGCGATGCAGCATTTAATTCCACGAGTTCTTGATCAGCATGGCTTGAGCCTTGAATTTCTTCAGATTCCCGAGGTAGGGAAGTTGTCATGCATTTGGTTCACTGAAGTGTGGGAATGATTCTAGATTTTTGGTTAGTAGGTGTTGCATGTGTGAGTCATTCTTTTCTTGTGATGGATCAACTTTGGCAGGAATTTCTACCTTTGTTGTTTGATATTAAACAATTACTGAAGGAGATAGTAAAAATGTGTTTTAATTGTTGATTCCATCTGATAGCCTGATTAGATGTGTACTGCTTTAGGGGACTTATTTGTTACTGAACTAGTAATCTTGTCAATCTGAAGTAGAAAAGTTGATGATTATCGGTATAGGTTATAGGTAGAGATTATTTCTGTTCAACGATTTCTCATTAAGGGTGTCCTGGGGGCATTTAATGGAGAGACTAGCGAATTCTTAGTTATACTGGCTTTGTTGTTTCTATTGCAGGCTATGGTAGAACTTGTAATTCAAAGATATACTAGAGAAGCTGGTGTGCGTAATCTGGAGAGGAACTTGGCTGCCTTAGCTCGTGCTGCTGCTGTCAAAGTCGCTGAACAAGATAACATTGTGCCACTTAGTAAAGATGTCCAACAACTGGCCTCACCATTGTTGGATGGTAGACTATCTGAGGAGTCTGAAGTGGAGATGGAAGTGATGTCAATCGGTGTTAACAATCATGACATATCAAATGCTTTTAGGGCCGTTTCACCTTTCATTGTGGACGAGGCCATGTTGGAGAAGGTGCTTGGAGTAAGTGGTATTATGTTTCAAGATCAATAGTGTATGAGTTAGAATCCTTATGTATTTGAAGAAGGGTTTCCCGTACTTTTATTTACTGTTCTATCTGTAAAATTTTCGTTTATTAACTAAAATGTGATGCAATTCTGTGTTTGTTGATTATCAGCCTCCAAGATATGACGATAGAGAAACTGCTGACAGAGTTGCTACGCCTGGTGTATCTGTCGGATTAGTATGGACAGCATTTGGAGGGGAGGTTCAATTTGTTGAGGCTACTGCAATGGTTGGAAAAGGTGATTTGCATCTAACTGGCCAACTTGGGGATGTTATAAAGGAATCAGCACAGATTGCATTGACATGGGTAATAATTTTATATCCTTTACATTTATGTGCATCGTGCTATTTATAATGTATAATACTTGTGGTTCTTCCTATGTACACAGGTAAGAGCGCGAGCAACAGAACTTAAGTTGGCCGCCACTCAAGAGAGCAATCTACTTGAAGGCCGAGATATTCATATACACTTTCCTGCTGGGGCTGTACCAAAGGATGGCCCATCAGCTGGTGTAACTCTTGTTACCTCACTGGTTTCACTTTTTAGTCAGAGAAGAGTTAGAGCAGATACTGCAATGACTGGGGAGATGACTTTGCGCGGTCTAGTCTTACCTGTAGGTGGAATCAAGGACAAGGTCTGTATTTACATCTTGTGTGGTATTAAATTTTGGTTTTGCCACTGAAAAGTCGTGTGTTCTAGTCTCCTTTGCACACTAACAGGGATTGCATTTGTGAAACATTTGATTTAGTTTCAATTTAACTCAACTGGGTGTGGCAAAACGAACCGTTGGAATTCTGACTAGAGTCTACAAGGGATATTATATTTAATGATAAATTTTGACACACGGTTTTAACTGATTGTAGGAAAGTTGATCAGGTTAGTTACAAAACTACACTTGTGGTGCCTTCTTCCATTGGCAATTTAGGTAAAAGGAACAGCTAAATAAAGTGTAACAGTCTAATAGTGGAAAGGCTGGGTGATATCTCCACTAATCTATTTCCTGCTAAAATATTTAGGTTTTTCCTGCGATGTTGCTATCTGTTGTCTTTCGAAGGCTATGTTGTATAGATACCCCTTTAGAAAAGAACAAATTGCATAATATATATTTACATAAACGTTGAGATGTATGTCAATAATGCAAATAAAGTCCTTTCTTCTTTGTTTAATATAACTTGAGATAGCACAATTTTTAGTCACCAATTCGATTACTGAGCTAACTGCTGTACAGGTTTTAGCAGCTCATCGATATGGAGTTAAGAGGGTCATTCTCCCAGAGAGAAACTTAAAGGACTTAGTGGAGGTGCCAGCCGTCGTTCTCTCAAGTCTCGAGGTAAATTTTGATTCTGTATATGTCGTAATCTTTTGCAGGTTAATGACTACGAGTCACATCTGTTGAATATGTTATTGTATACTTTATTTCCTGTATTTTTTTCGTATTTAGACGGATTAAAATCTTCTTTGCATGGTAGTATGATATTTTTATTTTGAAACGTATTATAACTTAGTATTTGCTCCATCTTTACCTATGGGGACCTCTTCTACTTGCAATATACAGAGATTTTCCATTTTTTCTTTTTGATGGTAATGTTCAAGTAATGAATTAAGAATAGCTACATTGAATATACAAGTTCGAGAATTTTCTTTGTCCGATTCATCATATGTGAATGTAATGTTGTTGCTCGGTCAATAGATATTATTTGCTAAGCGGATGGAAGATGTCTTGGAGCAAGCATTCGAGGGTGGTTGTCCTTGGCGAGTGCATTCCAAATTATGACAGCCGTTTGTCTCGTGAAGTCCTACAAAGCCTATATAGATATATTTGCTCATCTGACCACAGAACTATTCAACACGGGCTTTCATTTTGCCGGCATCTGGGAGATTTTCCTCTCCAAGTTCAAAGGTGTGGCAATCTGGAGCTGTTGATACTATATACTAAATGACTTGTGATATCTACACATTTGTCTTGCCTACTTTTTCTGGCTCCAAGCAAGCAGTGTTTGCAGGAATACAATGTAAAATAAAGGAACTATGTTCGCATAAATAAATAAACTACGAATATACACTTGACTGGAAAACATGAATCTCATTCAAAGTGGAATTGAGAGTAACCCAAAGCCCATTAACTCTCATCTTATTTGCTTTTTTATGTTGATATGATATATGGGCTGTGTGGATTGAGATTTATAGTAGGAATTGATTAATGGTCATTGCCTCGAGCTTTGTTGCTTCCCTCTATCCATGTCTCCTTAAAAAATTCTATGGAGTCATCAGATGGTTCTCTTATAGAGTCATCCATAACTTTATGTACTGACACATGTCCAGTCCAATGTGTATTTATTGCAGGACACGTGTTAATACATCATTTGTGAATAACTATAGATGGCTCCATAAATCGAGCCATCTGATGGCTTCATAAGAAAATCAATTTTTCTCTGGTTTTGCTCCTTTTTGACGCCTAAATTTGAACTTTATCGTTGTTCTAATAGCGAAGCATTGGACTTGTTCCCTCATATCTTGAGATTTGATACTCAACCTTTATTGAAGTTGTTCGACAGAAGTCTAAACTGCTCTGTTATAACTTTTGACGCTTATCTGTGCAAGAAGATGATACATAAAATTAAGAATAATTTCTTTTCATTTTACGGCAGATCGTTCAAAATTTAATTAAATTCTTAAGATTTTTTTTTTTTCTTTTTTCTACTGTAAGCACGTAGGCAACGTTTATGAATATGTATGATTTTAGATATAAAATATATCTTATATATTATATTAATAACATGTAGTCAACAATCTTTCTCGTCTTGCATTGCTGTGATTATAAACCAAGACAATAATCAGAATAAGTATAATAAAAAATCTGAAAAGGACAGAAAGCGGGATGCTTGGATACATATTTTTCTAAAAAAAAGTCTAATTATTTTTAACGAACCATTTTTTTTTTAAAATTTAACTTTAATTCAACTCCACTATCATCAATATTGTAAATATAATTAACTAATATCAATTAATCGCTATTACACATTACATCAACTTTAGTTCACTATTATATACTCACATAATATTAACTAACCATCATTCTATATCATCCATCTCTTACTTCTACATCAAATCAATTTTAATAATTTTTATTTAAATATTATTGTAATATAAATTCAAAACTCCACTAACAATTAACTATATCACTTTTTTCAAAATTAACCATACCAAAAAAAAAAAAAAAAAAAAAAAAAAAAAAAAAAAAAAAAAATTATATCCAATGTTTTATGTGATGATAGTGGCATGATCGCCAATGAAAACCAAACCATGATAGTGGTAGGTAATGAACTCTTTTCCCTTAATTATAGCTACATTCTTGTTTCCGTGTACAGTTAACCAACGGCACGCAAATAGGTCATATAATGAAAACCTCATTGCCCTGCGACGGAAGTACAAATACAGTTCAGCCAAAAGTTCGCACCAAGCACGAACCGTTTTCGTTAGTTCAGTTCGCGTCAAACCGAAAATGCCTCGGAAATATGTGCACGCACCGTACAACCAACTCAAAAATTCTCAGCATAACAGTTGGGGACAAATAAGCACATGATGATTCACACCCAAAGCCAAGCAACTTTCCATAAAAACATTATATATCTCACATTGTAACATATTAGGTCTAGCAAGAAAAGCATTACTTCTGCACACCAACACTCTGGGATAACACTTAACAGTATCACCATTCAACTAAACAAATGTTTTGTCCAAGAAAACAAAATGATTACATGTCGAAAGATGAGCAGCAACAAACCACTATTCAGGCATGTCGTATGTAGGCAGTAGCTGCTCAAAACGACATGATGCTGATGATGTCACTTTTGCAGGCTTATGTAGCAAGCACAGCTTCTTCCTCAACCCCCTTATGCTTCAAATCCCGGCCCATGTAATGTGTGCACTAAACCGGGTTATAGGTTTTTTCTTAGCTCAAGCTGTGCACCCCAAAAGCCAATTTCGTTGAGCGAGATAACCTCCTTCTAGTCAAAAACTAAAATCCGGTCCTTTTTTCAGAATCATCCACCAAAAACTTCTGTCAAAAATCAACCCGATATCTTTCCAAGCTTCTAGAACCATCTTTGAAGCAGATGGTATTGAAAACCATGTTTCTAACGCTAGGACAATAATCCGTTAAAAATTCAACCGTTGTAGTGTAGCTTATGATTCTGGGAACTTTGGGCCTGCTGTGATGGATTCTGTTGCTGGGAATTTTGTACATTTAATGGCTGACTGTTATAGTGAGTAAATGGCTGTGAATACATTGGATTTAGCAGATTCTGTAGAAAAGCAAGCAAGTTGATTCAACAGCCAACTACAGTACTTAAAGGCAAAAACATTAAAGTTGTATGTCCATAATACAAACACACACACACACACACACACACACACACACACACACACACACACACAGAGAGAGAGAGAGAGAGAGAGAGAGATCACACCTGTGACTGAAGATTGGCACTTGCCAAACCAAAGTGATTCTGGGAAGCATCCTCTTGAGATTGATCATTAAATGCACCCTGTGTAAATAATCCTTGTGAACCTTGGGCCATATACTCCTGAAACAGATAAGGTGTTTAACAAATGAATGGAAAAAATAAATAAACCGAACTGCAAAAACCAAAATCAAAGTCTTAGGTATGTCAAAGATACTAAACGGTATGGCTTCCATGGTTCCCTACTTCCATCAAAAAAGATAAAGGTGTGTAACCTATGCGCAGGCCTGATACACACATGCCAAAAGAAAACAGAAACTTTCTATTCAAACCTGAGACATGTAGTCATTTCCTGGGGCAAAACGAGCATATCCAGCTTGTGAATTCTGGTTTAAAAAGCTACCAGGAAACCCACCTTGAGCTCCTTGTGCAACATAGTCAACAGCATATCCACCCTGAGAAGCCTACAAAATTCATCACTTGCTCGTTTAAGGAGTGCCATATTTATCATTATAACATGAATGAGGCAATTCAAATATATATTCTAGTGCAAACAAACATAAATAACATAAAGGACAAGAACCTGGGTAGAGAACTCAGCAACATTATAAGGGACATGCGATCCCTGACTTTTAAAATCGTCACCCAAGAAATCCTGTGTCACAGATGAATATTCAGCATAAAGAAAAACCATCCAAACATATACATCTATGAGTGACAGTAATAAATTTTTTACAATTAACCTGAGACATGCCACCTATAGAAAATCCATCCCTATAAGTTTGGCTTGGTCCTTGACCTGTCACCTGCAGTTTGGGAATAACTTCTTAAGATTATCAAAATTACTGAAAAGAATATAATAGTGTCCAGGAAAAAAGAAGAAAAAAAAAGTTGTAATCGAACTAACATTAGAAACGTAGCCAGGTTGAGATTGTGGTCCGGCCACAGTCGGATGACTACCAGCATTCTCCATGGATGGGAAATTGAAGTTAGAAGCACTTCCAATGGGGGCTTGCATGCCTTGCTGTTGTGGAAGATGGCTGCCAACGGGCGAACTGGAATTCCCACGCCCAGTACCACCAAATCCTCTGCTTCCAGGTTGTGGTATTTGAGGTACAGCTCCAACAGGTCCATGCACAGCACCACGAGTGGGAATGGCATAAGGTTGTGATGGAGGGGCCCCATGGTATGGAGGAAGGGGTACCCGAGGCAGTGCATAACCAGAAGGGTGCATACCAGGCTTATGAGCACCATTGGGTGGGCCAGGTGGCATGTAAGGACCTGCTCAAAGTCGATCGTTATTATTCTCAGTATGATCCATGTGTATTCATGATCTTCAAAAGTATTCACCAACCATATATATATTTACTGTATGTACATATTTATATATAATAGTTTTGGGCCTCTTGGAATGTTATTTCGACAACAGAGTCATTACTAGTGATTCCATATTTTGACAATGGCCAGCTCATAAGCAATTTATGAACAAATAAATACTAGCAGGATAATACCCCTGGAGCGGGGACCCCTCCTGTCAGCAGTTGGACTAGAGGCAGCAGATCCAAAAGCATCGTTGGGAACAATTCCTGGTCCTCCTCCATAGAATAGTCTTCGTTCATTGTATACCTGGGCCAATATTAACCACGTTGTTAAAGCACCCAAAATAAACCAACTATAAAAACTAGTAAAAGATCTGTGAAAATAATTTTGGTAGTTCGGCCACTTACCTTTTTGGGCTTCTGAAATTGAACCATACTCTGCTTTAGGTTATTCAGAGGTCCTTCGACCAAGCACTCATGTTCCTGAAAAACCAAAACTATAGAATGAACATCATAATATTTTGAATGATCATAATAACCAAAGTAGTCAACTTAAAGATATATCTATCTTAAAATCATAGTGTCTGCTACAACTAGAACTCATTGTTTATATAAAGAGGAACAAAATAAAAGCAAGATAATACCTTATAGTGTGTTAATAAGCCATTCCAAAGAGGTTGCTTGCTAAGAACTTTAGGATTTCCCAAGATGACAATACCATAACGAGCACGTGTCAGGGCAACATTAAGTCGGCGTGGATCATTGAGGAAACCAATGCCCTGATGATGGCCAAAACGAGATCAGATCAAGGAATTTTAATGTAGGCAGGAAATGAATACAATGATAAATTAGAGCGATATACAACTCCACCAGAATCCTAACATCCTATTCCCTAAAAACTAGCCAATATTTACCCGGACTCTTCTATTTAGGAAGAATACCCGTGTCATGTCGTGTCGACACTGGTGTGGGTATGAGTGTCGGGTGTGGCATTTTAGCCTAAAATGTTCAAGATTTCTAAACAATTGACGAGTCGGACGCTCATATCTCCACACCCGATATGCCACCCATATCCGAGTCCAGGTAGCATAGCAAATTATTTATCATTTGATAACTAGAATGTAAAATCTTGTCCCAAATAATTGATGTTTTGTGAATTCAAGGTTCGTTTTTCAACTTTCTCTTCAGTTTGCCCTGTCACATCCTCTTATTTTGTGTGAATACGCCTACGGTCTACGACGGCAAATACTTTGGGAAAGAGGGACTAGTATTCACCAATATTCATAACGCAATGAATTATGCAATTCAAGGCCCACTGAAAGTTACAGAACCAAAACATTGCATAGAGTATTTTCTTTTGGTCATTGTAACCATCTAAAACAAGTCGCTTAGCAAGAAAAATTCCTAGGCCGATCTATCTATGAACAGGATTGAAGAGGAAAGGCAAATTCCAAAAATGGTCAATGTTTAATAAGAAAAAAGCAGAAGAGTTGTGATTGAAGCATAGTGGTGTACGCATTGTACTAAAAGCTTAAAATAGAAACAGGGAAATGACAGGTAAATGTTCGGTTACGTTGAACAAGGTTAGGTTGTACAGAGACAATGGAGCAAGGCTTGGTAATAATCCAATGCCATATGGATAACAAAACAAGCCCCAGGAGACACAACAACATTCCCAAACACCATAATGTTCAATGAAGCTGTTTATATCTTTAACCATAATGTTCCACATGCAAGATTGACGTGGAAACAAGATCAAACAAAAAAACCAAGAGAATGCGGCAATAATGAAATAGAGTGGGAACAAGAGGAGCAAAGATAAGGGAAATCTTCAGCAACAATATGATATACAAGCACAAGGACCCACCTGATGTTCATTACTCCTCACACAAGACAAAATTATATAATCCTTTTCCCTGCCTTGAAATGAATCTACACTTGCTACCTGAGGAAAAAGAAACGTCAATTTTTTTTCCTAACTTGTGAAATGTAGAAATCAAATCTACTGTGGTATGCATAATTGCCTCAATTTCTTTGTATAACTGCTGTCGCAGAGCACCATTACGGGACATATAATTGACGATGTATGCTCGTTGGCCTTCATAAGGTGTAATGACACCAATCTGTGGAACACCAGCAATACAACAATTATTTGTCAATATAAAGCAGAACAAATCAACTAACAGATGTAAGAAGCTTCAGTGAACCTGACTAGGAACAACACCACTCTTCAAGAAAGTGGTCACAATTTTCTCAACATTTGCAGCCTCAGTCCTATTTAGATATGATGTTCCACTGGAACTTATCTCCTCTTGTCCCATCTATACAAGTCAACAAAAAAGGTGAACGAGCAATATAACCACATAGGTAAATCTACTCAAACATGCAACATAAGAGGAAGCAAGTGCATCTGCTCAAACAAGGAAAATAAGAGAAAGCTACCTACCCCTAGGCTCACACATAGAAAAACGTGGATATGTACAAGGACAATCAAATTATAAACAAATAACATCCCTTCGTTGCACTAACTAAACTATGAACCAAAGAAATTATTCCAGACAATGAGCAACCATAATAATTTCCAGCCATCGAGCAAACGCAACAGAAAAGATGTCGATAATTCAGACAGATCCATTTTACATAAGGGGATGTCATATACCTGGACATAAAAGAACATGGGACGATTGGGTACTGGCCAAGGGAAATCAATGCCAGGTGATTGCCTTTCATTTATTGTTACACCATTTTGGAGAGTACCTTCATAAAAGCTATTAGAAGGAAACTCTGAAAGAGCAGGATGCATCCTATACTGAACCTGGCAAGAGATCCAAATTTAAGGTTTAATGGTCCTGTTTCACTATATATGATATATAGAAAGAGCGATATGAACACACCACACACATACCACTGTTATGTAGACAAGAATTAAAAAAGAAAGTATTATCTTACACTAGCATCTCCAGTTTCACCGTCTTAATTGCACATGCAAACAGTAAAAGTGATGTACACTTTTGAAAAACACATATTGACTTATAAAAAAGTACCCTATTGCTAATACTGCTCTCTTTTATTATTGGGGTGGGGAAAGAGCACACAGGACGAGGGTTGCAACTGGAGAGATATAAGGTTCGTGAAAAATATCATTGTCCGCAGAAATTGCACTCTTAGTTAACTGGGGATATTCAATTCAGTAAAGAATACAGCTACCTCCGCAAATTAAAAAGGAACATAAAATCACCTGCAATCTAATTGGTTTTACACCAAGAAGCACAAGTCTCTCAAACAAAGATTGGGCTAACCCAGCTCGGGCAGCTTTCTTGCACATAATGACAGGACCAAGTTGGCAGTGGTCTCCCACAAGAATAACCTGCACAAATCTTGTTAGTAAAGTTAAAGCAACATGTAAAGTATGTAATAAAGCTAACCTCGTTTATACCTGCTTTACCCCAAGAACCAATGGAATAAGGCACTCAGGTTCTGTTGACTGGGTGGATTCATCAATAAGGACCTACATAAAAAATCCAAAGTTGGAATATCGGCCGAGGGAATTGGGATATAACCAATAGTTCCCCCACTCAGAATATAACCAATAGTTCCACCACCCAGGGGAGTGGGGGAACCATCAACTAAATTCTCTTGTTTGGCACAACATATTTACCTGGCGAAATCTAAAATTCGCTAATCGAGGATCCCCAGCTCCAACACATGTACAACAGATAACATCAGCACTCTGAGATATCTCCCTTTCAGTGGCTCGCTTGAGCGCTTTGTATTTTTTCTCGTCGCTGCTGGATAATTCTCCTGTAAGAATATAGGAAAAATTGGAAACCAGCTAACATTATATACTCGAGCCATTATTTATACTCGCATATGAAAGACTGTTCACTTAAGATTTTCCGACATTAACATCAGAACATCCTGGGAACCATGCACCATATATTCATATATTTTGATAGGTCCAATTGTAAGGTAATTTCTTTTTTTTTTAAAGGAAATCGAGTTTTAAGCATTTTGCATAAACAAATGTACTTTTTTACACTTAATTCACATTTCAGTTATAGCTTACTCGTTATTTATCCAATTTTGATGCATGACAACAAATTGATCATTTTTTCATGATCTGCATATAGACACCATCACAACTTGTTGGAATTTACCAATAGAAATTTACCTTTTCAGAATTTACCAATTAATTTTTCATTTTCACAAATTTCTTTTTCAATGGATGGTTTTGGGCATATGGACTAGAGACAAAATTAACCCTATATTTATTGGCATTATCAAAGACATGTTTCAGTTTCTTCGCTGCAAGTTTCAGATATAACTTTACTGCATAGACCTTCAATGTTGACGAGTCCCCTACTATAACTGCTGAGTTGGAAAGTAAAACACCTCCAAGAGCAAGTGTGAAAGTTATGATATTTAAACTTTAGCCTAAATGCCACTTCTTGCTCACTTCTCACCAAAAAAATAGCAATTCTTATTTTAGCCGGATCATATTCTCATGTAATCATATATTAATGTTTTTCTTCACCGATCATATTTATAAATAGCAACCACTACATTAAATAAAAAAAAAATACCACTTATAATTCATGAACGATCAGCACACCAAGTGTGCCAAGTGCCAACTGCCAAATGCCATTGTCACTAGCAGATAATCATAAAGGTTAAAAGGAGCAGGTATTATCCTAAATATTATCCGGCTCAAACTACATGATAGATCCCCAAAGCACATTCTTCGACGAGCCTAATCTGGTTCATTTGATATGAACATATTCAAGTATTCAACATTGATTATGTTTAAAAATCACAATACAAAATGCACATAAAAAACTAAATGAGAGGCCAGCAATATCTAAAAAACTAATTGAGATGACTCCCATCCACAATAAAGAAACAAAAAAAAAAAAAAAAAAAAAATCTAATAAACAAGAAAAGTGAAAATCATACCTTGTTCATCTTTCAGTTGCTGTAACTTATGAAGTTCACTCTTTTCAGAAGTGTCTAGATGTCTAACCTGTAGACAAGACACAAAAGCAGCCACCAATATCCACATATTGGCATATAGAACTTAAATCACCTTGAAAATAGCTCAAACAATACATTTAATTCCACTATCAGCCATACCTGATAATGCAATGTCAAATGCTCAACAGGAGAACTAACAGCTTCCCTTGATTTAGCACACAGTCTTACCACCTTATCATGAATCAAACAAAAAAAAAATGAGAGATCAAGGAAAGTCATTTGATTTCTTCAGATCTAATTTATTATATTAGAAAAGGAGAAGAATTTTGCAAAGAGCAAGGTTCAGACTTCAGAGTGATAAGTGACATTATCAGCCAAGTAAATTGCAAATGAAACAATAAGAAATAACAAGTGGAAACTTTCAATCTATTATAAAACAAGGTATAAAGATAAGATCCCTTATTTTCCATTTTGTACATATCAATATGATAGAGAATAATGAAAAAGAAAAAAAAAACAACAAACAAACAAACAAACGGTTTTTCCAGAAATGAGAATAGATTCACAGAATGTAGATGAATACAGGAAAATAGTTCGAGAGTTGATCTAGCATTCCTTCAAATATAGGATCAGATATCATTGTTGGTCAAAAATCAAAAGGCCTAAGCTCATAGTTCTTTGTTGGAAGAGTATACAATTACGACAATTGATAAAAGTAGCGATGTTCTCTAATTACTGAACTGCAAAGTGACAGAAAAAATAATTTACTTTTCCAAACAATCATACATTCAGGGCAAATTTTCTATGGCCATAACTGTTATTAGCATTTTTCATAAGTGATCAATCCCACACGATCCTATAACAAACCTTTGCAGATCCGTACTACAATTTCAGATTACAATAAATATCAGAACCATGGATGTGGGTCACGCATTCAAGGATCAAAATATATTTGTAACCAATATTCACATCGAAGTGGAATTGGTTGGTCGAAGAAGAAATAATCGGTCAAAAATTAGCAATATGCAAACCTTCAAGCCAGTCGCGCTTATCTTTTCAGCAAGCTGATCTACAGCCACATTACTTGGAGCACAGACCAGAACCTGAATGAAAAAATAAATTAAAAGAGCACAGAATCATAAGCTATATATAGTAACCAGAATAGTATCTTCCTCAACATGTATAAAAAAGAAAAGTAACTCAACCTGCCCCTGGCCTTGTTTTGCCATGTGATAAACAATTGCCGCGGATGTCACAGTTTTACCAGTTCCCGGTGGACCTTGGATGAGACTTATAGGCTTTTGTAGGACACTCTTGACGGCAAAAACCTAATCGATGGTAACTCATGATATGTAAAAAACTAAACCAAAACAAAATTACAACACACAGCACAATATAGATCTATAACACCTCATTTCTAGAATACTTTCATATTATTTGATTCATCCTCCAATAGTTGACGAACATGCTTTAAAATTTTTAATCTATCCATAAAAAGTTTGAGCAAACCACTTATCATTACCCATTATTACCCATCATATAATGTGAAGACCCATCTCCTACTCATACACTAACCAAAAACAAAGAAACTTATCAACAGCCCAGCAGCACTATCGTCCAATCTACTCCTTAATTTAGTACAGAAACTTATGTGCATCACTGCACAGACTTTTAGAGATGAGAACAAGAAAAATTGACCCACGTACAACCAAAGCATCCAATTCCATATGTCAAACCATATATAAAGCAACTTATCTTGAGCAGCAAGCCAAAAATACTAAAGATGACCACCATACCTGAGATGCATTAAGCTCTGGAAGACCAGGTGCACCAAATCGCCGAGGCAAAGTGTTGCGAACCATCTGCATCTCAACCTCATGGCCAAGCAGATGATGATAAATGTACCTGCATGCAGCACATTTATATATTTGATAAACAGACATATCCAGACGCACACCAGGGCTTATGATATGTTTGCACTATTTGATCGGAAAATGGACCCCTAATCATAAATAACTGACAACTCATCTCTCAAATCACACCACCTCTTGACGACTAGACGTCTCAAGAAGTAAACAGAATGTGAGTAAAAAGTACTTCAAAGATTATAAGAACATTTTGTCGACCACTCAAACACCATGACGGGTACTTGGCAAGTCAGTAACAGACACAGCAGATAACATGTTAGTGACATTGTAATAGAACCCAAAATTAAAATTTTGTAAAGCAACAAGCCAGCATCATCAACTAACACAAACACAAAGAACAAAAAATAAAATCTGAGCACTCTTCAAGCTTTCCTCCAGTCTTCAATTTCACAAAATATGATCCTTGGAAGACAACATAAATTCTTTCCAATATATTCTTCCAGGGAGGGAGCCTGATGCTGGAATCTTAACTCTGTTTTTCTAGTCGAGAATAATGACTTCGTGTACGCGAATGCAGGTAACATGAATGGATAGCGCCCTTAGTCTTTTCAGTCTTCATCCAAAATATTTTACAGGTAGGAACCAAAAAAATGACTTTTGCACTTACCCACTGACACTAGTTTCATCCACAGCAAAAGTCTTCATGGCCCCCTGCATCCGGTCAAAACTCGTGCTCTTCCAGACAAAGTCAACACTAAAACCATGGTTCAAATCAACAGGAGCACCCTGCTACCATAACAAGAATCAGATTTTTCCCTTTTGAGTGAGAAAAAAATTCAACCAGCACATGCAATTATAGTCAAGCGTACCTGACTTGTACCAAGTTCAAGAGCAACCTCCTCTTGGGCAGTCAATTTTATCTGAAAAAGAAGACTCCGGATCCTCAACATACTTTGAAAGGTAATATAAATTAAGTCTATTACGAGCAAATGTGAGTCAGACCCACTGTTTATCGAAAAAAAAAAAAAAGGACAAAGAAGAAGACCAACGGTAAAGCCTCTGCAAGGAAGGTTATGCAAAAACAACCAGTGGGCCAAAATGCAAAAGCTTGACGTAAGATTAGTAAGTAAAAGAGTTCAAGGGAAGAAGCCATACCACATGACCAACGGACTGCCAGGTGGGATGAGCTGCATCACCTGAATATCGTAAGCGTAACTCATCGCCAGGTACAAGGCGTAACTCATTATCTTCCTACAGGTAACATGCATTCTTCAATCAAGAAATCAATGGGTAATTACACTTAACAGCAAATATGTTACCTTGCAAAAGACTACATTTGTGAAATAAGTTACCTTAGGAAAGACAAAATATGCAATGCGCTTCTTGTTAAGACCAATATCCCATCTAATTGTTATATTGTCTTTGCTTTGAGACTCTTTCATCATCTGCACAAAACCATTGATATCAGAATTAACTATTTTTCCCACAATATGCTTCATTAGTCCACAACGGAAAGTTCCTATTCCATTTTTGGGAAATTACCGATGTATACTACAGCCTAAATTATTCTCTATGATTATAGTGAGAAATAACAAGAGAATCTCTATATAAATCCTCATTCAAAGCATTGAATTCAAAACCAATTTCTTTTTAACTACACCCTCAGAGGCAATACAAATGCATAGAAACATGACGAAGCCATACCTTATCATAGTCTGCCTCAAGCTTGATGAGAGGTGCAAAGACATTTTGATACTGGAGACATACATAGATGATATGGGCAATATAATCAGTCAAGGCAGAAAAAGAAAATGCATTCCGTTGCCATTACAAGCAACTTACCTTAAGTCAATGAATAAAAATTAATTAATCGCACTAACAGCACCTGATAAGCATCTTCGTACTTCAAGGCTACAGATTGAGGCTCATCATCGACGCCAGGCTTCTCAAGATCTTCCAAAGTTGCATCTGGATTTGTTTTCCAAAGCTCTTCGATTTTATTTATCTGTTGGGCAGTAATTTGTCGAGCCCTCAATTGTTCTTGTTCAGATGGGACCTGATTTTGCAGTAACTTAAGAACTCCAGAATAGAAATGTTAAGTTTATGACAGGTTGACAAACAAGAGATGTAAGAATACCCAACCTTTAATAACCACTGCAAGAAACATCTATCATCAATTAGCGGGCACCACTGACTCAGGTCCCAATTCATGTCCTTTAATGCATTAACACTCAAACAGGGTTCCCTACAGAGGAGCACAACCACGCTTTCTGTCTTTGCAGATATAAACCCAAGAAGGAAAACGTTTCGACAACCACAGTTATAACACTCAAGGATTGTTTCGCCCAAGGGACTGTCTTTGTGAAGACAAACTTCCTTATGCTTTGCTCTTACCTAAGAAATATCAAAGTAAATCAAATCAAAAAAGAGCATAGCATGTAGATATTTAAAACCGTCAGTTCAAAGCCGCTTCGTCAGAGGCTAAATTGGGATACTTCAATATTCCATACAGAAAAGCAAGCAAAACCAAAAACACTCAGAGGCCCATGAAATACGAGTCAAATTAGCTATTAACTGAAGCCTGTATTGAAGTATATGAATCAAGAAACACTTATGGCATATTAGATATCCTGAAAATGGCATTTACCATAGGGTGCCTTAGGATCTTCCAAATGCAAGTTTAAAAAAGAAAAAGAAAAAGAAAAGAAAGCAAATAAAATGAAAAAAAAATAACAGAAAAGAAAAGAAAAACAGCTGAAGCCCATGCATTGGGATTATTTCTTTTTTCTTTTTTCTTGCACATGAACAATAACAGTGTTCTAGGGCCAACACAATCAAGTCTATATAAACCCTTCATGGTTCACATCAACAGTTTTGGGTCTTTCCAACTCTGTAATTTGTAACTAAGTTAATTAAGAAAGAAAAAAGTAAAAGCACAAATGATATAATGCTCCCTAATAACAAATGCCAGTTCGATCCAAGTGGCAAAGTAATTCTCATAAAATGCCCAAAATGGGTCTAACACAAGATCATCATAAGGCCAACTCGTGGATACATCTCATGTAAGAAAGAAAAAATAAATAAAAAGCTAAATAGGCCTCTAGATTAAAACCTAGCCTTTTCTAGGTCTAGATAGAATGCTTTAGGTATGCGGTCATTCAGATGAAATTTCACTTCTCAAAATTAATGCCAATCCTTTCCACCATCAAGCATATTATCAATCAAATGATAGATTTAGATATAGAAGAACAAACAGACTAACTCAGGCTTCACATTAGCAATAGCATAACATCATTCACAAACACATGAGGAAAAGAGCTACGTTTGTTCCAATTTCATTTATCAACCAGGACTTGAGACCAAATTTTCTACCTCGATCCCTTAAAAGTTAAAACATCTCAACACCCTTTCTTCACGTAATTTATCCATCAATTAGGACCAAAACTGGTTAAATTCAGTGATCTATAGCGCATGTATGCAAATTCCACAGAAAAAAGGCAGACTTGCAAATTGTTCTCAGTCCAAAGTACTCACCAGATGACTGACAATATGAGAACCAGAAGTATTTCCTCGCGAATTACAGAACCATTTCCTACAGGATGGCACATTGCACCTCACCACGCAAGCCGGGTTTGTGACCCCACAATACCTGCAAGCATGCTCGGTAAAGTCTCCCTTCTCATACTCGAAGACCTCGTCATCACCGCCAGTGTCTTCAAAGTTCAGGCCGCCCATCCCTGCTGCCAGTGCGTCAACGACCCCGGTCTCCTTGCTATTACTATTACTACTATTACTGGCACCACTGTTATTAATTCCACCTGCAGTGGCGCGGTCACGGTGTTTGGCGGAGGACTGTGAAGCTTCAGAGGACGAAGGAAGAACCTCGGTGGCCGACACTGAATCGGAGGGCGTGGGCCAGACGGAGGTAGACGATCGGATGGGCTGCGAGAGTTCTTGAAATTCAGGGTAATCGAAGTCCTCCTCGCCCTGAGTGTTGAATTCAAGAAACGCGTACGCGTCGTTCCCGGTGTCCGGCTGCGACGCCGTCTCGTAGAGATTGCTCGCCTGCGAATCCATGCAGGCTCTATTCAGCCCCCAATGCAACTATGCAAAATGCCGAAATCAGAGATCACTGAATTGGAGAAAATCGCTGGTGAATTGGAGAGAATTAGGACTAGGGTTTGCTATGGTGAAGGAAAAGGGGGTTAGGCGAATCAGAGTGTTCAAAGAGGGATATCGTCAGCACTGACGCGATGTGCAAATGGGGTTGACCCGACCCGACCAGCATGTCATTCGGATTGTCGGACTGGCTAGTGGTGGCACTTGAACAAAACCAAACCCATCCAATCGTGTAATATGGACTATGGTGTGGTTTTATTCGGTATTAACTAGTACGTATCCCGTGCGATACACGGAGATATAAATTTAGAGAATATTACAATTTGACATGCATTGGAATATATGAGAGTTTAGTTCGTCACGAAAAAATCATATATTATTAAAAATCTATTTGTACACCACATTATGAGTTTGATTATTGGGTGACTCGTTTTGAAGAGCACGAACCGACTTGGCCCGAACGCGGGTTGCACAAAGGGCTGCGGAAACTAGGCCTCACTCAACTGGACTCCCTTGTTGGGCTTCTCTCTTGGGCTGCAGATGTTGATTGTTGTCGCCGAAAAATTTACCCTCACACTTCGACACCTTTCCTTACTTCCAACTATATTATAAATTATATTTTATTCTAAGTTTCACTTTTTCATTCTTATTTTATGTAGATAGTTATTTCACATTCCCAGTTATACTAATAAAGTATATTTTTAGCTTGAGTCATGTAACTTCCTTAATAGTGAGTTTAATAGTGAATTAAATAATTTATAGATAGAAACATATTTTAATGATTCTCTCTAAATTATCTCCCCTCTCCCCTTTTCATTGTCCATATTTCATATTTTTTTCAAAATAAAACAAAAAATTACGTACAACAATTATTAGGTTGATCATCAAATAAATCAAAATAAGACTGTAAATAAACGTAAACTTTTCCTGAACAATCTAAATGCTAAAAGGAAAAGAAAAGACAAACAATATAAAAAACAAACACACTAAACAAAGGAAAAAACTGACATAAACCAACCAACCTAACTAACACCTGACCTGAGACACTCTACTGTCCAAACAGCATTGTCAATCTCTAACAGCAACTTGGACAGTAAACCGCATAGGTCTCTTAACCTTCTCGAATACCCACAAACTGCAAGATTTTCAAAGCCACCATAAGATGTACGTTGATAACTGAATACGGGCTTCGGAAATGTAAGACTTATCCAACTGACACACTTCCCACCACCATTGTTTGAAGAAGCCCTGCTGGAGATGGTCATGTCAACTAACTGGTGCTAGTTTCCATGTCTGCTTCGCAAAGTCACAATGAAACATAATATGCTCGATGGTTTATGTGGCCTCTCCACACATCCTGCAAATGGTATCAACTACAATGCCTCTCTTCTGCAAATTAGCACTGACTGGTAAGGAATTATTATAACATTTCCATATAAAATGCTTCACTTTCCCCATAACTTGTAATCTCCAACTCATGTTCATAGTCTTAACATCTCTAGCTAAATCAGAACTGCCTTGAGCTTGATCAAATTTGAAAAACTTCTCAGAAATAAGCTTAGAGTATGTAGAGCTAACAGTGAAGAAACCTTTTTTGTGAAGGTTCCACTGCCATCTATCATCCCGCTGGGTGTTTAAAGATCTAATGCTAAGGATCTGATCACAAATACAGGATGGAAAGTTCTTCTGACTTTATCTTCAACCCAGCCAGCACCATCATAAGTCAATAAATCACTTGGGTGCCTTTGTCAATACCAGAAAGCAAATCCACTTGTTGGCCAATTCTGCTAGGTATCCAATGCTCATCCTAGATCCTTGTCGTCTTGCCATTCGGATTTTAATTTGTAGCCATTTCCCACACTTTTGAAGCTAGAAATCCAATTGTTTCAAAGCCAGGAAGAACTTCACTTCTTTTGGACTTAAAAATTGGTAGAATGAGGGAAATACTTGGTCTTGAGAACTCTGCAGGCCAAAAAGTCAGGGTCAGAGACAAGCTTCCATATTTGTTTAGCAATAAGAGTTGTATTAAATAGTTGGATATCCTGAAAACCCAACCCTCTATGTTGTTTAGAGAGAGTTAACTTATTCCAAACAATCAATGAAAAACCTTTATTCTGATCAACATGTTTGCTCCACCAAAACTGACAACATACGCTTGAGATCTCCTTGCAAAGTCCTACTGGCAAGATAAACAAAACATTGCATACGGTAATGCATTGATATCAGCTTTAATAAGAGTTTCCTTCCCAGCTGTAGAAAGCCACTTGTTTTTCCAGTTCAGCACTCTCTTCTTCACCACATTCAAAATATACTCAAAAGCTTCATTTTTGGATCTACCCAATCCCATTGGTAATCCCAAATATCTAGTAAAGGAATGAGCCTGAATACCTTGAAGCATAGTACACAGTCTCTCTTGCAGCCACAGAGGGTAATTTTTACTAAAAAAAATAGAAGATTTAGCCAGATTCACTTGCTGCCATGTGACATACACCTCAATATGTGAAATGATCCTATCTACCTGCCTTTCCTCAGCCTTGCAGAATAACAATGTATCATCAGCAAGCATAAGATGGGTTAACATAGGACCTTCTCTAGCCAGTCTAATACCATGAAAACAACCCTTCTCTGATTCAGATCTGATTTTAGCATAAAGAAGCTTTGAAATAATAAGGAACATATAAGGGGGCAAAGGGTCCCATTGTCTTAATCCTCTAGAAGCATTGACCAAGCCACTTGTTCTACCATTTACATTAAAGGAGAAGGAATGATATTGAAAGCAAGCCATTTTTCATTTAACAAATTGAGCACTGAATCCCATTCTTATCATAGTAAGCTGAATTGATTTCCATTCTACTTTATCATAAGCTTTGATCATATCAAGCTTCAAAGCCATAAACTTGTGTTGCCCTGATCTGTGTCTGTTCAAGAAATGGAAAATTTAATGTTCAATGATAACATTATCAAGAAGATTTCTACCAGGAAGAAAAGCAGATTGATTGTCAGAGATGCAAACGTGTAAGCAATGTCTCAGTCTCAAAGCCAGCACTTTAGATATAATTTTGTAAAAGACTGAACATAGGCTTATTGGTCTGAAGTGATGAATAGAGACATGATTAGGGCACTTGGGAATTAAAGTAACAAGGGTATACGTCCAATACGTGAGAAGTTACCCAGATTCAAAGAAACTCATCACTGCTTTGCACGGATCCTATTTGAGCAATGTCCAAAAATGCTGATAGAAAAGGCCAGTCATCCCATCCTCCCATGGGGCCTTATATGGGCGAATACTAAAGACTAAAGAGTGCTTGTCTGATCTCTGTTTCATCAACTGGAGCATTCAGAAAGCTGTTCATATCCTCTGAGATTTTCTGGTCAATGAAAGGCAGAAACAAATGTCCCTGAGATGACCCTTGAGATGAATAAAGATTTTGATAGTAATCAGAAATAGTTTGTTCAATCTCCTTTTGTCCCTCTACCCATATGTGATCAACCAGGAGTCTATCTATAGTATTCATCTTCCTTCTTTGAGCTGTATAAGCATGGAAGAAATGAGTGTTTCTGTCTTTCTTTATAAACCACAAAGCTCGGGCCTTTCGTTGCCAAAAAATCTCTTTAGATACATTAGCCTCATCTAACTCTTTCTGAATTGTATCCCAAGCTTCCCAATTTCTGTTACCCCCTCCTGCCTCATATCTTCAAGTTTCATAGACAAATCAAAAATTTTGGCCATATTGTCAGAGTTGAAGAATTTGCTCCAACGCAGCAGAGCATGTCTAGCCCTTTTAACCTTCTCTTTGAATCTGAACATAAGAGTACCTTGGTCTGAGTGTTGTCAGATCATTCACCACATGTTGTACACCTTCTTTCTTTAGCCATCGATAATCAAACTGAAACCGTTTCTTATACTTGGGAGTCCCATCAGCAGTATCAATCACCAACTGACAGTGATCAGATGAGCTCTTAAAATAACTGGTGACTTTGGTGTTGGGAAATAATTCCATCCAATCCAAAGGAATAAACACTCTATCCAAAGTTTTTTCAATATAGCCTTTCCCTGATCTATTATTAGCCCAGGTATATCTCTCCCCCNNNNCCTCAGAAGAATCTCTTGCACTCCCATTTAAACTAGAAAGTTGTTGAAGCCTTCATAGCTGGTACTAGAGCTGCACATGCCTCCCTTTTTATCTTCTGCTCCATAGAGATCGTTCCAATCCCCAGCTAACAGCCATACCTCCCCCCATTCTTGCTTTCTGAGAAGAATATGATTCCACTGATGTTCTCTATTTTCCTTAGATGGGCTAAGATAGACAAAGATTGCCCAAACAGACTTCTGAAATTTTTTATCTCTGAATTGGACAGCTTTGAAAAAATGATCACTAGCCACCTGCAGAATATCCATATCCTGATTCCAAAGCCAGTATTCCTCCCTTAAGACCTCTTGGTTCCACCAAAAAGAAATTATTGGAAAAACCCAACTTAGCACAAACAGCAGAAGATTTTTTTTTTTAATTTTTTATTTCAGACAAAAAAATAAAATCCGGGTTGTGGAGCCTAATGGCTTCCTTGATTTGGGGAACTGTAGAGGGCCCTCCTAGACCTCTACAATTCCACACCAGAGCAATCATTGAGATTGTGAGACCTTCTTAAGGTTGGCCCTTTCCACCTTAGACACATCTATTTTGATCTTTTTCCTTGGCTTACCCCCAACCTTTCCATCTTGAGGACAGTCTGTTGTCCCCTCACTAAGTTCCTAGCTTCTCTTCATAGGTATTGCTTCCTCCTCCATAGAGGATTCTCCTATACTTATCAACCTCCATTCCTTCTGATTATTCATTTTCTAGGTTTTTTTGCCCAAGAGTGAAGCAGGAAGTGTTCTCTTAGGAGTTCTTTGGCTGTCTGATCTGAAAAGAATCATTTTAGATGTAGATGATTCTTCTACTTCCTTCCTCTGCACTTGAGCTGGTACAGGCCTCAATGAGGTATGATCCATGTCTGCAGCACCAAAAACAATTAGGTTTCTTTCCAAATTCTGAGAGGAGGAACCTGAAGCCATCTGAGAAAGATTTGAATCAACCTTCTGTGCACCTGTCTCCTGAAGCCTGATAGCATTGGTACCTCCCAAAGAACTATTATTGACATCTTCATTTTCTGCCACTGTAGTATGTCCCTTACTCTGAGAGGATTGCTGCTCTTTTTCTTGTCCCGATGAGGATCCTGCCATGTTCCATTGTTGACCTTGAAGACCTTCCACAGCCCGCATCCACTCTCCAAACTGCCCCTCCTTAAGAACTCGGTTAGCGATGTCCTCCATTCTATTCTTGCAGGTTTTCTCAATGTGACCCATTTTTCCACAATAATAACAGAGATTCACTAACCGTTCATATTTAAATATCACTGTTACCGTTTCTTCTCCAAGTCTAATGGTGGTACACCAGGGTAGAGCTTTCATGATATCCACTTTATTTAATGAGTTGTCCCCCCTGACTTCCCAGGTTGCAAACCAGAACATTAGATATCGATTTGAAAATGTTGTTGATCTTTAGCCCCCACCTCAGAAATAGTCCAATTAAGGGGTACGTTGTGTACTTGAACCCAAAAGCTGAGATCGTTAAAACAGTCATCGGAACTGTTTAATCTTTCCTTCCACTTAGATAATATCAAGAACTGGTTTTCGAATATCCAGTTTGTACCCATAACAATACGTTGAAGATCTTCATGTTGTTCAAAGACAAATTGAAAGAAATTAGCACTTAGCTCTATGACCTCCATCGGGCTCTTCAGTCTCCAAATTAGACTCATCGCTTTTTTAATTCCTTGCAGATTTGCCCTTTTCCCCCCACTATCTTGCTGAAGAGGCTTTTTTGGCATTCCTCCTTACTCGCTTTGACATCCACCGTCCCCAAATCAATAGTCCCATCTTCTTTTGCTGAGAGAGAAAAGTCCCTCAATCTCTTGGCTACTTCATCGGGTGAAAGCCCTATACTTGAATTAGCCATCGGAACCCTACTTGCCAATAATTAGCAGACCTCAAGAAACATATTTCAATAAATTACCGGTACGAAGAATTGAAAAACATAAACCGACGCTACCAAAAATCACAAAAAAAAAAAAACAAGCTCTCCTACTAGAGAAAGGACTCTCCAATGAGTGATAGAATTCACCTAGAGAGAGAAAATTTTCATCATTCTTCAATGTCCCATGAAGAAGTTTGAGGTTCGTGTTTTTAAACCAAATTTGAGATTTCAAACCTCACAAAAACCTACAAGTGGACATAAAATAAATACAAAAATAAGGGAAAATACTAAAAATGATGAAAGTAATAATTTTAAAATAAAGTAAGTGGAAGACATGTGAGACCCAGAATAAATAAATTTATGAAGTTTATTATTATTCGAGATTTGTGATGCAGGAGTAAGATTAAGATTTTGAGTGATATGGCGCATGAGAAATGAAAAATGAGGTTAAAGGGTTTTGTTGTTAAAGATGCTCTAAACCGCACATTTGAGTTTTTACCAATAAAGTATATATGTTTGATGTTTACATTCTCAAACCTCCAATAAAGCTCATAGAGAATAGTGTGAGGTAGAGCCTCCACATGCCACTTAATTTTTTTTTTATTTTTTATGTATTGCTTTTGTTGTTGTTGTTGTTTTTTTTTTTTT
>CACSLK010034598.1:6458018-6484019 GCA_902706635.1 Striga hermonthica | reverse complement strand
AGTTTGGTGCCTATATAAAGGACCAACCCCCCATGTTATTTCTCATCATTGAAGAAATAATAGGAACTCAAGAACTTTGGTTCATCTTCTTTGCTTTAGTATTTTCACCAAAATTCTATAGCAATTATATCGTTTAGAGGGGTGCGGTTTGTGAACCTCTAGACACTATCGGCGATTCAAGGCACTGGTTTGTGGCTTATCGGCAGGCGAAACACACGATCTTCATCACGCAGGCTGGACGCGGGCTGCGCAGGCCTGGCAAGCTTCTTAGGGCCAAATGACTTGGAAATTATTTCTAAGTGCCCGGTGTGACCCTGGTTTGACTTGGGCTCGGTTTGGCGCAAAATAAATTAAAATAATAATCGGCAAATATATTTATAATACACATTTTTAATATTTATATTAAATACATATAAGTACATAAAAATCATTTAGGCAATTAGACAATTGAATATAAATCAACACATAATAATAATAATGTTAATAATATCAATAATAATAATAATAGTAAAAATGGCAAATGATAATAATAATATATCAACAAAATCCCAAATAATTCTAATTCAAACGGGGCATCACAGTGGAGTCGGAGTCGGTGTCGTTGGCTGTGGCAGAGGTTGGAGGCCGACGGCTGTCTTGGTGATATGTAATAGATGTATGTGTGTTCTGACTGTGTGTGTGTGTTCTGTCTATGTGTGTGCGTTTTTTGTGTGCTGTGTGTGTGTGTGTGTGTGCATGTGTCGTGCGCGCATGTGTGTATGTCTTCTGTGTGTGTGGCGTGTGTTTTGTGTGTGTAGAAGGGTGATGTGGCTTGTGTTTGTGTGTGTGGATAAGAGAGAAGGGAGAGTGACGGGGAGAGAGGATATGGTAAGAGAGAGAGAGAGAGAGATAGAGAGAGAATAGTTGGAACAAATTTATTTAATACGTACTGGGCCATCTGCTGTTTAATATGATGTATAAAGTTACTCTAATACCCTTAATGAAATATAATCTTGGTTTTTTTATAAGTTGTTGGATCATGCGATCCAACGACTATGATTTATTCTTATTTCTTTCACTAAGAACCATTCTCATGTGAACCCAACCATATACATATACATATATATATATATATATATATATACATATATATATAAGTCTGATATATGATATTATACTACACCCGGTTTAATGGAGAAAATGAATATATATTGGGAGATAAGCCCACGTATGGACCAAGCCCAACTTGAGCCCACAAAGGTACACTCCCCCTATAAAAGGGGGGCTAAGGTACCTCATTCTCTCATTCCCTCTTCATTCCATGACTACACTCTCTTTCTCTATTGATCTGAGCACTGACTTAGGCATCGGAGGCCCGACGCTGGGGCCACCCCCGACATTAGGTTGAAGGAGCCCGGGTGAAACTTATTCATTTCATTGGCGTCGTCTGTGGGGACCCGTTGAAAAAGTCAAGCGGAGTTCTGACTGAAAAATTTGAAAACCTCCTTCTTCTCCACCGGCCGCCACCTCCGCCGCCGGCGGCCAAAAAACGTGCTCCGATCGGAAAATCGTTCACATCATTGGAAAGATCTCTTCGTGATGAAGCACCCCTTAAAATTTCATTAAAAAAATTCCTTCAGGAAGACATTCAATTTCGCGGTCAAAGTTTCCAGATCTAGCATGAAATTGGTCAAAATCAGGTATTCAAATGCATTTTCCCGACGATCTGGGACGGCTATGGAAAATCCGAGGGTACCACCGGAATCCTCTCGACAAAATGAGTTTCCAGGTCAACACCTCCGCCGGACGCCGCCATCGGCCGCCACCTCCTCCGCCGCCGACCGCTACAAAAAATCCTCCGATCGGAAAAACTCTTACACCATCACGAAGCTCTCGTCGAGCATGTTCTACCCTTAAAGTCTCAAGCAAAAATTTCATCGGGAGGACTGTCAATTTTATGGTCAAAGTATTGGATCTAGAACAAAATTGGTCAACTCCCGGTCATCTTCTCCAATTTGCCGGCGATTTCCGGCGTACCACTTCAAACCAACGGCACCATTGAATTAGCCTCGCCGCGTCGCACCCATGGTCGGTTGTTTTTACCAAATACGATGACTTCTTGCCGGCGGTGTATTTCGGCGAGTTACACCGCTTGTTTTCACTGTTCACTTGTCTGCTCCTAGCAAGAAGACGACCCGATGGTGAGGCCCAGGTGTGTAGCCCATCGACCACACGCCCACAGCCCGAGGATGTCTTTCGCGCGGCCCAGCAGAAGTCTAACACTCGCCCAACAGAAGTGATAGAAGCCCAACGAGGAAAGCCGCGACTTGCAGTCCAGAGAGAGTTTGCATCGCTTGACCCAGTTTTCTCGGCCCACTTCGCGCGGCCCATTTCCCACAGGCCACTGTCGAGAGAGGAGGAAAAGCGCGGGCCGCGCCCAGCCCGCTCAGCCTGTAATACCCCGCTTATCAGAGTAAATTTTTCGCAACTTATTTCGAAAATACTTATAAATTTTTAGAAACCTTCTTAACTCGGGATGCTACTAACTTATCTACTTTAAAATCCGTTTACTTAAACTTTATCTAACAACTAAGTTATACATAATTAAAACATATTTTAAACATTGAACAAATATAAAAACTTAACAGTTTATACAATCAACTTGATAAATCAACCTTTAAAATCACACTTAAAATCACACTTTTTCAAATCTTAAAGAAACGTAGCGGAATATCTTACAAGCATGGTTTACAAACCGAAATCTTATTGAAAATTTTCATTAGAAACTTATTCACTTCCACGACCACCACAGTTCCTCACACCTGCGCGCCATCTTTATTTCCTTAAAAATGATAATAGTGGGGCGTGAGTACTAATCAACTGTACTCCGTAAAAACCCATACTAAAGTAAACAACAATAATAATATCAATATCATGATCTTTCGTATGTATCTAAGCTTAATCTTTCGGTATCTGACCGATAACTTTAACTTGAACTTTGCAAATACCGGTAACTTGGGCCGGTTCTCACATGATCACATTCTGGGGGTCGCCTCCCACAGAACCCAGTTTCGACTGGGCGAGCTTATTACTTTACTTAACTTTATACATATCTCGAACATGATAAAAGCTATTATACTCAATGTAATACCCAGTCTGGGTCCCCACCTTTTCTTCTTGAAAACTTTTGAAAACTGTAAGTGTTGTACTGGTAGCTGTATTGTAACTTCATAAAAATATAAACAAATATACTAAGTACTATGCTCATACTATTCTCAATAGGACATTGATATTCTTAACTTTAACTGATAACTTATCCAAATCTTAAAGATACTCACTTAACATGCTATAGCTCGAATGAACATATATTCATTGAATATCTTAAATTCTCAAACTTTTACAAAACTTAAATCATGATTTTGAAACTTAGATATTAATATAAACTCATATACCATGTAATCACTTGAAAGTGAAAATAAACAAATTTTCACATAATACATGATTCAAACTCCTTTTAACTTACTTGCAATAAACATGATAGCTTAAAATTCATCAAATCATATCTATTTACTATACTTGAAACAATTCATAGAATTGTCTTCTTAAAAACTCCATCAAATACTCACAAAATTATGTCTTTAAAATCTAATACATAACTTGTAAATGAAAATTAACTAAATTTCACTTAAACTTAAACATATGCTTAACTTTTACATAATTCATAAACTACTAAACTTGTCTTTAAACTTGCTTGGTAATGAAAATTATAACTAAATTCTCATACCAATAACTTAAAATCAAATCATGATATTAATATGCAAAACTTAAAAACAATTTATAAAAATTGCATTCTTAACATATTAAACTAAAACTTAATCACTTTACTCATCACTTAATCATATGAAAAATTCATACCAATTACTCTTGAAACTTTATGAAATACACATAATATACACATTCATTTCTCAACTTAATATTATGAAATCCACTTTGCATGCTAACTTCAAAATCTTTATTTCAAATTATAACATACCACATAACTAGATTCTTGTTCATAAATACTCAAAATTAATCATTAATATAAGAATCATATATATTACATTCTAATTATGCAATAAGGATGATAAAATCTCATATTAAATTAACATGTAAATTCTATTAAACTTA
The DNA here is from genome assembly GCA_902706635.1 of Striga hermonthica. Lineage (NCBI taxonomy): Eukaryota > Viridiplantae > Streptophyta > Magnoliopsida > Lamiales > Orobanchaceae > Striga > Striga hermonthica. Next base: position 6,479,873 of record CACSLK010034598.1, on the reverse strand, counting down.
AACTCAACATGCTCAATCTATATCTCAACTTAACTTAACTCAATTAATCATAATCTGAACTTTAAACACTTTGACATGCACATTAACAAATAATTAAAATTAAACATTAATGAGCATAAATAAATTACCTCCTTCAAGGACTTGAACTTGAAAATTTGAACATACATGCTAGAATTTGAACTTGAAAACTTCTATAACTTGAACTTGAAAACATGCTTGAACTTGAAAACTTGCTAGACTTGAAAACTTGAAACCTTTGATTCTTCACTTCAAAATTACCTCACTTTACTATCATTTCTACCACTCAAACTCTCAAATAAACTTATATAACTCGGAAATATTTCTTGGTGTAAAAATCTGATTTTGAAGCCCTCTATTTATAGGCAAAATTTAGGAATAAAATATTTGAAGTGAATAATTCATCAAAATAAACAATTTAACTTATCAAATTAAATATATTCTCACCTAACATTATATCATCAGATTTTCTTAAATTAATGCTAAAAAATGACTTTAGTTGCCACTAAAAACGAGATTATGACATTCTGATCACTTCTGTCGGTCACACGACTCGTTTCCTTAGCCACACGACTCGTGTGACCTCACACGACTCGTGTCCCTAAGTCACACGACTCGTGTGAAAAAGCCGTAGCTAAATTTCTGTCGGTCACAACCCACACGACTCGTGTCCCTTAGTCACACGACTCGTGTGATCCTGCCGACACTTAATTTTTATGATACTTTGAGCCACACGACTCGTGTGACTGGTCACACGACTCGTGTGACTGGTCACACGACTCGTGTGACTGGTCACACGACTCGTGTGACTTCACATGACTCGTGTGGCTACCCACACGACCCGTGTGACTTGAAAACTTCAATTTCTTAACTTGCTTAGCTTCAGAATAACTTTATCTTTAAAAATTATTGATACTTACTGCTAATAACTAAATGGGATATTACACAGCCCGCTACCTGCACAGCCTACGGCCCGCGAGAGCCCGAAGTCAGCCCGTGCTTGAAGCCCAGCCTCCAGCCCAGTTTTCCACAATTACGGCCTGCTTCCCCAGCCCATTGTCCACCAGTCGCGGCCAATCGTCCAAGTGCGGCCCAGATGCGCGGCCAAACAGCCTAGAAATGGACTAGAATGGTGCCAACTTGGTCCAATAGCCCTATTTTGTGCCCAAGATTAATTTCGGATGATTAAACACAGACGGTAAGGTTATTTCAGATATTGTTCTCGCAACGGAGGTACATGGCTTATTTAAATCGAGAATTGAGGATCTTTAAATTGGAAACAACTGGATAAATTAATTGATTTAAATTGGAAATTTGGAGATTTGAGGATTTAAATTGAATTTGATCGTGAAAAATTATTTGACTTGGTTGAGGAGACATTTAGAGGATTATATGATTTAGTTGTCGATGTTATTTAATTTGGTTGATGAAAAATTATTCGATTCATTCGAGTAGATTTATTTGATATACTCATGAGATTATTATTCGATTTATTCGTGAACCAATGAATTTATTCATGGAATTCTTCGACATATTTGTGGAACTTATTGGATCTATTTGAGGAGTATTACTTGGCTTATACATGAAACTTGATTGAATTAATTTGTGGATGATTATTTGAGTTATTCGAGGAATATATTTGACTTATGCGTGGAGGATTATTTGATTTGCTCGAGCGATTATTGAATTTATTTGTGGATGATTATTTGTTTTATTCGAGGAGGTGCTATTTGATTTATTTTTGGAGGTATTTGATTTATTCGAGGAGGTGCTATTTGATTTCTTTTTGGAGGTATTTGATTTATTCGAGGAATATATTTGATTTATGCTTGGAGGATTATTTGATTTGCTCGAGCAATTATGAGATTTATTTTTGGATGATTATTTAATTTGGCCGGGAAGAGTTATTTGATTCGTGTGTACAATTATATGAATTATTCGAGAAGGCTATTTGATATGTCCATGAGGATTACTTGACTAATTTGTGGAGCATTATATGGTTTATTCGAGGAGAATATTTGATTTATGCATGTAGGATTATTTAATTCGCTCGAGGAAATTGATTTATTCATGGATATTACGTGATTTGATTTATTCATGGAGGACTATTTGACTTGCTCGAGCAATTATTTGATTTATTTGTGGAAATATTTGATTTATTCGAGGAGGTACTATTTGATTTATTTGTGGAGATATTTAATTTATTCGAGGAGGTGCTATTTGATTTATTTATGGATTTATTTTATTTATTCGAGGAGGTGCTATTTGATTTATTCATGGAGGATTATTTGACTTGCTCGAGCAATTATTTGGTTTTTTCGTAGATATATTTGATTTGATCGAGGAATTACTGGATTAGTTGTGGATGAGTATCTGATTTGCTCGAGGGATTATTTTATTTGTTCGTGCGTATATTCAATTTGCTTGAGGGAATAAAATTGATTTATTCATGGAGGATATATTTCATTTGCCTATGCAATTATTGGATGTACTTGTGGATGATTATTTACTTTGCTCGAACAATTATTGGATTCGATTGTAGATATATTTGATTTGATCACGGATACACTCGACTTGTGCGTGTATATATATGATTGAAGATAAATGCGGGTCGTGATTTCGAATTGAGGATTATGGTTATAGTGTTTTTTGGTGCACTTATCGGATAATAATATCTATTTGAATTTTTATCGAGGAAAATGACGAAATAACTGGAGTCTCGACTAGCTATGGAAGACGAACTATTGAGTGTCGAGGACAAAATGGACGAGCATGAATCCATCGAGGGAGGATGATAATGAAGGATGAACATGGATGATGCCGATCACCGATGGCAATCTTAAAGGCAAAAATCATTCTCTTTTGGAGAGGTACGACAATTTCGAGTAGTATTCTCGACCTTCAGGTACAAAACTAATCTCAACTCTTGTTCGGTGGTCGTGTGTGATTGACACGTGGTTTATGGACGCATTGAGTCCTTTAGCACTGTTTTTTAATGATGTTCATTGTCTGAGTACTTGGGGCGAATGGTCGAGAAGACTGTTATGCATATGTGATGATTATTTGGATGACTAACAAAATGATCGGGTGTTATTATATTTTGTTGTGTTCGATGTTTTCCTTTTCGACCTTAGTGGCAGGTCGAAGAATTCAAGCACATGTCATCATGTACAACCAGAAAATAGAGGCAAAAAAATATGGTTGATTCTTTATCTTGCTCGATAAAATTTTGAAAATCATGGGACTAACAAAATGATCAATTATTATCATATCTTTTTGCTCGATGTGTTCCTATATGACCACAGAGGCAGGTCGAAGTGTTCAAAGAATGAAACCCACCATGACTAAGGCCTTCGGGTTGGGTGGTCGCTTGTTTGGAACATCCCTTGGGGTGGGCAGGTTGGTCATATACTCGCGCCTCCGGGCCGGGTGGCCTCCTGTTTGAAACATTCCTCGTGGGTGGGCAAGTGTGACCAAAACCCACCATGACTAAGGCCTTCGGGCAGGGTGGTCAGTTGTTTTGAACATCCCTTGGGGTGGGCAGGTTGGTTGTATACTCGTGCCTCCGGACTGGGTGGTTTCCTATTTGGAACATTCCTCGTGGGTGGGCAAGTGTGAAGACCAAAATCCACCATGACTAAGGCTATCGGGCTGGGTGGTCGCTTGTTTGGAACATCCTTGGGGTGGACAGGTTGGTCGTATACTCGCCCCTCCAGGCCGGGTGGCCTCTTGTTTGGAACATTTCTCGTGGGTGGGCAAGTGTGAAGACCAAAACCCACCATGACTAAGGCCTCCGGGCTGGGTGGTCGCATGTAATGACCACTCCTTCGAGGGTGGGCATGTGTTTGAAGACAAAAAATCCACCATGAATAAGGCCTCCGGGCTGGGTGGTCGCATGTAACGACCACTCCTTCGAGGGTGGGCATGTGTTTGAAGACAAAAAATCCACCATGACTAAGGCCTCCGGGCTGGGTGGTCGATCCTAGTGTTGGGTCATCAAGACATGGAGCCTATTAAAGACCTTGGAGGCAGGTTGGTGATTGCTTCTCGGTTATATTTGGTTTGTGATCATTGTACATTTGTTCCTAACCCAGTGGCAGGTTGAGGGAAGACAAAATCTACCATTACTAAGGCCTCCGAGCTGGCTGGTCGATCCTAGTGTTGGGTCATGAAGACATGGAGCCTATCGGAGACCTCGGAGGCAGGTCGATGATTTCTTTCTTGGTTATATTTGGTTTGTTATCATTGTACATTTGTTCCTAACCCAGTTGCAGGTTGAGGGAAGAATAAATCCACAATGACTAAGGCCTCCAGGTTGGATGGTCGATCCTAGTGTTGGGTCGTCAAGACATGGAGCCTATTGGAGACCTCAGTGGCAGGTCGATCAAACTCGCTATGGAAAGCTCGAGCAGGTTACCAGATTTATTTGATTTGGTTTTGTGCTATTTGTGCTTCTGACCTCAGTGGCAGGTCGATCAAACCTGCTACGGATAGCTCGAGCAGGTTAACGGATTATTTGATTTGGTTTTGCGGTATCTATGCTTTGGGCCTCTGTGGCAGGTCGACCAAGTTCCTTATGGATGATTTGAGCAGATGGATGGTCTTATTCGGTTTGGTTATGCTGTATTTATGATTTTGATTTTTTGAATTGATTTTTCGACCCCAGTAGCGGGTCGAGTATATTCATTTTGCTCGAGCAGGTTGTTTGTTGATTCTGGTTTGTCGAATTAATTTTTTAACCCCAGCGAGCAGGTTGTTTGTTGATTCTGGTTTGTTGAATTCATTTTTTTACCCCAGTGGCGGGTCAGGTATATTCATTTTTGCTCGAGCAGGTTGTTCGTTGATTCTGGTTTGTCGAATTCATTTTTCGACCCCAGTGGCGGGTCATGTATATTCCGTTTTGCTTGAGCAGGTTGTTTGATGATTCTGGTTTGTCGATTTTATTTTTCGACCCTAGTGGCGGGTCAGTGTAGGTATATGGGATTCGTTATGGCAAGAGCATGTTGATGGTTTTTGCTTGGTTTGGTCTTGTTGAATTTATTTTTCGACCTCGGAGGCAGGTTGAGGGAGTTCATTCAGAGCAGTTCACAAAATCAGGTCTTTTGGGGCTTTGAGAGGATATACAACAGCTGGAATTTTAAAATTAGAACTGAGGGGCGATAGGAAGGGGTGGCCTAAGAGATCTCGAACAGGATGATCGAAACACAACAGGCATAAGTTCAAATTTTCAAATTCAAGACTCCAGGAAGTGGTCATTCAGTTCTTGTTTTTCGACCTCAGCGGTCTCTCGATACTCGGTTCTCCACCCTAAACGATTTTTGGTTTTTCGACCTCAACGGTCTCGACTCTCGGTTTTCAACCTCAGTGGTCTCGATTCTCAATTTTTACCTCAACGGTCTCTCGACTCTCAGTTTTCGACCTCAGCGGTCACGATTTTCGGTTTTTGACCTCAAACTATCTCAATTTTTGATTTCTGACCTCAACGGTCTCGACTCTCGGTTTTCAACCTCAACAGTCTCTCGACTCTCAGTTTTCGACCTCAGCGGTCTCGACTCTCGGTTTTCAACCTCAGCGGTCTCGACTCTCAGTTTTCGACCTTAGCGGTTCGACTCTCAATTTTCGACTTCAACGGTCTCGATTCTCGGTCTTCGACCTCAGTGGTCTCGACTCTCAGTTTTCAACCTCAGTGGTCTCGACTCTATGTTTTCGACCTCAGCGGTCTCAATTTTCAGTTTTCGACCTCAACGGTCTCGACTCTCGGTTTTCGACCTCAGCAGTCTCGATTCTCGGTCTTCGACCTCAGCGGTCTCGACTCTCAGTTTTTGACCTCAGCGGTCTCGATTTTCGGTTTTCAACCTCAACGGTCTCGACTCTTGGTTTTTTACCTCAGCGGTCTCTATTTTTCGGTCTTCGACCTCAACAGTCTCGACTCTCAGTTTTCGACCTCAGCGGTCTCGATTCTCAGTCCTCGACCTCAGCGGTCTCGACTCTCGATTTTCGACCTCAGCGGTCTCGATTTTCGGTTTTCGACCTAAACGGTCTCGACTCTCGGTTTTCGACCTCAGTGGTCTCGATTCTCGATTTTTGACCTCAACGGTCTCTCGACTCTTAGTTTTCGACCTCAATGGTCTCAACTCTCGATGTCCGACCTGAACAATAGATCATTCAGTTTTTGATTTCAGTTGACGTTCGACTTTCGATGCTCGATCTTAGTGGCAAGTTGAAAAAAATAGCTCGAAGGGGCATTTCACTCTTGGATCGAGTTATACTTACTCGACCAGAGTGGGGGGGACTAGATGATATATGATATTATACTACACCCGGTTTAATAGAGAAAACAAATATATATTGGGAGATAAGCCCACGTATGGACTAAGCATCACGATATGGGCCAAGCCCAACTTGAGCCCACAAAGGTACACTCCCCTCTATAAAAGAGGGGACTAAGGTACCTCATTTTCTCATTCCCTCTTCATTCCATGACTACACTCTCTTTCTCTCTTGATCTGAGCACTGACTTAGGCATCGGAGGCCCGACGCTGGGCCACCCTCGGCGTTGGGTTCTGCAGGTTCGGAGGTCGTTTCGAGTTGAAGAAGCTCGGGTGAAACTTATTCACTTCAAAGTCAAAAGGCAATATCATGTGGTCTACAAGTATATTAATAAACAGTTAAGGCTTGGCACATTGGCTATAACTCGCATGCACAAAACTTTGGCTCGGGGTGGAAAAATTGGCTAAATATCGACTTCTAGTTGACCGAGCATCCTTTCTTATTTTAGGAAACTGTTTTAACTCATATTCCTCTTGATTTATAAGGATATTTAAGCTAGCAAACTCGGCCTAATCATGCATGTATAAACATTTGGCGCACAAAATTCGGACTTATGCATATTTCCCAGTATCACCATAGTGGCTAGATAAGATCCATGTTTATCAATGTCCGAGATAGCAAGTTCATAACGTTTTCAGTAGTATTCCGCAAGTTAAGAAAGTATTTTCGAAAATAAGCTCACACAATATTTCAAAAATAAAATGCAAAAAATTAACTCTGATTTTCAAAAGTCAAAGCTAGTAAAGGCGGGGTGTTACAGCTTGGTATCAGAGAATTTATTGTTCTGGATACCTCTAAAAGTTTTAAGAAAAACATGACCACTCCGCGCTGACTCCGAGGTAAGTCACCTAAGCCAAGTTTAAGTTTCTTAAATGCTTATTTCAGTTCAAGTATGGGGATTAGATAACTATCCTCTTTTAAGACAGATAACTCTAGAGAAGAGAATCCTAGACAGAACTCTAAAGCAGCTAAGACCAGTGACTTTAGACTAAGTCAGAACTCCAAATTGAGCCCGAACATAGCAAGTTTAAGCATATCGGGACTCTAGCTAAGCTAGGTGTTCTCGGAATAATATTATTGCTTATTTTAATTAAGTTCGAGTAAGAGTATGGCTATTTATTAATTGGCTATACCGATCTTTCAAGCATTTTGGAAATTTTCAGAATGCCGCCACGTCCCGCACCTCGTAAACCAGCTGAGACCGAGCAGGCCATTGCAGTCGGCCGATTCCGCACATATGACCCGCCTTGTTTCACCGGGGAGGATGGCCCGTTAGCTGTGGGTGAGTGGATCCGCAAGATGGAGCGGATCTTTTGCATAATGGGCATTGTTGAGTCTCATAAGATCGCATGCGTCGAATTACAGATTGAGCGTCGCGCCAGAGATTGGTGGGAGGATTTCTAGCGACTCCGCGATGAGGATGAACGAGAGGCCATGAGTTGGGGGCAGCTCAAGACCCTCGAAGAAGATAAGTTTTATCCCCACCACTTCTGTCAGCAGATGGCACGGGAGTTTGCTGCCCTACAGTAGGGTGACCGATCAGTTGATGAGTACAAGCGTGAATTCGCTCGTAAGAGCGTCTTCGCTCCGCACCTCATGGACACCGAGGAGAAGAAGGCCACCCAGTTTCTAGAGGGTTGAGGAAGGACATACGACTGTTAATTGTCAGTCATGGATACCTGGAGTATGATGAGACTGTTGAGAGAGCTCAACAGATTGAGGCATACATCTAGAGAGACGCCAGGGCCCAGCTGTCAGCTAGACAGCCAGCACCGCCCCAGTCTGTGCCACCCAGTCAACACAGAACCGCCACAAAGAAAGATGAAAGATCAGGACAAATGGAGGGACAATCGACAGAGGGGCCCAGCTCAGGGGGCTCAACCAGCTAGACCGAATCTACCGGCCTGCACTACCTGCGGATGTGCTCACCACGGGGAGTGCTTAGCCAGGCAGAATATCTGCTATCACTGCCGGCGACCAGGACACTTGGTTGTCGAGCCAGCCCAGAGACATCCAGCACCGAGACAGCCAGCCTAGAGACCCCCAAGACCCCAGCAGCAGTAGCATGGAGCACCTGCTCACATTTATGCACTCGACCAGGACCAGGCAGCCGAGCAGCCAGGTTTTATGTTGGGCATGCTCACTTTATTCCATACACCAGTCATCGCATTGTTTGACACTAGGGCAACGCATTCGTTTGTCTTGGCCAAGCGTTTGACCGTCATCGGAGCCCAGGGGACTAGTACTGTCGACCCTCTAGATATCAACCTCGCTTCGGGAAGGAAGATAGTTACGAGTTCCCTAACTCAGAACCTTAGTATCAACATCGGAGGTAGAACTCTAGTCGCAGATGCTTACGTGATTGATATGAATGATTTCAATATGATTCTCAGTATGAACTGGTTGACGAAGTACGGTGCCGACATCCAATGCAGCGACAGGGAGGTGACTCTACATCTGACCGAGGGAGAGCACATCACATTTTTCGGGATGAAGATCCAAACCTTGCCGCGGGTTATCTCCATGGCGAAGGCGTCGAAGATTTTGCTGAGGGATGATTGTCAGGTTTTTCTTTTTAATATTATTGGGGAGACTTCTGAGGGGCCGTCACCCAGAGACGTCGTCGAGTTTGTTGAGAAGTGTTTGGTTTGCCAGCAGGTGAAGGTTCCACCGAGACTCTTACAACCTTTAGAGATCTCACAGTGGAAGTGGGAGAAGCTGACCATGGATTTTGTTACGGGACTACCGATGTCGCCCAAGCACCATGATGCGATATGGGTGGTAGTTGACCAGCTGACAAAGTCAGCCCACTTTATGCCTGTCAGGATGGACATGTCCATAGATCAATTAGCAGACAAATATTTCCGAGAGATCGTTCGACTGCACAGCGTTCCCGCCGAGATTGTTTCTGATAGAGACCCCTAGTTCACTGGCCATTTCTGGGAGAGTCTGAACGAGTCCTTGGGGACTAAGTTGAAGTTCAACTCCGCATATCATCTATAGACCGACTAGCAGTCAGAACGAACCATTTGGACGCTTCAGGACATGCTCAGAGCTTGTATTCTCGAACGCGGTGGCTGGTGGGAGGAGTTGTTACCCACTGTGGAGTTCTCCTACAACAACAGCAATCACTCATCGATTAAGATGGTGCCATTCGAAGCTTTATACGGGCGCAAGTGCCGCTCACCCCTTTATTGGGATGAGGTCAGCGAGAAGTAGGTTCTCGGTCCCCAGTTGATCGAGGACACGGTGCAGAAGGTCGCTGAGATACGAGTGAAGCTGAAGCAGGCGAAGAGCAGACAAACAGCCTACGCTAACAAGCGTAGAAGGGAGCTTGTGTTTAAGGCTGGAGATAAAGTATTCCTGAAGGTCTTGCCTATTAAGGGGGAAGTTGCATCCCCGATTCATAGGGCCTTTTGAGATTCTCGACCGAGTTGGCGTGACCGCATACCGTCTGGCGTTGTCCCCAGAGCTCTCGGGTGTACATAATATCTTCCACGTATCTATGCTGAGGAAGTATGTGTATGACCCGAGTCACATAGTGAACTTTGGCAAGCTAGAGGTCGGGCAGAACCTGACATGATGAAAGACCTGTATCAATCTAGGACCGAAAGGTCCGACGATTGAGGAATAGAGATGTAGAGCTTGTCCGAGTTCATTGGAGCCGCCAAGACGAGTCAGAGGCCACTTGGGAGGGAGAGGACGAGATCAGAGCTCGATATCCAGAGTTCGAGTTTTGATGGTTCTGATGTATATATATATGTATTCTATGTTTAGTACTTTTGTACACAGACTTGTTGTAGTAGGAGTTCTGGCCTAGTACCCTTTTTACATTTCTGAGGACGGAAATATTTTAAGGAGGATAGGTTGTAACGCCCCTAATATTATTATAATATTAAAATATTTTTTCACTGCTCGACTTTTAAGTGGAAAATTAATAAGTTCAATAATTTATTTAAGTATATGCTAAGTGCTCAAAAATATATTAAGTTCATTTTAGATATTCGGATATTTTTATTCGAATTAAGATTCGTTCATTCTGAATCCTAGACATCAAGCCTTCGAGTATGCTAAGTGTTAAATAACATAATACTAAGAATTTTCTAAGTATTATGAGGTGAGAATTCGATCCCTAGACCTCGTTCGAAAAATCGAGAATTTAACCGAGCCACTCGAACTGCGACCCCGTCCGAGACCCCAGGTCAAGGTCCGAGACCAAGCCTAAGTCCTAGAAAACATTAATATAATTTTTCTAAGTCCAAAACATCACAAAAATGGAGCGAAGATAGAAACCGAGCCAAAGTCCACGCGCAGCAGGCGCCCCGCAGCACTGATGAAGATTGCGTGTCCCGATTGCCGATAAGCCACTAGCCCATGCCTTGAATCACCGATAGTGCTTCTCGAGCCACAACCGCGCCTCTTGAAACGAATAAAATTCAATAGAATTTGGTGAAAAACTAAAGCAAAGTGGAAGAACAAAAGTTCAGATTCTATTGATAAAATTCATGATAAAAAATAACATAGGGGAAGGTCCTTTATATAGGCACAAAATATATCTAGTCCTAATCTATCTAGGGAACTAATAAAGCAATAAAATATTAACTATCCTAATTAAGATATAAATCATAAAGCAATACGGAAACTAAATAACTAGGGGAGCTTGTGTCTTGACTTGCACTCCAAGTAGGGAAGAATAATCTAGAGAAGTTTCAGCTCAAAAGACTCCTAGAAGACTTCTTTTCTTGGTGTCAAGTTATCCCCAGCAGGCCTGTGCTCGCGCGCGTGTGCTGCCCGTGCACGTTGCTGCCATGCGCCCACGCGCGTGTCTGCGCGCGTGCTATTCTGCTGCGTCGCACCCTTGTGCGCCCGTGTCTGCGCGCGTGCCTTCGCACGCTAGTGTTGCTGGCCATCTGCCAGCGCACCCGTGTGCGTGCATAGAGCCTACGCGTTGCCAGTGCACCCGTGTGCATGCATAGCGCCCGTTGGCCACCCTACTTGCACACCTCCTATTTTTACGAGCCACCTAATGTCTTAGGCATCTCCACCAGGCTTTGTTCCTTCGATGTGCATCTCTAAACCTCCAATGGCTCTTCCGTTCGGGGTGTGTTTTCGTCCTGGCGCGTCTACGCTATTGTGCATGTTCGCGTCCTTCTAGTTGGGTCGATTCACGCCTTGGCCGCATTTGGGTTGGCTTGTGCCGCCTCTTTTGTGCTCGTGCGCCTCGCATTCGCACTCGTACCCATCGCTTAGGCCATGCGTGCATAGTTTTGGCCCTTTTCTCGGCCTTCTCGAGCCTTCTCGGCTCTTGGACTTTCTCGTCGTTGGGGCTCAAAACCCACTTCTGTATCATTCTTGCCCCCATTAAGAATGCCCTTGTCCTCAAGGACTCGTCATCAGCCATTAATTGGAACATCCTCTCCTCTTCAACCGCCTTGTCCCTTTTACTAGTCTCGTTATGGCTCTCTTTTTCCACGACCATGATCTCACTCGCGTCGCCGACTACCTCGGCTACCTCGAGCCTTGGAGCTTCGACCACCTCTAATTCATGCATGTTTTGCTTGACCGTAATTCCACCTCACACTTATCGTGCTCGACCAATTCGACCTTCAACTCCTTCTTGGACTCGCCTTGGGCCTTGCCATATGGTCTAGACTCCTTCGAAATTTGGGTGCGTCTTTGCTCATGCTTCTCGGGTCGCTCGCGTCCGTGCGGTCGTGGTGGTGGCCGTGCCTGCCGGTGTTGGAAGTTGCGCGCCATCTCGTCGAACCTCCGGTTCATGTTCTCCATTAAATCCCACATCGATGCCTTGATGGTATCGAACCCTTCGCCTAGGTTGCCCAAGGCTTCGCTCAAATTCTCGAGTTTGTCTTTCATCTCTTGATTGGCCATCTCTTTCTTTTCTTGCCTTCACTTTTTTACTTCTAGGACTCATGATGAAGAGATGTTTTTTTTTAATAGGGGCGAAAAAATAAGGGGAAGAAAAGAATAGGAATAGGGTAGAAAAAAGACACATGATCTAAACCCTCTCAATGAAACCCTCTCAATGAAAGCACCAATGATGAAGATCACGTGTTCCAACTGCCGATAAGCCGCTAGCCCGCGCCTTAAACCGCCGATAGTGCTTCTCGAGCCACAACCATGCCTCTTGAAACGAATAAAATTGCAATAGAATTTGGTGAAAAACTAAAGCAAAGTGGAAGAACAAAAATTCAGATTCTATTGATAAAATTCATGATAAAAAATAACATATGGGAAGGGCCTTTATATAGGCACAAAATATATCTAGTCCTAATCTACCTAAGGAACTAATAAAACAATAAAATATTAAGTACCCTAATTAAGCTAGAAATCATAAAGCAATAAGGAAACTAAATAACTAGGGGAGCTTGTGTCTTGACTTGCACTCCAAGTAGAGAAGAATAATCTAGAGAAGTTTCAGCTCAAAAGACTCCTAGAAGACTCTTTTTCTTGGTGGCCAAGTCATCCCTGCGCGCTGCCCCCCAGCAGGCCTGTGCTCGCGAGCGTGTGCTGCACGTGCACGCTGTTGCCCTGCGTCTGCGCGCGTGCTGTTCTGCTGCGTCGCGCCCTAGTGCGTTTGTGTCTGCGCGCGCGCGCGTGCCTTCGTGCGCTAGTGTTTCTGGATGTCTGCCCGCGCGCGCGCCCGCCTGCGCGCGCCACTGGGCACCTACGCATTGCCAGCGCACCCGTGTGCGTGCGTGGCGCCTGTTGGCCACCCGACTTGCACACCTCCTATTTTTACGAGCCACCTAATGTCTTAGGTATCTCGACCAAGCTTTGTTCCTTCGATGTGCATCTCTAAACCTCCAATGGCGCTTCTATTCGGAGTGTGGTTAAGTCCGGGCGTATCTACGCCATTGCGCATGTTTCCGGTTAGTTCGAGTATACCAGTTAAAATTCTAGACTTAGAATATTTTTAAGAACAGTCCTTTAGCAGTCTAAATTCATCCGGGTCAATCATCTAAGTCGAACATATTAAATAATTATTTTGAGCATAATACTTAGCATATTTTTACTTATATGTTTATGTAGCCTAGGGAGAGTCGAGCCTCTGACCGCTACCTCAGTTTCGAGCACTTGCGACAGTCCAGATTTTTCAGTAATTCTAGGTAGGGGTCATGTACTTGGTTCTACATCATTTATAACATGTATCATGGCTGAGGTATGTTCGAGTTATTTAGTACTCCTAGGGTTTGGCGGCCGAGGGCCTTAATCTTCCCCCTGGTAAGTTTACGGGTTGTGCACACGAGCGGCCGTGGGCCGAGGGTCGACGACCAAAGTTCAGAAAAGAAAAGCGAGTTACAATTTCATTACGTTCATATTGATGTTCATGATATGTTTATTATACTTGTTGTTTTATTCCAGTACAGGTCTCTGCAGAGCATAGTGGTTTGCTCACACCCCCATTGTGTTTTTCAGGTGGCAGAGTCGAGCGGGCAGAGTGAGCTATTGTGGCATGCCGTGGTCATGAGCGAGGGCATTTTTACTATCATTTTATGTCTTAGTTATTTCAAATCAGTTATGTATTATGATGTATGATTGTATTATCGTACTTTACGCTTTCGCCAGTTATACGTGCGAGCGAGACGGATTTGTGCATATTTTCCAGTATCGCCATAGTGGGTAGATAAGATGCATGTTTATTAATGTCCGAGATAGTAAGTTCAGAAAGTTTTCAGTAGCATCCCGCAAGTTAAGAAAGTATTTTCGAAAATAAGCTCGCATACTATTTTGAAAATAAAAAGCGAAAAATTTACTCTGATTTTCAAAAGTCAAAGCTAGTCAAGACGGGGTGTTACAATTACATTTTGAAAGTGACGAAAATTTCTGACAATTAATGGCATGTTCCATCAGACCTTTTTAAATGCAATTAGATACTCAAAAGATTTTCATACCACTTTTTGTTGTAACATTCACTTTTTTCAAACGCAACCTAGATCATTAACTTATTAAAACCCTATTAAATATTTGTACAACACCAACTCGTCCACTCCATACATTAATACACGGTGCAAAGCAATCAATACAATTTGGATGATAAAGAGTCGGTCATAAATTAAAGGCAAATAACCTAGAAACCCTTTAAATTTTACAAAGTTGAACAACTCGTCAATTATTTTAGTCATCCAATTTTGCAGATGGACAGATCGTTCATCATCCGGGTTGAGTTCATCAAATTCCCAATAACGGTAATTTTTTTCCCCAATTAGCAACATGTTAACATATCAGATATAACACGGACATATCTTCATTGCAACCCTATGGTATTTATACATTCTACCTCTGTACTTTCTAGTTTAATGATCAAATGATGTAAAATGTTATTCCGATTGAAGTTGATAATTTTAAGTGCTTCAATAAAAATTTAAGCACCCATTTGTGTATCGTGCTATAATTTTTAGTAGGTGTTGAAGGATTTCACAACAAAGAAATGCCAAGAGAAGCTTCATTTGGAATCTCTAGAGACTCTTGGTGATTCTTTCCTCAAATATGCCGCTAGTCAACAACAATTCAAAAACATTTCAAAATAGGCACTAGGGGCTTTTAAGCATCAAAAAAGAGAAAATTATTTGCAACGCTAATCTGTGCAAGCTCGGATGCCTCCGAAAAATCAAGGTAATGAATAAGAATAATATGCTGTTTATAATGGGTCATCTTGTTTCTTATAATGGACCATTTATAAATTTCAGGGCTTTATCCGAAACGAACTACTGGATATAAAAACATGGATAATACCCGGGGCTTATAATCCTGACCACATTACAAGAAGAGATGCTTTCGTTTAAACAAATGAATATTGGTTGGAGCAGAAAAATAAAGAGTAAAACTGCGGCGGATGTGACCGAGGCATTAATCGAAGCCTTCCTTAGTGCGGAAGGCGAAATTGGTGCTTTCTCTTTAAGAGACATAAAAAATGCCTTGAAAGCTAGTTTTTTCACCATCTTTTTATCCTCAGATGAGCGAGTTTCCTTATACACAACGTCATGTGTCTCGGCCTCAACCGTAGCATATGTCATCCTATTTTTATGTGAAATCAAAGGCTCCTTGAATATAAAGTGCTCCCTTCAACACAACTCAGTCAACTCTCTAACTGGATGAATCCTTAAAGTCTCTAACTGGATGAATCCTCAGTCAACTCTCCAAATGGATGAATCCTCAAAGTCTTTTATGACATGGATTGGCATAAGTGTCGAATTTGTCAGTCTACCGTATACTAGGATTCATGTCATAAAAGACTTTAACTTTGAAGATCATGAAAAGGTGTACGTGGAACTTCATAAGCGCTATATAGATGCCATCTACGATGCGAATAGGCTCGAGAAGGACAACAATAAGTTAAAGGATGATAATAAAAGGATGAAGTCAGAGGCTAAAAAGTTAGATGGAGAGAACGATGAATTAAAGTCAACCATAACCCAGTTAGAGGTGACCATATCTAGTTATGACCAAAAGTTGATGAATATAAGAGAGGAACTTGAATACTCCCGTCAGACCTTCCAATGACTTAGCATCGGTAAGAGCCAATTAGAGGAAACAGGTGAGTCCTTTTCAAAATCCATGCCTAAGGTTTTTAAGAATACTAAACAACGAAGGCGTTGTTATGTTTGCCATTATTGTCATGCACCCGGGCACATTAGACCTTATTGTTACAAATTGCATTCATTCAATAGGTCTTTTGAACCAGTGGGGCCTCTCGTGTCCCGTAATATGCCCATAAATCACGAAACTAGAACTAAGAGTAAATCAAAGTTTGTTTGGGCACCAAAATCTAAATTTAAATGCAGTGTTATTCATACGTCTTTGAAGTCTAATATTGTAGGATCATAGTACTTTGATAGCGGGTGTTCGCGGCACATAACTCGCACTCGTGATTTTTTATCCGATGTTGAATCATATGAATGTGGACGTGTTACATACGGGGGAGGTGAAAAAGGAAACATTATCGGACGGGGAATGCTCAATGCTAATGGCCTCCCAAAACTTCAGAGCGTGTTTTTGGTTGATGGACTTAAGGCTAACTTGATTAGCATAAGTCAACTTTGTGATGATAATCTTCATGTTAAATTTGAAGTAAGTCGTGTGAAGTGTTTGATGAGTCCAAATCATGTATTTTGGCATGCGTACGAACTACCCAAAATTGTTATCGGGTCAAAATTACTGAGGATGACGTTCGGGACTTGATCGACCTTCCGCTATGTGGTGCTGCTCCAGATGTCGCCCTTGATGTCATGACACCCGACACACGATCTAATCTAGGTGTTACTAATCAGGGAAGAGTAGCTCATAGATCTCATTCTTTGTCGCGATACGTTGGTGAGGTAACGAATGGTTGATTGATTCATCTCACGGTAAGAAAGTTGTGTGCTATTTTCAATAGAGTTAATGACATTTTTGAGAGCATACTTGTGGATAATATGGTGTCTTTACATGGTATGAGATCAATTTTTTCTTGTTGTGGACTTTTATGGATGAATCAAATAATTGAGGATTATAGTCGACATAATGATTTCTCAACTGTATATTTTGATAAAAAAATCCAGTTCAACATTCTTGCATAAAACACATAGATATAAGACATCACTTTATTCGGGATTTAGTTGAGAAAAACATATTTTGCATTGAATATATAGGGAATGAGAATCAGTTAGTCGATATATTCACCAAGACATTAGATTTTGCATTGATTCTGTAAACAGTTTTGAAATTGGGTCGCTCTTCTGTTCTTCAACCCCAACTGAAAAACAAGAAAATGAACCACTTCAAGCATTTTAAACATTAAACAAAGAAGAACCAGCTGAAGAACATAGTAGTGTTCATAAATAATAAGGTTTTAAAATGGGTGAACCTGTCTGGAAGATGAAGGGAGACTGGAGGTTGTAGGAATAGCTTTTGCTGAAGCCATTTTCAAAAAAATGGTGTCGTTTGATTTTAGCAGAAAGTCAGGAGAAGCAGATGATGGAAATGTGCTGAGGGAAAAATGAAATGAGGGTAGGTGGATAAGGGCCGTAGGGCTTAAGGACGCGCGACTGAGGGTTTATAGAAGATTCCACCCTCCTACCCGATAATATTAAGGCTGCATATAAAACCAGTGGGAGATGTTACGATCCCATTACGGAATAATTCCATCAGGATTTGTAACCGTTAGATCAATTATACTTGACAGTTACATAGTGATCTAACAGTTACAAACCCCGACAGAATTTCCATAACGGGACCGTAACGTTTCCTTATACCAAAAGCTTCATTTCAAACTTACAATTGAATTTCAAACTTATAATGAGTTTATGATTGAAAAACTAGAATTTGAAACTTATTTAAGGAGATTTATGACCTTAAGTTTCAGCTTTTCAAAAAAAAAAAAACCCTTACTACCAAACATCCCTCTTTATATAGTAATTCAAAATATGCTGAGCTTAAGTGACACATTCCCATGCTTCGTATGCTTCGTATCAGATATAAATATTCTTTTTTTAACCTTGGTAAGTGTATATTTAATTTTGCTATTTTTAAAGAAATTCATGGCAGATCAATGTAGAAAGTTCAAAAATTTGATAGACAATATTCATCACCGAAATGGATGGCTCTTCATTAATTTTCAGATAAAGTGTGCAAGGATATTTCCGCATATATATATGCTAGGTTAGAGCTGGGGTTCCTAATGTAGGGACAAGATTAAGTCTAGATTATCTAATCAATGGCTTATACAACCCATGAGTATGCAAGCTGACTTGTAGACGGTGACAAGCTCATCTTTTATCTCTTTCTCTTGCATGTAGCTGATACTTTTGCATGAGGGTATTATGGACAATTTCTTTATTAATTTTTTCTCTTATCATTTCCTTCTTAGTTCGTGCAAATAGAAATTTTACCATATTAGAAATTTTACCATATTAGAATTTTCTCCCATATTTCTTTCTTAAATTATGATTTATAAATCACTTTTCTCACTGTCTGGAAGATGAAGGGAGGCTGGAGGTTGTAGGAATAGCATTTGTTGAAGCCATTTTCAAAAAATTGGTGTCATTTGATTTCAGCAGAAAGTCAAGAAAAGCAGATGATGAAAATGTGCCGCTGCAAAAGGGAAATGAGGGTAGGTGGATAAGGGCCGTAGAGCTTAACGACGCGCGACTGAGGGTTTATAGAAGATTCCACCCTCCTACCCGATAATATTAAGGCTACATGTTAAACCAGAAGCTTATCATTTCGAACTTGTAATTGAATTTCAAACTTACGGTTTTACTATGAAGCAATCGGATTGCTAGACTTATGAAGCCCCGAGCTACCCATAGTTATTCACAAATAATCTATTCAGAGCCGGCCCTGGGGCAGGGCCACTAGAGCGACCGCCCAGGGCCCATAATATTTAGGGGCACCAAAATATATCTCTACTATACATATAAGAAGACATTGAAGACCAATTGTGGGAAATGTCCTTCCTTTTATTCTGTATTTACAGTTTTGCCATAGAGAGAGAGAGTCCCCAAAATCTGGTGCGTATATGCCATAGGACATGATTTCCTCTCACAGAATTGTGTTTTACACAGTGCTTCATTTCTCTCTTCCCATCACAATTCACACGCAACAATCAGATCTCTCAGTCAACTCCCTTAACTGCTCTCATTCTTCTCCAAATCAAAGCGCCATACCAAATATTCTCCTCCTCCATTTTTGGTGTTCTACGCTGAGGAGTACCACCTGATTCAAGTCGGAAGCATCGACGACACCGACATCCTTCCCCATGACAACGCCATCTACAAAGCCTTCTCTGCTCCAACGCCGCTCTATGTAACTGCTGCTCCTACTTTCTTCTCTCATACCTGAATAATTTGTTGCGAATTAGTGTTTATTGCCACTTTTCACTGAATATCTTACTTTCATTTTCTCGCAGAAGACCCGTATGGCGAGCCCAAAGTCATTGAGGATTTTTACTGCACTATTGGGGTTAATAGAAATTAGGGTTCAGTTGAGGCAGATTAGCAGCGGTGGAAAGGGACCAGAATTTGTCGAAAGTTGTAGCTAATGGGAAAAAGAAAAAAGGGTGTAGGAGGACACTTGATTAGTGCAAGGGAAAATGGAAATATCTTGTGAGCAAATACAAGGTATATTGTATATTTTGTGCATATTTATTGCAGAAAAATGTATGGTTGAATGTAATGATATTATTTCTTTTCCGTTCAGTTAATTTGAAATGGGGCTACACACGGTTGTAGGAATAAATCTCGACTGTTCGTGGGTTCCTGAAAATGAAACTATTAGTTGACCTTTCAGTATGTTAATTCCCAGTAGTTTCTTGGGTGGCTCATCTGATAATTGATCAATTTTGTTTAATTGAATAGGTATTTTATCGTGGGTTTCAGGGGAGTGGCCGCCGAAATGAGTGCTGTTCTAGCAGAATATGTCGGCGAGTTTTGTTTATAACTGTGTGGTGATGGGGTGCTGAGGTCTTTTGTTTTTTGTAGCTTTTGGGAGAGTTTCGATTCTCTGGGTGACGGGAGTTTTTGCTAATGTGTAACTTTTCTACACTTTTTCCTTTTTCTTATGGTTTCAGTTCATGCAGATGGATTAAATGAACAGTTGGTGAACTTTGCCTGGATCGATTGGGTGGCATAGGTGCTGCTGGGAGCAGAGACTTCCTTGTGGAATATGGATTTGGATTATTAGTCCACCTTGCTCACCGAAGATTTTGAGGACACCATGGTTACTGATTTGTACTCTGTGTTGGACCTTTTTGAAACTCTGGAGAAAGGGCAAAGGTAGGTAAATATGTTTATGACTGATGTTTGGAATTTTGTTGCAATTTTGTTTTTGTGCGTTGTTCTGGTTCATTGATGAGTTATGTTGTTTTTTGATTGGTAAATGCTTGCAATCATATGCTTGCTTGTTAATTTGTACTCTGTGTTGGTCCTTTCTGAAACCTGGGAGAACGAACAAAGACAAGTATAGATGTTATGGCCAAGTTTGGATTTTTGCTGCAATTTTTTGTGTACCTTTTTTTTTGGTTTCACATTAAGGGTTATTTTGGTTGTTGGATTTTAAAAACTCAGCAATGGTTTAGATTTGGATGGATTGAGGATAGAGATAAAATTATTGAAGTTAATGGTTGTTTATTTTTTTTTTTATAGGATATTATGTGAGTTAACCGGCTAGAGAAAATAGAAAAACTTTCGAAAGTTTAGTTAGCTGCCATCGCAAGCTCATATGTAAGTCAACTTTTGGCTTTTCTATTATTTTCTTTATTCTTAATTTTTAAGTTCCATTCAAAAGTTCGTACAAGAAATCAATGTATAGGTGATTCCAGATAATGAGTTAAATTTGGCCGCATTCTACAAAATTATGCTCAAGTAGTGAAACAAAGTCAGCTTTTGTGGACCTACTGATTAGTACTTGCTAATGTATCTAGGACTGCAATTTATTTGAATATATTAATCTATTTTTTTATGATGTCGGGTCGGCGCCACGAGAGGTGAGGGAAGTGGCTCCAATGCGGGTGAGATCACGCTGTTTGGAGACCGGTAAAGGTCGATCCGATGAGAAATTCCCGGGCATGAACAATCATTCTGATTAAGCCAATCCAGCCCGACCATAATTTTGTAACTATGGGCGCGAATCATTTTAGAGTGGTGCAGATGGTACGTCTCCGCCGCTGCCCACGCAGCACAGGAGTCCAACGTGAATCGAACGTGCGAGCACAAGCAAGGTAAACATTGTGAAATTTTTATTTTATTTTATAAGGTTTGATTGATGGATTTTGTTACATGTGTTGTGTCTGATTGTGCAAGTTTCATCTTTTGGCAAATTTCTTTATGCTACCGGACAAATGATGCACAACTGAGTACAATGGTTTTTGAACACATCATTATGGGTCATTAGTTTGTACACATCCATTTTTAAAATTGAATTACAGACTTATAGTTGAGGTGACCATTTTGTTTGTTTAGGTTATCACCAATTTTCATATTTACTTCGTCTTACGGGGTTCAGTTGAAAGGCACTAACTGGCCTTGACTTTCTTTCCTTCTCTCAGAAGATAATAAGTGAACTAAGAGAGATTTTTTGTGGAGATTGAAAAGTATGAAAATGAGACAACAAACTCTATATATCCTTTCTGATTAGTTGTCCATGCATTTCTTGATACTGCAAATTATACTATGGTTTACCAAAATTGTTGGCATTTTTGTATCTAGGCATAAATATTTGGCAATTAAGAGAGAATTTATTGACTGAACTAGGGCCGACATGTGTCCTTTTTGGACAAATATGTCCTTCCTATTTTCTTTGTGAAAAAAATCACTTCTCCAACCGCCAAGAAAAAAGAACATGTGTCGGACCTAGGAAGAAAATAGGAAGGACATATTTGTGAAAAACATTTTAAATAAACAAACAAATATGTGGCATTTCAGTTGCTCCATAAAATGTGGGTAAGTGTGTTTTAAAAATTTTATAAATACTAGATATAATTATAGAGTGGACTAGGGCCGGCTGTGCGTG
>CACSLK010034598.1:6428821-6450726 GCA_902706635.1 Striga hermonthica | reverse complement strand
ATATTAAATTAATCAATTGGATTGATTAATTGAATTTTGGATATTAATTTAGTAAATAATAGAATTACTCATTAATAGTTGGAATTTAAAATTAGATTTTAAATTTCAAATCTAAATAATAATAAGATTATTAAATAAGGAAATTGGAAGAAAAGATATTTTAATAAAGTCTTGAAAAATGTTTTCGTGAATTATTATTTTATATTTTATATTTAACATGGTTAAAGATTAAAATAATGCGAGAGCTAATTAGAGCTCATCACCCTCACTTATTTTTCCTTTCTGAGACAAAAAAACAAAAATCCTTTATTAAATCTATTAATTGTAAGTTAGGATTTGCTGATAGAGTAGCTACTGTAAACCCCACAGGTCTCAGTGGTGGATTAGCTTTGTTTTGGTATTGTAATATCATTATTCATAATATTATCTGTAAAGACTTTTTTATTGCTGTACGTTTTGCTTTGCCTTCTATTGCTCCCCAATGGGGAATTTTCATTTACTTGAGCCCCTGCAGAATCACAAGAGCAAATCAAATGGAGGAATTAATCAGCTGCAAAGCCTCTTGGGGAACTCACTGGTTCATCATCGGAGATTGGAATGACATCTATGCAGATGCTCAAAAGTCAGGGGGAATCCCAAGGAGCCCTTCTAGCTTTCAGCCTTTTATTTCTTTCATATCAGAAATGGAAATGGAAGAACTCATATTTGAAGGATATTATTTCACCTGGAGTAACAACAGAGCTGATCCAGATCTAATTGAAGAACAACTTGACAATGGGTTTGGCTCTTTGGCTTGGCTCCAGGACTTTCCACATGCTAAAGTGATTAACAAACTCCAAAGTTCCTCAGATCATTCAGCTCTTCCCTTAGACATGGGCCTTCCAGCTGTTAAGAAACAAGCACGATTCCACTTTGATAAAAGATGGATTGGCAAAGAGGGGTTTGAGGAGACTGTTAAAAATGCCTGGCTTTCTGAATCAACAGGTACTCCTTTCTTCAAACTAAAGGAAAAAATTAAGAGAACAAGATCTGCTCTCCTTATTTGGAGCTCACCTTTTCACTCTCAAAATCAAGCCCTTATTGCTGAGCTAACAAAAAAGCTGGAAATTCTCAATCAAGATAAATCAGGTGACAATTGGGAAAACTGGGAGATAGTTCGAGGGGCATTAAATAATGCACATTTGCAAGAGGAGATTCACTGGCAACAAAAATCCAGACTGAAATGGCTTAAAGAAGGAGATGCCAACACAAGGTTCTTCCATGCTTTTACTCTCCAAAGAAGAAGGTACAATGCCATCACCAGGCTGCTGACTCCACAAAGCAGAGAATTAACTTTTGATGCAGACATTGAGAATCATATTAAGACCTTTTATTCGAACCTCTTCTCCACAGAAACCTCATGGGATGGAGATTCAATCATTCATCTTATTCCTCAGACTATCACTTCTGATATGAACACAGACCTTCTCAAACCAGTGACAGAGGAAGAAGTTAAAACAGCATTGTTCAAGTTACCCTCTGACAAGGCACCGGGAGAAGATGGCATGACATCTACTTTTTACAAACATTTCTGGAGCTTAATCAAAGAAGACCTGTTAGCTGCCATCCTTAGTTTTCTTACCTATGGTCAAATGCTCAGGTATTAGAATCACACTATCTTATCTTTAATTCCAAAATGTCAGCATCCTGAAACTCTTGGGCATTTCAGACCCATAAGCCTGTGTACAATTGTCTACAAAATTATCTCTAAGATTCTTGCTGAGAGATTGAAAGCTTGTCTTGGATCATGCATCAGTGTTCATCAATCTGCTTTTGTGGAAGGTAGACAACTTATGGACAATATTATCATTGCTCAGGAGGCTTTTCATTTTCTAAATAGGCACTCCAATGGTAAAAACTTCTTTATGGCTCTGAAACTTGATTTGATAAAGGCTTTTGACCGAGTGGAATGGCTTAGTATAAAGAGAATCATGATGCAGATGGGATTCCATAATGATTTCATAAATCTAATAATGATCTGCATTTCCACATCATCCTTCTCATTCAAATTAAATGGCACTGTCAAGGGTTTTATCACTCCATCAAGGGGCATTAGGCAAGGAGACCCACTGTCTCCTTACCTATTTATAATGGTGACTGAGCTGCTCAGTGCTTTGATTTTGCATGCTATTAATCAGAGTCACCTACATGGACTAAAACTGTCAAAGAATGGCCCAATGCTCTCACATCTGCTCTTTGCAGATGATTCTTTGTTTTTCTGTAAAGCTGGAACTGATCAAGCCTTGGAATTAATGACTTTGCTGGAGAAATACAAGCTGTTCACAGGCCAAGCAGTAAACTTGCAGAAATCTTCTATCTTCTTCAGCAGGAATGCTCCAGCACATATTCAGTCCTCTATTTGCAACACACTCAATGGCATTGTATCCCACAGATCAACAAGGTATTTAGGACTACCTTTGGGAATAGGCAAATCAAAAAAAGAGGTGTTTGAATACCTTGTTAACTCAGTCAGAGGTAAGCTTCAGGGCTGGAAAACAAAACTTCTTAGTCCGGCTGGAAAGGAAGTACTTATAAAGGCAGTGATACAAGCCTTACCCATCTTTTCAATGTCTTGATTTAAAATACCAATTTCTATTTGCAAGGAGATTTCCAAACTTTGTTCTGCTTTTTGGTGGAGTTCAGGTGAATGAATCTGGAGGTATTCATTGGAAGAAATGGAACCTGCTCTCTGTCCCCAAATCAGAAGGTGGATTAGGTTTCCTTGACCTGCAGCTCTTCAATAATGCTCTGATATGCAAGCAGTTGTGGAGAATTGCTTCAAATTCAGACCTTTTAGTGAGTAAAATTCTCAAAGACATGTACTTCCCTCACTGCTCAATTACTAATGCTGTCAAATTACAGAAAGGTTCCTGGATGTGGAACTCTTGGTTGGAAGTCCTTCCTTTCTTTTCCACATGGTTGAAAACAGAGATTAGGAATGGCAAAAACACAAAAATATCTGATCTGAATTGGATTCCATCTCTGCATCAGCAAGCACCCTCTCTTATCCCTATTGCACGAGGCCATCTTATCTGGGACTCTGAATTGTTGAATCCAAATGGTTACACATGGAATGATTGGCTGGTAAAGCAGGTTTTTGACACCCCAATCAGCACAGCCATCCTCAATATCAAATCTCTGCACCCTGAAAGAGAGGATAGGTTCTATTGGGGTCAGGAGGCTAAAGGTCACTTCACTGTTTCTAGTACTTATGCCTCCCTCTCAAACATTAAGCAAAGGCAGCTTGATTTACCTGAATGCAGTTCTTATCATCTCATCAGCAAAAAGATTCAGTACAAACATTGGAAATTAAAGTGCCTGGCAGAATAAAACATTTCTCGTGGAAATGCATTGCTGGAACACTTCGTGTGGCAGTGAATCTCAGGAAAAAAAAGAATTAATGTTGATGTCATTTGCTCTTTCTGTGGTGAAACTGCTGAAACTATAGAACATGTGCTGCTATCATGTCCAAGAGCCTGCAAAACCTGGGACTTTGCTCCAGTGAGATGGGATGGACTGTACAGTTGCAGAGACTCCTTTAAATTGTGGTGGTACAATATTTGCTCTCTTGATCACTCCAAAGTTACTGAAGAAAGGATACAACTGTCAACCTATATCCTTTGGTGGCTTTGGAAATCAAGAAACTTGTGGATATTTGATAAATCTCACATGCCCGAGACCAAACTACTCAAGATTGCTCATTTGGAGTGGCTTCAGTTTTCTTCGATTCATTGCTCTTATTAGTTTTTGTTGTTAGTTAGTCTCTGGTTCTTTTTGTATCTCTTATTGGATTGTAACTCTTTCTAGGCTTTTGGCAGTAGAAGAGTTTCGGTCCATCTTTGATTTTATTCAGTAGCAGCTGTATTTTTTGTCTTTTTTGCTCTTTGAGGCTCTAGGCCGCCCTTGGCGCGTCTCTCAGTTTTAAGTTTCTTTTCGGAGTTGTATTGGAACTATGTATTCGGACTTTGTCCCCGTTGTCTTTAATAGTATCTCTGTCGTTTTGGTAAAAAAAAAAGATTAAAATAATGAAGAGACAAAATAATGGTGGTTGATGGTGGTTAAGAACCACTCCACATTATTAATTTTTTTTTTTCCAACGATACAAGAACTCCAATAATCGGCCCATGAAACGGGCAATGTCTACAAGGGAAAAACCTTAATCCTGGGTAACCTGAGAGACAATGCTACACGCACGTCTAAACAAACATCAATGCAACCAACACCACAAATACTTCTGGGAGAAACATCATACCAGACGACAACAACAAATATACAACGAGCCATAGACAAAGACCAAGACACAAGACCGACAAAACAGAACCGAGACACTAAAACAGAAGCAAGGCTACAACCCACTGACACATGACCTAGACTCCAACCGTGCTCGCGCCTTCAATCTTTAGCTCTGTTGGTCATGAAATCTATCCAGTCCCGAGAAACTGCTCGGATAATCCATTCCTCCGGTAGCCACTGCCCCTCAAACACCCACAAATTGCGAGATCGTCAGAGCCACCAAAGAATGTACGTGGACAACTGGATCCTATCCTCGGATATGTCATCTTTCTTCATCGTGCTAACCCACCACCACCATTGTTTGAATGACATCCTTTCAGTCTGCACTCTATTCCACTGGACAGGAGAAAGTTGCCACGGCTTCTTAGCTTTCCTGCAAAAGAACAGAACATGCTCCTGGGATTCCAGTTCCTCCCCACACACTCTGCAAATTTCATCTACCACCATCCCTCTCTTCTGCAGGTTTAAATTTACAGGAAGAATATTGGAGAAAGCTTGCTAGATGAAAAACATCACTTTCCCAAAGACCTTAAGTTTCCAACACCTTTCCCTCGCTCTAATCTTCCCACCAGCAAAAGCACTACACTCAGGCAGATCCATAGAAGACATCTTACCTGAGAGAAGTTTACCATAAGCCTGCTTAACAGAGAACTTCCCCTTACTAGATAGCATACACATTGTTTGATCAGGGAGCCTGGGACTTAGGGACTTAATTTGCAGTATTTTCTCAGCTGTCTCAGAAGTGAATAAGGCTCTGACAAGATTACTATCCCATTGCATACCATCAGCCACAAGCAAGTCTTTCACTTTGAACAAATTCCCATCAATTCCCACCCTTAACTCAGGCTTCAGACAACCAAACCCTTGCACCCGTATGGTTTCAGTCAACCTGGTAGTTTGCCCATCTCTGACAGTGGTTCTGGTAAACTTCTGTAACTCAAGAAGGAAAGAAGCCCAAGATGTCCAAAGTCAAGATGCACCCCCTTTATTCTGCCATTCAAAGATAGAATAGTCATTAAAGTACTTGTGTTTGAGTATTCTGCTCATAAGTAACTCAGGTTTCTCTATCAATCTCCACAGCTGTTTTAGAATCAAGGCTTTGTTAAATAGCTTTAAATCTCTGAATCCCAGTCCTCCCTCCCTTTTAGGTACCACAAGTTTATCCCAACTGAGCCAATGCATGCCCCTTTCCTTGTTATCCCCCTTCAGCCACCAGAACTTAGCCACCAACCTGCAGACCTCTTTACACACAGAAGCAGGCAATACGAAACATGACATCACAAAAACTGGAAGAGCACAAAGCACATGCTTCACCAAAATCTCTTTGCCTGCAACTGATAACAAATGATTTTTCCAGCTGCCAATTCTATCCCTCACCACATTAATCACAAACTGAAAAGTATCAAGCTTTGATGCACCAATGCCTAAGGGTAAGCCCAGATACCTAGAAGATCTCTTAACAGTAACCCCATTCAACAATGCAACAATTCTAGCAGTGAGATCAGCAGTACTATTCTTACTCAGAAACAGGGATGATTTCTGCAAATTTACTTTCTGGCCAGTGAACAATTTATATTTTTGAAGACACTCAAGCAAAATGCCAACATTTGTCTCATCATCTTTACAGAACACAATAGCATCATCAGCAAACAACAAATGTGAGACCATAGGCCCATTTCTAGACACTTTCAACCCTTTAAAAGCACCAACAGAAACCTTGTGATTCAGAAAAGCAAAGAAAACTTCAAAGATAAGGATGAAAAGATAGGGGGACAAAGGGTCCCCCTGCCTAATCCCCCTTGTGGACTTCACATAACCACAGACCTTGCCATTCAAATTAAAAGAGAAGGAAGGACAAGAAATACAGCTCATAACCCATCTCACAAAATTAGAGTGGAACCCCATTCTCCTCATCACCAGTCTGATAGCATCCCACTCAACTCTGTCATAGGCCTTCTCCATGTCTAATTTCAAAGCCATAAACACATTTGACCCAGATCTATGCCTATGCAGATAATGAAACATTTCATGGCCAATAACAACATTGTCCATCAGAGACCTTCCCGGAACAAAAGCAGTTTGTGTGTGACTGATACACTCTCCAAGACAAGATTTCAGTCTGTCAGCCAACATATTAGCAGTGATTTTATAAAGTACTCCACACAAACTTATAGGTCTGAAATTTCTAAGTGACTCGGGATGCATGCATTTAGGAATCAGAGTGATAATAGTATGTTTAAGATTTTTAAGCATATGACCAGAAGAGAAGAAGTTCCCAATAGCTCTACAAATGTCATCTTTTACAATATGCCAGAATTTTTGGAAAAAAATAGATGTCATACCATCATCTCCAGGCGCTTTATCAGGGGCCATATTAAAAACCACTGCTTTTATTTCTTCCTCCAGAAAGGGCCTGGTAATCTCAGAATTAGCAGCATCAGAAATAGTAACTGGTATGAACTGGAGCAGCTCCTCCCCATCCCTTGACCCTCCAGATGTAAAGAGATCAGAATAAAAGATGGAGACATGATTTTCAATAGCTTCAGGATTGTCAAAAATCTCCCCAGTAGGATGAACCAGTTTGGTGATGGAATTTGTATAGCTTCTTTGAGACACATATGCGTGGAAATATTTGGAATTGCAATCCCCCTTTTTCAGCCATATAGCTCTAGATTTACTCCTCTAGAAACTTTCTTCCTCAACATGAGCCAATCCTCCCAGTTAATTTCCCTACCTTTGCTCCTCAAATCAGCCAATTGTTCAGTCAACACCTTGATGATCCTCTCACTATTTCTGTGAATCGGCTTGTGCCAAGACAAAAGTGCCATTCTGGTGTGTTTAATCTTCTGATGAACCTGATACATTGCAGAACGATCTACCTCAATCTGCCAGCCCAACTTAACTGCTTCTTGCACCCCTTCCATGGCCACCCAGGAGCTGTCAAATTGGAACCTTCGATGCCTTTTGGGGATCTCCTTCTCAGTGTCAAACAATAGCACATTATGATCTGAAGCTGATCTATAGTAGTTAGAAGCCTCCATATTATAAAATTTTAATGAGCCACTTAGCAGAGACAAAGATCTTGTCCAGTCTTTCCTCAATATACCTGATGTGGGATATTATATATAAGAGGTTTAACCGGTCTATTCCGTCGGCCGAGAAGATCGAACCAAGGGGAGGCTAGGCCAAAAGGAGGGAGAATCGAGCTGTCCCTTGCTCGACCAAGATGCACTATCGAGCAACTCATTGCTCGATCAAGACACGCTATCGAGCAACCCCTTGCTCGACCAGGATGCACCATCGAGCAACTCCTAGCTCGATCAAATACATTATCGAGCAGACTACTTGATATCAGCAGATCGATCACTTCAGGGACCCAACCATCGGCCTAGTCACAGGCGCGTTTAAGAGCCTCTAACCGAATCTCAGGAGAATATTTACCCCATGTGCAGGGGGACACGTGTCGAGAATATATTGGTGGATATCGATAACTACCTCTGACAGCTCCCAAACGCTCCGCGCAACCTATGACATGCACGCGGTATGTCAGAGTACGGACGGGCAGCTTGGGGAGCCAGCTCATCAAATCTGGGCAGGTATTAGGGCAGGTATCTCACCCTTATATAAAGAGGGGGGGGGTGAGCCTTCTTCCTTTACACATTTTATTCACTCATTCTTTCCAGTATACTCATACACACATACTGACTTAAGCATCGGAGGCTCTTCACCGGACACAACCATCGGTGTGAGAGTTACTTGCAGGTTTTCGGCGTTCTACCGGCCAGGACAAAGCTCAACCCGTTCCGAACTGGACCAGGACGTTCACACTTGCATTATTGGCGCCGTCTGTGGGGACTCTTTGTTCAAAACGTTATGTTTGAATCTCATCTATGGCAGACGGAGTTCCAAAAAACTTGTAGTCGACGTTCGATGACGCTTGGACGATGACCAGGCCGATAGGGCAAGGCCCTCCGCCGGGTTTTCCAGGCTCTTTGCAGACGCTGGTCACTCCTACACCCGTCCTTCAAGGTGTGGGAGCATCGACGGCGGTGCCCGGAGGAGACGCTGGCCCTAGTCGTGCCCAAGAAGCGCGTGCAGCGGCCGTAGCGGCGATGCCACCACCGCCGCCCCCAAATCCGTCAGAAGTTCAAGAAGGAGCGGTGGTGCAGGGAGGAGCGCCATCCCAAGCAGTCGTGTGCAATCCCGGTCAACAAATGGTGGCGATGACCCGGGAGGAGATGCAGAGAATGGTGGCGGCAGAGGCGGCGCAGGCGGCACAGCAGGTTGCGAGCCATACATCTCACGCCACCACTGCGCCGACCACGGTGGTAGGAAGCCAAGACGAGGATGTGTCTAGTTATGGAGATGGAGGAGGTGGGAGAGACCGAGTAATGGAGAGGATGGCGGAGCAGTTGCACCAGTTGCAGGACAAGGTGGAGGGCAGTCCGGAGAGGAGAGCTCGAGGACACCCCTTTTCTAGGGAAATCCTTGCTGCTCCTATACCGGCCAATTTCAAGGAGACCAACTTGGTGTATGATGGGTCTTCTGACCCGTCGAGGCATGTGAGGACCTTTGAAAATATGGCTGTGCTGCATGGATATTCTGATTCTATTTGTTGCAGAGCGTTTTTATCCACTTTGCGTGGAGGAGCACTCGACTGGTTCCACCAGTTGCCCTCTGGGTCGATCGCTGACTTTGAAGATTTCGCCAGCAAGCTTACCAATCAATATTCAAGCGCGCTGGCGCATGAGAAAACATATTTGACGTTGATGGCGATGAGGCAGGGGGAGAAGGAGTCGCTGAGGAAGTATGTCGCTCGATACAATCAGACATGTTTGGAGGTACACTCAGCTTCAGATGAGGTGAAGGCGGGAGGATTAATAAGAAGTCTTCGAGCAGGGCCTTGCCGAACTTCCTTGGCAAAGACCCCTGCTCGAACATATGAGGAGGTTCTGAAGCGGTGTAGGAAGTACATCAACCTGGAGGAGATGGAAATGGAGTTCGCGAAACTAGAAAGGGTGGCTTGACCAGAGCCAAAAAAGGAGAAAAGCCCACAAAGAGGAAGATCCCCGAGGAGAAATTCACCCAAAAGGAGTGGACAAAAGAGGACGTCACCCCAAAAAGAGAGTCGAGATTCGAGAAAGGAGAAGAGAGAGGAGTGGCAGAGGAGGCCGATGATGTTCGAGAGGCAGAGGTATCATACCTTTACGCCCTTGAGAAAAGATATGACGGAGGTGCTGGAGGCCGTGGAACAAAAGATGTCGACGGAAGATGTGACTTGGCCGAAGACGAGGTTTACAGGCCCGATTTAGCCTAGATCAGACATTTATTGCCATTTTCACCGAGATTACGGGTACACCACAGAAAAATGTAGACACCTGAAGAATGAGATCGAGAGGCTGATTCGGGCAGGGTATTTGAAGGATTTCGTGTACCATGACAGGGTGAAAGGAAAAGGTAGGAGAAGATGTCATGACGATTCGGAGGAAAGAAGTGACCGAGATGAGGAAGGAGGTGATGGAGGCAGTCGAGGAAAAAAGCCAAGGAGAGAAGAAGACAAGGGAGGTCAGGAAGGAGAGGCCCCGATGAAAAGGGGGACTATTTATATGATCTCGGGAGGGCCAACGGATGGTGACTCAAACAGAGCGAGGAAGGAACACGCTCGAGCTGTGAAGAGGAAGAGAGAAGAGGTGGGAATTACAGCTCGTATGCCGGTGATAAGTTTTAAGGCGGAGGATGCTGAGGGAGTAGTCTTACCGCACAATGATGCCTTGGTGATAACGGCGGAAGTCGCAGGCTTTGACGTGAAGAGGGTGTTCATTGATACCGGGAGCTCAGTAGATGTTATGTTCTATGACTGCTTCGTGCAAATTAACAATGATGGAGCTGAAACTGGTGACTACTGCACTTTATGGTTTTAATGGGGGAGAGGTGATGCCAATGGGCGAAATAAGTTTGCCGGTGGCCTTGGGAGCAGGAGAGTTAAGAAAGTTGCGGATGGTGAGACTTGTAGTTATGGGAGCTGAATCATCTTATAACATTATTATGGGGCGCACGAGCTTGAACGTATTTCAGGCGGTCGTATCCACGTACCAAATGACGATTAAATATCCTGTGGGCGAAAACGTATGAGAGATTGCCGGAGATCAACTTACCTCAAGGAGCTGTTACCAAACAACTGTGAGCAATAACAAGCAGTTGGCGAAGAAGCAGGCCAAGTTGAAGGAGGAAGAAACTGATCGACCAGGCGGGTCAAGGACGAAAGAGGAGAAGCAGAGAATGGAGAAGGGCAAGGAGAAGGTGGACATACAACCGGGAGGTGAGGTTGAGGAGATTCACATGGTCAAAGGATGTGAGGATAGGAAGTTCAGAATCGAGAAGGACTTGGAGGAGCCTACACGGTCGAGGCTGATCGATCTGATTAGGGAGTTTGCGGATATTTTCGCCTATACAGTAGAGGAGTTGACAGGGATAAGTGCGAAGGTGATCGAACACCGCCTGAATATCGACCTCAGTGTGAGGCCGGTGAAGCAGAAGAGACGACATCATGGCGCGGAGATGGACAGGATTATTGAGAAGGAGGTTGAGAAGCTGTTGGGAGCGGGGCATATCAAGGAGATCCAATTCCCCGAGTGGTTATCAAATACAGTGATGGTGTCGAAGGCGGAGGGAAAATGGAGGATGTGCATTGATTTCCGGGATTTGAACAAAGCATGTCCAAAGGACTTATATCCATTGCCCCGGATCGAGCAGCTGGTCGACTCAACGGCAGGGTGTGAATTACTAAGCTTGATGGATGCCTCCCAGGGGTATCATCAAATTCCCTTGGCGAGAGAGGATAGGAAGCGGGTGAGTTTTGTCACGAGTCGAGGAACTTATTGTTACATGGTCATGCCGTTTGGCCTAAAAAATGCGGGTGCCACGTATCAGAGATTGGTCGATAAAATCTTCAAGGAGCAACTGGGGAGGAATATGGAAGTGTATGTGGACGATATGTTAGTGAAGAGCAAAGAGCAGCTGGACCATGTGCACGATTCGAAAGAAACGTTCTTAACATTGCGGAGGTATGGGATGAAACTGAACCCTGCTAGGTGTTCTTTTGGGGTGAGATCGGGGAAAATTCTTGGGTTACTTGGTGACCAAGAGAGGTATTGAGGTGAATCCTGAGAAGGTTCGAGCTGTAATGGATATGAAGTCGCCGACGAATGTTAAGGAAGTCCAGATCTTAGCTGGTCGAATTTTGGGGCTGAGCCATTTCATAGCGAAGGTGGCGGAGAAGAGTGGCCCATTATTTAAAACGCTGAAGAAAAGCTCGAAATTTCAATGGACGGAAGAGGCACAAAAGGCGTTCGATGAACTGAGGGAGGTGTTGGCTAATCTTCCCCTGTTGGCCAAGCCCGTGCAAGGGGAGGAATTGGTATTATATATTTCCATTGGAGAGAGGATTGTAAGCTCAGTGCTGCTGCGGGAAGAAGGGGTAGCACAGTTTTCTATTTATTATGTGAGTAGGGTGATGCAAGGGGCAGAGACAAGATACTCAGAGATCGAGAAATGCGCTCTAGTTGTGGTCGTAACAGCTCGAAAGTTGAGGCCTTATTTTTTGAACCATAAAGTGAAGGTGCGAACGAATATGCCGTTGGGAGAAACGCTTGGCCGACCATCAGTTTCTGGTCGACTGGTGAAATGGGCAGTTAAGTTGAGCGAATATTTCCTTATCATACGAGCCGCGGAGGGCTATAAAGGTGCAAGTGTTGGCCGATTTCATTCAAGAAGGCATTAAGGTAGAGGAGGAGAGTGAAGGAGTATGGCAGTTGTTTGTTGATGGATCTGTGGCACGAAGTGGGGCAGGATTGGGAATTGTTTTGGTTTCTCCCAAGGGCAACTACTTGGAATTTGCGGCTAAAGTGCGGTTTAGGATATCCAACAATGAGGCGGAGTATAAGGCGGTGATCAAATGCTTGAGTTTAGCCAAAGCAGGAGGAGCCAGGAAATTGCAGGTGCATTCGGATTCTCAACTGGTAGTTGGGCAGTTTCAGGAGAGTTTTGAAGTAAAGGAGGACCGAATGCAGAAGTATGTGGATGAGATGAGAATGTTGAAGGAGGAGTTCGATTCATTCGAGCTAATACAAATCCCCAGAGGAGAGAATGGTCGAGCAGACCTACTATCGAAGATTGCTCAAAGTTTGGTGGATTGCAAAAGCAGAAGCGTCACCTTGCTGCATCTCGAAAAAAGCAGGGTCGAAGCAGAAGTGGCCGAGATCGAGGAGGTTGAGGATTGGAGAGCCCCGATCTTGGAGGAGTTAAGAGAGGGGGCGGTAAAAGCGATAATGAGGTTCTTTGAGCATGGAGGCATTCTTTACAAGCGGTCGTATGGAGGACCACACTTGCGCTGTGTTACTGAAGAAGAAGGTCGATATGTGCGGAGAGAGATGCACGAAGGGTGCTGCAGTGATCATAGCAAGTCAGGGGCCTTGGTTGTAAAGATCCTAAGGGCAGGATATTTTTGGCCGACGATGAGAGAGGATGCTAAGGCAATGGTGAAGAAATGCTTGCAATGCCAAAAGCACAACTCCCTTATCCATCACCCGGCAGAAACAATGACGATGATGAGTGCCCCTATACCATTCGCTCAATGGGGTATCGACCTGGTGGGGCCGATGCCTCAGGGAACGAGGCAGAGAAAATTCTTGATAGTGGCAGTCGACTATTTTACAAAATGGGTGGAGGCTGAACCCTTGGCAAAGATTACGGAGGAGAAAGTGATTAAATTTCTATACAACAACATTTGCTGCCAGTTTGGCGTACCCAAAGTGTTGATCTTTGATAATGGTACCCAGTTCAATGGCAAGCGGATTCGAGCATGGTGTGATGACATGAAAATCGAGCAGCATTTTGCCTCTGTCACTCATCCGCAAGCCAATGGCCAGGTCGAGGTAACTAATCGAATCATACTGAATGGGCTAAAAACAAAGTTAGAAAAGGCCTCGGGAGCATGGGTGGATGAGTTGAGTTCAGTGCTTTGGGAGTACCACACGACCCCGAGGTCGACAACAGGAGAAACACCGTTTAGCTTGGCTTACGGGATGGAAGCATTATTGCCAGTCGAGTTCGAGCTAGCAACCTAGAGGTCGAGCACGTATAATGCTAAGCAGAACGAGGATCTGATGATGGCGGCCTTGGATACTATTGAGGAGTTACGTGGGAGAGCGGCAATCGGGTAGAAGCATACAAGCAGAGGATGCGAGCTGCTCATGACAAAAAAGGTGAAAATTCGCAGACTCCAAGTTGGAGACCTGGTTTGGAAACACATTGATGTACTCAAGCACGTTGGAAAGCTGGAGCCGAATTGGGAAGGGCCATACCTGGTCGAGCGAGTGCACGCAGGAGGAGCGTACTCGCTAAAAGACGCGGAAGGCCGATCACTTGCCAGGTCATGGAACATAGCTAATTTGAAAAAATATTATATGTGAAATTTTTTCTTTATCTTTCAAAAGTTGGCAAATTTGAAGAAGGATGTAAATTGCGAAGATTGCTCAAAAAATATCAATGAAGTTCGGTTATTCTCTCAATTTTACTCGCTTTATTGTGCATTTTCTTATGCTTTGAATGTTGGTATGATTTTCATGACAGGATGTATGTGATGTGGTTTGACTGGAAAGTCGCTTGTTTAGAACATCCCTTGTGGTGGGCAGGTTGGTCGAAGACCTCCTGTTTAGAACATTCCTTGGGGTGGGCAAGTGTGAACACCTAAAACCCACCATGACTAAGGCCCTCGGACTGGGTGGTCGCTTGTTTAGAACATTCCTTCGGGTGGGCAGGTTGGTCGACGACCGCCTGTTTAGAACATTCCTTGGGGTGGGCAAGTGTGAAGACCCAAAATCCACCATGACTAATGCCCTCGGGCTGGGTGGTCGCTTGTTTAGAACATTCCTTGGGGTAGGCAGGTTGGTCGAAGACCTCCTGCTTAGAACATTCCTTGGGGTGGGCAAGTGTGAAGACCCAAAACCCACCATGACTAAGGCCCTCGGGCTGGGTGGTCGCTTGTTTAGGACATTCCTTGGGGTGGGTAGGTTGGTCGAAGACCTCCTGTTTAGAACATTCCTTGGGGTGGGCAAGTGTGAAGACCAAAACCCACCATGACTAAGGCCCTCGGGCTGGGTGGTCGCTTGTTAAGAACATTCCTTGGGGTGGGCAGGTTGGTCGAAGACCTCCTGTTTAGAACATTCCTTGGGGTGGGCGAGTGAGACAACGAACATCTTGTAACGAGGACCTTCTGGTGAAGAGATAACACATAAAAGCGAAAGCGTTGAGATAAAAACAGCGCCAATCCCGAAGCACGAGCACAAGGGCGTAGGCGTAAAAGAGAGGTCCAACGGTGCAATAAATCCATCATGTTTAAGGCCATGAGGCTAGATGGCCATATGCTTCGACCACCTCCAGGGGTGGGCATATGTTTACAAATTTTAAATCCATCATGTTTAAGGCCATGAGGCTGGATGGTCATATGCTTCGACCACCTCTAGGGGTGGGCATATGTCTACAAATTTTAAATCCATCATGTTTAAGGCCATGAGGCTGGATGGTCATATGCTTCGACCACCTCCAGGGGTGGGCATATGTTTACAAATTTTAAATCCATCATGTTTAAGGCCATAAGGCTGGATGGTCGTATGTTTCGACCACCTCCAGGGGTGGGCATATGTTTACAAATTTTAAATCCATCATGTTTAAGGTCATAAGGCTGGATGGTCGTATGTTTCGACCACCTCCAGGGGTGGACATATGTTTACAAACTTTAAATCCATCATGTTTAAGGCTATAAGGCTGGATGGTCGTATGTTTCGACCACCTCCAGGGGTGGGCATGTGTACATATGTGTATGTCACGATTAAGTTACCCAGATGATCATGAAGACAAACATACAAACACCGATTAAGTAATAAGGAACAGATTGATTACTGAAAGAATGCTGATCTCATAGTAACACGTTGGTCATTTTATGGAGGTGTTGCGATATGAACATCAAGCTGAATTAGTGAGTACACATTATAAGATCCAGGCAAATTCGAAACAAAATATTTCATTACATGAACATTGCAAAATGCATACATAGTGTAAGTTCGAAGAAGACAAGAGTATGAATATAAAACTAATCTAAGGAGGAGGGGCAGCGGCTGAATCAGCATTGCTCGACTCGGCATTTTGATCGAGCTGAGGACCAGTTCCAGAGGTCGAGTCGCAGGCTTATTGAGTGGGCGTCGCTTGATAGACTCGGCCGTTGCGATCAACATAGAGGTCGGAGGGGTCACACCGTCAAGCAGAGCAAAAGTTTTTCTCAATACATCCGATCGAGCCAAGGTTCTCTTGAGTTGCCCCGACCACCACTCATGCTCAAGGGGCAAGGAAGGGTCTCCGTGGAAACTTGAGGGTACTTTAGACAAAGCCTCCCAAATAGCCACGGGGTCGAGCTGCTCGAAATCGTCCTCAGCAATCTGCTCGTCGGCCTTTTGCAGGGCGAACTGAAAGCAGTTCACCCCAAAATCTTGTACCTCCTTCAAGTATTGTGGTGACTGCACGAAGTCAGCCACCACTTGCGCGCGATGCTCGCGGAGGAAGAGCTATCCAGTTGTGGTCGCCCAAAGCATTTGCCTGGCTTGGAGAGCAGTGGCATTCGCGTAGCGTTGCTTCTCTTCGGCGTAGCCCTTTCTTTGGCCGCAGTGGCCTCCAGCTCAGCCCGAGCCTTATTTGCTTCGGCCAGAGCCTTTTCCGCCTCAACCCGAGCCTCTTCTGCTCTTACCCGAGCAACTTGCTCTTGCTCGAGCAGTAACTCTTTCTCCTTCACGGCGACCTCCTTTTCGGCCACCGCCGCCTCCTTGGCCGCAAGAGCAACATCTCTCTCCGCGAGAGCCTTCGCCTTATTACTGAGCTCCTTGTCGAGAGACGTAATCTTGACGTCGAACTCAGTCTTCTGTTCTGATTGCGTCTCGCGGAGTTT
Source organism: Striga hermonthica (assembly GCA_902706635.1). Taxonomy (NCBI): domain Eukaryota; kingdom Viridiplantae; phylum Streptophyta; class Magnoliopsida; order Lamiales; family Orobanchaceae; genus Striga; species Striga hermonthica. The sequence continues at coordinate 6,434,399 of CACSLK010034598.1, read as the reverse complement.
GGCATTGTGCTGCAGGAGGGTTGAATTCTTATCGTGCAGATACCCAATGGTGCTCTCGAGAATCTTGATGGATTTGCCCGAGCTATCCCGAGCCTCCTTTGCCAGAGGCAAGAATTGAACTAGGCCCTACAACCAAGGATTAGGATATAAGTTTGACACATATATCGAAAAAGAATGACAAAGAGATAGCATAATGAAAAGGCACTAAATAATACCTGCGCGAGCCACTGCACGAGTTGATCGCCGACCTCGGGCAAAGTGGCGCCCGCCCGTTTACGATCATCCTCGAGGAGGGCACCCTCGAGGCGTTCAGCCACCTCGTTTATGGGGGCTGACAGCAGGGACGTTGGCTTTGGGGCGAGAGGATCTTGAGGAAAATGGCCGGTCCGTCCTCGTTTATCGACCGCCTCGCTTTGGTCGGTACGGGAGCGTTTGCCCAGAATCAGCTCACGCCCCGCAGCGTCATCAGATTTGCCGGACTCGACCAGAGTTTTGGTCGATCCGGCAGAGGGGTTTTTGGATTGATGGTCGAGTGGCAACTTTTCGGGGGCGTTTGCTTTGGAAGACGCATTAAGGTTGGAAGATATATCGGTGCTCTTGTCTCGGGGGCCATCTTTGGAACTGGAGACTTGAACACCGGTTTTTTGGGAACGATCGTCAGTTTTATGCTGGCGGTCGGAGGTTTTTTTACGACCGTCAGATTTGTGCGAAGGGTCGGAAGTTTTCTGACGGTCGTCGGTTTTTTAGGAAGTCGAGGCCATGGTCTTAGAGGTCTGGGTGTTCTGGTTGTTCTTCCCGGGAGGAGGTGGCGGAGGTTGTCGCTGTTGCTGCTGCTGTTGTTGTTGTTGCTGCTGTCGTGGTTGCTGCTGTTGTTGTTGTTGTTGCTGCTGTTGCTGTTGCCGCTGCTGTTGTTGTGGCCGTTGTTGTTGATCGGATCGCGGTGGTGATGGTTGATGTTGTCGACGAGGAGGTGAAGGCTATTGTCGCTCGGGACGAGACTAGGACGAGTGGTCGACCCCTTGCCAAGGTCCTTGGTCGACCCGGAATCAGCGCCGGACTTTTTCTTCAGAGGGACCCTCCTCAGAGGAATGTTAAAGCTTGCAGCCTCTGCAAAAATACGTCGATAAAAAGATTAGCATCCACCCTAGCGAAAATAAGGTCACATACGTAAACACTCAAGTAAGTTGGTCGAGAATTACCTAGATCATTTTCGATCCGAACAAGATCGAGGATCTCCTCGGTGGGTTGAGAAAGGGTCTTATGAGTGAGAAGACCGCAAAAATGGAGAAGATTCTCATCTTTGAGAAGCTTCTCAGACGCAACGGTCTTCGAATTCCAAGTGTGGATCCGTTGATCGAAAAGAGGATTGTTAGGAGGAGCTGCGGCGGCCTCTCGAGAAACTTCCTTGACCCAAGGAATGGAAGGCCAGGGAAAAGGGACATCGGGCTGGACGTAGATAAATCTGTCAATCCATTTTGGAAGGTTGGTGGGGATGTCGTTGATGAAATGGGCGCCATTGCGACTTTTCAAGTAAAGGCCCCGTCCTAATTTACAAGGGCCATAGCAATAATGGAAGAAGTCTAGGTCGAATCGACCTAGACAAACACGGCAAAGGATGACGAAAACGGTTATGAAACGAATGGCGTTGGGAGGAAGCTGATGAAGAGGAAGCGAGAACCACTCGCAGATGCAGAGTATTTCGGGGTTTAGAGGGAAGCGCAGGCCGAGCTTAAATTGGACCTCGAAGAAGGTATAGCAATCCTTAGGAGGATGGTCATAAGTGTCAGATCGAGAAGGGCTGTAGAAAGACCAACCGGCAGGATGGCCAATGGTCGAGGGGTTCACCCAGTGGCTAGAAAGAAAAAGGGAAGATGAGTGTTTAGAAGACGTTTTAGAAGCTACTTTGGTCGATTTCTTCTTAGGAGCAGAAGAAGAAGAAGGAATGGGTGAAGGAGGAGAAGAAGTAGCCTCATCCACCTCGGGCTCATCTAATTCGCCTATAATAGGTCGATGGCGGCGGAGAGGGATGTTATCCATAGTATCTCCGGAGTTGGGGGAGGAAGCTCGACCTGTGAAAACACGGGTAGGAACTGTGTCGCCGGGACGAAGAATGGAGAGAGGGACGGCTTCAAGAGCAGAAGGCAATATTTTGACTGAATCAGAGGAGGACGTGGAGTCTGAAAAAACAAAAACAAAGAAAACAATATCAAGAAGAAGCCGATGTGAAGAAAGGGGAGGGGGGAAGGAAGATTAGGGTTTCTGACAAGGGCGATTCAGAAACCAGAAGGGGTATCTGAAAGGTGCAGAGACAGAAATTTCGGAAATTTTCAGAGGAAAAGAAAAATTCACAATATGCAATAGACATATAAAAAATTCTCAACACACAGATTCAGCGCAGTTTAAACAAGCAAGTTAAGGATATTCAATACCGAAATCCAAGAACACACAAAACAGAATTACAGAGAGTACCAATTCAAAGGTGGAGAGACTTACTCATAACCAGGGACGGACGGGAGATGGAAGTTCAGAAGACGTGAGAGGAATTGCCGAAGGAAGGAGGGTTTTCTTGCAGTAAGAATTTCAGGCGCAGAAGAATTTGAGAGCGATGAAGGTGGAAAAAGTCTGAAAATTTGCTAAGTGTTGAATTTATACTCTGGGAGTTTAAGGGTAAAAAGAGATGAGGACCGTTAGATTAAAGTGAGATCGTACGGTGGACAGTATTAAATTGCACGGTACTCAAAGTGGGCGCGTTATGCGAGGAGGCGCCATCATTAAAGTGCCTGACACACACAGACAGAAGTGACGCGTGGCAGTAAAGTAAGTGCGACAGGAAGGGATTGAAATAGCGACTTTATTTCCAGCAATCAATGGGAAATTATTTGAAAGCATGAGCGGGAAACCCCTCAGCTGGTCGATATTTGACGACAAGCTATCCAGAAGATCGATAGACACGAATCCACTCTTAGATCGAGTCATTCAGACTCGACCAGAGTGGGGGGGAGACTAGATGATGTGGGATATTATATATACGAGGTTTAACCGGTCTATTCCGCCGGTTGAGAAGATCGAACCAAGGGGAGGCTAGGCCAAAAGGAGGGAGAATCCAGCTGTCCATTGCTAGACCAAGATGCACTATCGAGCAACTCATTGCTCGAGACACGCTATCGAGCAACCCCTTGCTAGACCAGGATGCACCATCGAGAAACTCCTTGCTCGATCAAATACATTATCGAGCAGACTACTTGATCTCAGCAGATCGATCACTTCGGGGACCCAACCATCGGCCTAGGCACAGGCGCGTGTAAGAGCCTCTAACCGAATCTCAGGAGAATATTTACCCCATGTGCAAGGTGACACGTGTCGAGAATATATTGGTGGATATTGATAACTACCTCTGACAGCTCCCAAACGCTCCGCGCAACCTCTGACATGCGCGCGGTATGTCAAAGTACGGACGGGCAGCTTGGGCAGCCAGCTCATCAGATTCGGGCAGCTATTAGGGCAGGTATCTCACCCTTATATAAAGGGGGGGGGGTGAGCCTTCTTCCTTTACACATTCTATTCACTCATTATTTCCAGTATACTCATACACACATACTGACTTAAGCATCGGAGGCTCTTCACCGGACACAACCACCGGTGTGAGAGTTACTTGCAGGTTTTCGGCGTTCTACCGGCCAGGACAAAGCTCAACCCGTTCCGAACCAGACCAGGACGTACACACTTGCATTAATACCCATCTCCACCTCTGCTATTTCCCCAGGTAAAGAACGAACCAACCTGGCGAATTTCTTCCATAGCCATATTAGAAATGAAATTCTGAAACCCCACAAAACTGATAGCACTCCTCTCCACCCCACCTCTTTTTTCCTCCTTACAAACTATGTCATTCCAATCCCCAGCTAACAGCCATCTCTCTCCCCATTGGTTCTTCCTGTCTTCAAGATAATCCCATTGCCTTCCCCTCTCCCTTCTATCAGTACTCAAATAAACAAACACCATCCAGCACCACTCCTTAATCCTAACCCCTTTGACTTCAATTTTGATACAAAACTCATTCCCCTCACTATGATTCACTTCAGTCAACTGGTCCCACGTAACTAAAAGCCCCCCTCTAGAATTAGAAGGCTGAACATAATGCCATCTAGGGTGAAAACCCAATTTTCGACAAACAGTAGTAGTAAACGATATATTTTTCTTTACCTCAGATAAAAAAATCAAATTTGGGTGGTGAACTCTTCTGGAGTCCTTGATCTGGGAAACTGTAGAGGGCCCACCCAGCCCTCTACAGTTCCACACCATGACCTTCATTGGTCACCATGGGGCCATTTAAGGCTGGTCTTCTCCACCCCATCAACATCAGAGCTCCCCTTTAGTTTCTTATCACAACGCTCCTTTTCCCCTGGATCCTTCTGACCTTCAAAAATGACCAGAGCCCTACTCCTTTTCATATTCCCAGAAACATTAACACATCCAGAAGAATCACCAACCTTGACCTGTTTGAGCTGAGCAATAGGTTGTCTTTTCCATTTAGTAACTGATCTCTGCCTCAAATTATAAGGACTCTCCTGCACTTCTAACTCCTGTTGAGTCTCCTCCCTACCAATATTGGACTCATCAAACTCCATCATTCCTTCATTGAGAGGCTCAGCCAACAGCACTTCTTTTTCTTGATCTGCTTTTCTACTGGACTCCACTCCCTCCTTCAGTTTCTCCCGAATCACAGAAAAGGCCTCTGTAAATTGTTTTCTAGACTCTACAGGCACTGAACCACCTCTAACCTCAGAAGAAACAACCTTCGGGAAGTTATTGTCTGACTCTCTTGAACCCAACAAGGTATTGGATTTAGGAATATTGTCTTTCTCCCCAAAATGATCACTGAACGAGGACCTACCACCAGCAAAGGTTTCGTTTGCCTTCATCCAATCTCCAAACTGTCCCTCCACCACACAGATATTTTAATAATCCTCTTCCCTTCTCTTGCAATTTCTTTCCAAATGCCCAATGAACCCACAGTAATAACACAGATTAACTAATTTCTCATACCTAAAAGCAACTAAAACTTTTGGATCTCCCAGTTTTACCGTGGTACACCGAGTAATGCGCTTGTTCAGATTAATTGCCACCAGAATCATGATAAAGCTACCAACATCCCCTCCCACTTTGCAGACAATAGCGTTTTTGACTTTATTAAAGATCTGGCCTATTTTAATGCCCACATCCGTACTCATCCAACTAAGAGGCACATTAAGCACCTGCACCCAAAGAACAATCTCCTCAAAGCAGATGTGCGCACAATGAAGCCCTGGAAACCATTCTTTAAGTATGAGATATTGATTTTCGAACATCCAATTATTACCAGCTCCCACCTTCCTCATGTCTTCACGGGATAAGAAAATGAAATGAAAATTTTTTTCACTAATCTTCTTAACCTCCATCGAATTCTGCATACGCCAAATAGCCCCCATTATTCTTTTAATGCCCAGCAGCCCTGCGTGCCGGTCTCCAATTATTTTACCGAACAGACTGCGCTTACATTCCTCTTCGCACGATTTAATATCACCATTCTTGATCTCGA
>CACSLK010034598.1:6408310-6426431 GCA_902706635.1 Striga hermonthica | reverse complement strand
TCTCATACTTTTACACACTCATACGTTTATTCATCTTCTCAAGACTGACTTGAGCATTGGAGGCACTTCACCGGGAAAATCCACCAGTGTGAGAGTTACTTGCAGGTTCGGCGGTCTACCAGCGAAGGAGACAAGTTTGAGACAGCTTCCAGCTGGTCAGGCATTAGACTTGTATTATAGGCGTCGTTTGAGGGATTTCTGTTTTAAAAGTTATGTTGAAAGCTCAATGATGGCAGACGAAATTCCTCGTATGAATTTGCAGTCATCGTTTGATGACACGTGGACGATGACCAGACCAATGGGAGCAGGCCCTCCGCCTAGTTTCTCGGCACCTCTGCAAACACTGACCCCAACACCAGGTCCTCAAGGTACAGCGATTCCAGGAGAAAGAGAGGGCATGAGCAGAGACCAGAAGGCTCGTGGAATAGCATCTACGATGACTCCCGCACCGTTGCAAGCATGCCAAGTAGTGACACAACAAGGAGGACCAATGGTGCATATGGTCTTGTCACCGACAGGAGGACAGTCGGAAGGAGTGGCGTTGCCTCCTGCTCAGCAAATGGTGATGATGACAAGGAAGGAGATCAGGAGGATGATGGCTGAATCGGTGGCACAGGCGGTGCAACAAGCCACGCACCAAACATCCTAGGCCACCACTGCATCGACCACGGTGATCAAAATTCACGACGAAGACATGTCGAGCTACGGCGAAGGAGGAGGCCTCAGGGATAGGGCGATGGAGAGGATGGCCGAGCAGTTGCGCCAGTTGCAAGAAAAAGTGGATGGGAGGCAGGACAGACGTGCTCGAGGACTCTCGAGGGAAATCTTAGCCGCACTATTGCCTGCAAGTTGTTGGGAGATAAATCTTATCTTTGGTGGGTCGAGCGACCCATCAAGGCATGTAAGGGCATTTGAGAATATGTCCGTTTTACATAGGTCCTCAGATCCGGTCAGTTGCAAGGCGTTCTTATCGACCTTGCGAGATGGTGCGCTCGACTGGTTCCATCAAGTAGCCCCGGGCTCTATCAAAGACTTTGAGGATTTTGCCGAGCAACTCACCAAACAATACTCGAGTGCAGTGGCACAAGAGAAAACATATCTCACGCTGATGGAAATGCGAAAACGCGAGAAGAAATATTTGTGCAAATACATGGCCCGATATAACCAGATGTGCTTGGAAGTTCCTACGGCGGTCGACGAGGTAAAGGCGGGAGGCTTTATCAGGAGTCTGTGACCGGGACCTTGCCAGACATCTTTGCCAAAAATGCTTGCTCAAACTTATGATGAAGCACTAAAAATATGCAAGAAATACATACATTTAGAGAGACAGAGGCGGAATTTGCTAAGCTCGAAGAGGCGGCGAAACCCGAGCCAAAAAAGGGAAGGCCGAACTCTCCCAGGAGGGAGTCTTCTAGAAGAAACTCCCCAAAGAGAGGTTCTTCTAAAAGATTATCGCCCAAGAAAGATGGCATTGGTCCATTTCGCCGAGGGCGAGAAGATCACTGGTAGGGACGACCTCGCCTTACCCAATGGCCAGAGATATAACAATTTCACGCCCATAAACGCGCAGGTAGAGAAGTGCTTGCGCGATAGAGGAGAAGTTGGAGAGCAGTGAGGTTACATGGCCAGCAACGAGTTTTGAAGGACCAACTAATCCCCGGTCGAACAGATACTGTAGATTTCACAGGGATTATAGGCATACCACAGAAGATTTCAGACATCTGAAGGACGAGATCGAACACCTTATTAGGGTGGGGTACTTGAAGGAATTTGTGATACGAGACCAATCACGAGGTAAGGAGAAAAGGAGGTGCAGGGAGGATTCAGTGATGAGAAGTGATAGGGAGGATGAGGCAAGGAGGGAGAGAGATGGCCAATGGACTGAAGCGGAGAAGAGAAGGCGAGGTAATGATGGTCGAGGAGAGCAGAGGGGAGAGATACCCATGAAAAGAGGCATATGCGGGCCATCAAATGTAAGAGGGCAGAAGTTGGGATAACCGGTCGAATGCCAGTGATCAGCTTTCGAGCGGAGGATGCTGATGGGATTTCATTGCCCCACGACGATGCGCTGGTGATCACGGCAGAGGTCACAGGATTTGACGTAAAAAGGGTGTTCATCAACAAGGGAAGCTCGTTCGACGTTATGTTCTATGACTGCTTCACGCAGATCAATAAACATTTATATCTAAAGTTAAAAATAATGGTGACGGATCTTTACGGTTTTAACGGATGAGAGGTGATGCCAATGGGCGAGGAGAGTCTAACCGTGGCGCTAGGTCGGGCAACACCAGGAAGGTGAGGATGGTGCGATTTGTGGTAGTTGGAGCAGAATCGTCATATAACATCATTCTAGGGCGAACGGGGTTGAACGCATTCTAGGCGGTCGTGTTTACATACCACATGATGATCAAGTATCCTGTGGGTGAAAATGTGGGCGAGATCGTTGGGGACCAGCTCACATCGAGGAGTTGCTATCAAACCACAGTCAGTAACAACAAACAGTTGGCAAGAAAATAATCGAAAAGCAGTGAGGAATTGTCGAATCGACCAGGTGGATCGAGGTCGAAGGAGGAAAAAGAATGGTATAAAAAGGGGAAAGAAAAGATGAACGTACAGCTTGGAGGTGAGGTCGAAGAGATTCAGATGGTGCAAGGAAGCGATGATCGAAAATTCAGGATCGGGAAGGAACTGGAAGAGCTGATTAGGTCGAGGCTGGTTGACCTAATAAGGGAATTCGCAGACATTTTCAGATACACGGTGGAGGGGTTGATGGGAATTTAGGCCAAGGTGATCAAGCATAGGTTGAACATCGATCTTAGTGTGAGGCCAGTGAAGCAGAAGAGGAGACACCATGGCCTGGAGATAGACAAAATAATCTAGCAGAAGGTTGAAAAGCTTTTAAACACAGGGCATGTCAAGGAAATCAAGTTTCCAGGATGGTTTTCCAATACCGCGATGGTGTCCAAATCAGGAGGCAAGTGGAGGATGTGCATTGACTTTCGTGACTTGAACAAGGCGTGCCCTAAGGATTTATACCCACTACCCCAAATTGACCAGCTGGTAGATTCTACAGCAGGATGTGAATTGCTTAGCTTAATGGATGCCTCGTAGGGTTACCACCAGATTCTCCTGGCGAGGAGATTGGAAGAGAGTGAGCTTCATTACGAGCAAAGACACCTATTGCTACGTTGTGATGCCATTCGATTTGAAAAACGCTGGGTCAACTTATCAAAGGCTGGTCGACCAAATTTTCAAAGATCAACTGGGAAGAAACATGGAGGTATACGTCGATGACATGCTGGTCAAAAGCAAGATGGAGGCGGACCATGTGGGAGATTTGAGAGAGACTTTCCAAATGCTGAGGAGGTATGGTATGAAGCTTAATCCGGCCAAATGCTCATTTGGCATAAAAGTGGCGAAGTTCTTGGGCTATATGGAGACTAAAAGGGGAATAGAGGTGAATCTTGAAAAGGTGAGAGCGGTGGTCGAGATAAAACTGCCAGCTAATGCAAAGGAGGTCCAAATACTGACCGGTCGAATAGCGGGCTTGAGTAGGTTCATTTCCAAAGTGGCTGAGAAGAGTGGTCCTCTGTTCAAAACATTGAAGAAATGCTCAAAATTTCAATGGATAGTGGAGGCCCAGAAGGCTTTTGAGGAGTTGCAAGAAGTGTTGGCCAATTTGCCTTTGCTGGCTAAGCCTATACAAGGGGAGGAGCTCGTGCTTTACATATCCATTGGAGAGAGTGCGGTGAGCTCGGTGTTGTTGCGCGAGGAGGAGGTAACACAATTTCTAATATACTATGTCAGTCGAGTAATGCAAGCAACGGAGTTGAGATATTATGGGATCGAGAAGTGTGCGTTGGCGGTGGTCACAACGGTTCAAAAATTAAGACCATATTTCTTAAATCACAAGGTCAAGGTGTGAACGAACATGCCCTTGGAGTAGACTTTAGGTCGACCAGTAGTATCCGGTCGACTGGTAAAGTGGGCGATCGAGCTAAGCGAATACTCTATCGTGTACGAGCCAAGGAGGGCGATCAAGGCACAAGTCCTGGCCGATTTCATCTAGGAAGGTATGAAGGTGGAGGATGATATGGGAGAGTATGGCAACTGTTTGCAGATGGCTCAGTATCGAGAAACGGGGCAGGCTTGGGCATAGTCTTGGTTTCGCCCAAGAGAGATTACTTGGAGTTCACTATTAAAGTGGGATTTCGGGTGTCGAACAATGAGGCGGAGTATGAAGCGGTGATTAAGGGGCTGCAGCTGGCTCTGGCGGGAGATGCTCGAAAAATTTAGGTCTATTTTGATTCCCAGTTGGTGGTCGAACAGTTCCAAGAAGGCTTCGAGGTCAAAGAAGATAGGCTGCAGCGAGTAGGCAATATGAGAAACTTGAAGGAAGAATTTGGGTCGTTTGATTTAATACAAATACTAAGAGGGAAGAATAATCGAGCGGATCTGTTATCCAAAATCGGTCAAAACTTGGTAGACTGTAAAAGCAGGAGTGTGACTTTACTCCATATTGAGAAAAGTGTGGTTGAGACAGAGGTGTCGGAGATCGAGGAAGTAAAAGATTCGAGAGCCTCGATCTTGAAGGAGTTGCGAGAAGGGGCAGTAAAGGTGATTATAAGGTTCTTTGAGTAGGGTGGGGTCTTTTACAAGCGATCATATGCGAGACCACATCTGAGGTGTGTGACCAAATAAGAAGGTCGATATGTTCTCAGAGAAGTGCACGAGGGATATTGCAGCGACCACAGCAAAGCATGGGCCATTGTCGCTAAAATCTTAAGAGCAAGATATTTCTGGTCGACAATGAAGGTTGATGCTAAGGGGATTTTGAAGAGATGCTTGCAATGTCAGAAGCATGGCCCACTCATCCACCAACCTACAGAGACAATGACCACAATGAGTGCCCCAATTCCATTCTCGCAGTGGGGAATCGACCTAGTAGGGCCAATGGCACAGGCAATAGGGCAGCAAAAGTTCTTGATCGTAGCAGTCGATTACTTCACGAAATGGGTGGAGTCCGAGCCATTGGCCAAGATAACAGAGGAGAAAATCACCCAATTCCTATACAACAATATTTTCTGCCAATTTGGAGTCCCCAAAGTCTTAATATCTGACAATGGAACCCAATTCAACGGCAAGCGGGTTAGGGCGTGGTATGAGGAGATAGGAATCGAGCATTATTTTGCCTCTGTCATCCACCCGCAGGCCAACGGACAAGTGGAGGTGACCAACAAAATCATCTTAAATGGGATGAAAATGAGACTCGAAAAGGCCTCGGGGGCATGGGTCGACGAGCTAACATCTGTACTTTGGGCATACTGGATCACCCCGAGGTTGACAACTGGGGAGACATCTTTCAGCCTAGTCTATGGAATGGAGGCACGTTTGTTGGTTGAGTTAAGAGTTACAATATCAGCGATCAAACACTTACAACCAAGAGCAGAAAGAATAGCTCATGGTGGCCGCCTTGGATACAATCGAGGAGCTTAGAGAGCAAGCCTAGACCATAGTCGAGGCATACAAATAAAGGATGCGAGCAGCCCATGACAGGAAAGTGAAAATACGCCGATTCTAAGTCAGCGACCTAGTGTGGAAAAGGATTAACGTGCTAAAACATGTTGGCAAGCTGGAGCCCAATTGGGAGGGACCATATCTAATCGAAAAAATCCATGCAGGAGGAGTGCACTCCCTAAAGGACGTGAAAGGTAGATCGTTAGCCAGGTCATGGAATGTAGCCAATCTTTTCTTTTCATACTCGAGCAATTAGACCGATGTAATCCCAAATCAAACTTCCTTCGAAAATTATTAAAAAGTGATTGATTTCTGTGTTGAGGGATTCCTTCTATGGCTGACATTCATTTACTACCACGTTATTTACAAGTTTAATTTGTCTTATTCATCAACATTGTCCTAATTTACTTGGAAATGTTAAAACAGATTCGCCAACATTTTGTATGGTTTCATGGATTCTCAATTTGATGCTTATGATATACACCAATCACTCACACAATTTCTTTGGAATTTCTTGTATGATACAAATGGAATCGTGAATGCAATCTCGACTCGATACTCCCCGAAAAATAAGACCAAAGTCCCTCGTTTTCGGAACACCCCGACCAAGGGGTGGGCGAAGGTCATTTTTTTTCAGAACATCTCCTGGGGCGGGCATGCGGTAAAAAACATCTACAACTCTGGGCTGGACGACCACAATTTTTTCGTAACATCCCTTGGGGTGGGCAAGTGAGAAGACCAAAATCCCTCGTTCTCGAAACACCCCGACTAAGGGGTGGGCGAGGGTCGCTTGTTTTTGGAACATCTCCTGGGTTGGGCATGTGGTCGAAAACGTCTATGCCTCCGGGCTGTACGACCACAATATTTTCGGAACATCCCTTGGAGTGGGCAAGTGAGAAGACCAAAGTCCCTCATTTTTGAAACACCCTAACCAAGGGGTGGGCAAGGGTCGTTTGTCTTCGAAACATCTTCTAGGGTGGGCATATGGTCGAAAACGTCTACGCCTCCAGGCTGGACGACCACAATGTTCTCAGAATATCCCTTTGGGTGAGCAAGTGAGAAGACCAAAGTCCCTCATTTTCAGAACACCCCGACCAAGGGTGGGCGAGGGTCGCTTATTTTCGGAATATCTCCTGGGTGGGGATGTGGTCGAAAATGTCTACGCCTCTGGGCAGGACGACCGCAATATTTTCGGAACATCCCTTGGGGTGTGCAAGTGAGAAGATCAAAGTCCCTCGTTTTCGGAATACCCCGACCAAGGGGTGGGCGAGGGCTGCTTGTTTTTGGAATATCTCTTAGGGTAGGCATGTGTCGAAAATGTCTACACCTCTGGGCTAGACGACCACAATATTTTTGGAACATCCCTTGGGTGGGCAAGTGAGATGACCAAAGTCCCTCATTTTCGAAACACCCCAACCAAGGGGTGGGAGAGGGTCGCTTGTTTTCAGAACATCTCCTGGGGTGGGCATGTGGTAGAAAATGTCTACACCTCTACGCTGGACGACCATAAGATTTTCGGAACATCCCTTAGGGTGGGAAAGTGTGAAGAGCAAAGTCCCTCGTTTTTTGAACACCCCAACCAAGGGGTGGGCGAGGGTCGCTTGTTTTCGGAACATCTCCTGAGGTGGGCATGTGGTCGAAAATGTCTATGCCTCCGGGCTGGATGACCACAATATTTTCGGAACATCTCTTGGGGTGGGAGAGTAAGAAGACAAAAGTCCCTCGTTTTTGGAACACCTCGACCAAGGGGTGGGCGAGAGTCGCTTGTTTTAGGAACATCTCCTGGGGTGGGCATGTGATCGAAAACGTATAATGCCTCTGGGCTGGACGACCACAATGTTTTCGGAACATCCCTTGGGGTGGGCAAGTGAGAAGACCAAAGTCCCTCGTTTTCATAACACCCCGACTAAGGGGTGGGCGAAGGTCGCTTGATTTCGGAACATCTCCTGGGGTGGGCATGTGGTCGAAAATGTCTACGCCTCTAGACTGGACGACCACAATGTTTTCAGAACATCCCTTGGGATGGGCAAGTGAGAAGACCAAAGTCCTTCATTTTTGGAACACCCCGACCAAAGGATGGGCGAGAGTCGCTTGTTTTCAGAACATCTCCTGGGTTGGGCATGTGGTCGAAAATGCCTACACCTCTGGGTTGGACGACCACAATGTTTTCGGAACATCCCTTGAGGTGGGAATATGACAAGAAAAAAGTCCTCTATTTCGGAACATGATAATTATCGGTCGGTCCTGTTTGGTCCTGCTTAAATCAAAATTGAGGTCGATAATTTATGATTGGTTATAACTAAGACCATTTGGTAGGAAGTTCGTAAAACTTAATGGCCCACTTATACGGGTCATGAGTGGAAAGCTAGGTTTCACACACATTTCACGACGAATTCAAAAACATCATGACAGGTTACATTATTTGGTCGGTGCATCCTCAGGTCGAATGGAATGTTGGAGATAATGGGCACACATAGTCCAAGTTTACTTAAGTATATTACAATTAACTCAAGGAAAAGAAAACATCTACATATCACGGAAATTACTCGACTTATGATCATAGGGGGCGACACACCACGAGAAAAAGAAAATAAACTTCATTCAGCATAGTCAAGATAGAAGGTTACATAGTACAAAACAAAAAATGTGAAAATATATCATCAAGGCTACAGCTACTTTGGGGGAAAGGGAGTAGATTTAGTAGCGGAAGTTGACTGTGAAGTGGTGGTGGATGAGGAGGCAGCGGCTGAGGTCGATTGTACGGATACGGTCAAAGACATCAAGACAACAGTGGTGGTCATCCGAGCTGCCACAGTTGACGCAGTAGCAGCAGTGGTGTTGGTCACTTGGGTAGCCATAGGCGAAGACATGACCGCGACATTGGCCATTTGAGCAGTTGCACCAGCCGCTTGAGCAACCCCGGTCGACTGGACAGCCGCTGTCGAGGATAGCGCAGAGGAATATAGAGCAAAGGCTGTGATGAACGGGCCAGAGGAGAATGAAGGAGCATTAGTGGTCAGTGGCTGTGGAGGAACGATCACAGAAAGATGGACCACTGGTGCCTCGTCTGGTTTTGGAACATCCAAAGAACTCGTCAAGGAGGGATCCCTCGCTAAAGTCCTTTCTAGGGACTCCGTCCACCATGGATGCTCAGCCGGTAAGCTGGGATCGCCTATGAAGTTGGAAAGTGCAGAAGGAATCGCCTCTCATGTTTTGTCCTGGTCGAGTTCTCTCGTGAACCCCATTTCTTTCAGTTGGCGGTCGACCTCTTCCATACTGTAAGTATAGAAATCCATCCCCATCCCAACATCTTCATTGAGGAAGAGGGTCAAGCAAAGATAATCTTGGATCAGCTGCTCTCGATAAGCCTTGAGGAAATCCTAGCCAAGTTGAGTTCTCCACAAGGCTCGGCGGGATTGTTCCATTGCAGTAACAGCAACAAATTCGACCTCTTTCTTCAACCAACCCTCTCAACCTCAAAGAGCTTGTCCTTCACCTTCAGCGCATCCTTATGGCGCTGCTCATCTTTTTTCAACTACCTCATCAGCTCGTGACGAGTCTTGAGCAGGTCCGCGTTCTCAGCCTTCAGCCTCCTATTCTCCTCCTTGAGGCGCCGGTTGTCACCCTCGAGCACAAGTATTGGGTGACCAGAGCCATTCATCGTTTCCTCGAGGAGAGGCACAATTGAAGCAAGAGTCTATAACAAGAAGAGGAATGAGAAAAAGAGTAGACAAAAAATATTCAAAGGCAGTGCCAGAAGAGAGATGTACCTGGGTCACCGCACGAATGCCATATTCGGCTTGAGCCCGACGATTTACTACCCATCAGTGCGTATCGTCGAACAACAAAAACCCCCATTAAGTGTGACACGGCCTCCCGAGGTCACCCGACACCAAGGGGAGAGAGGAAGCATGCTGAGCATGAAGGTCCCCTGCAGAATGCTTCTCAAGCTGGGATCATCGCTTGGGGGAGGGCGGAAGATTGGCGGACTGTTGACCAGCCACCTCGGAGCGAGGATGCTTCTTGGAAACCTTGCTCTTCTTGGTCGAATGGATGGAATGGTGCTCGATCTGATGCTCGACCTACTTAGGCGGAGGGGAAGGAGCCCCCTATTTGTGTGAGTGAGAAGAGGTTCCAGACTTCTCAGGTCAAGAGGGAGCATCCTTGGTCAAGGACTGTCCCTTGGCCTTCTCGACAGTGGCCAAGGTGTCCTTATTAGCGGACCTCTTATCAACAGAGTTTTTGAGGTTGGGCTTGTGTAAAAATCCCTCTACATGAATAAGATACAGGTTAATTGGAGTTTAGTCGATAGCATAAAATGTGACAGATACAAAGAAAATGTAATAGTATTGATTTGAGCACGTGCTCAAGCTTTCTTATTGAGTGTTGTGAGGGCATGGTCGACATGGATTTTGAGGATGGTCTCAGCAAGAGGAGGAGAATTTTTTTATGGGTAAGGATGCCATAGTAGCAGAGAAGGTTGTCTTCTTTAAGCAGAGGAGTAGAGGAGACCAATTCCACACTTGTATGCGGCGGTCGAAGATCGGATTTGAAGGGAGGCGAGTGCGCAAGATGGGTACCTCTGTAAGCCATGGAGTAGAGGCCCAAGGATAAGGTTGCGGCGGAGTTATATATACAAATTGTTCATTCCACCGGGGGACGTTGGATGGTCGATCGGTGATAAAGAAAGCGTTATTTCGGCTTTTTAAATATAAGTCCATCGACAAAATGACGAAGGACGCTAATGTCCGGAAGGCATTGGGAGTGATTTTGATAAGAGGTAAGCTGTACACGCCGCACATGTCAATCAACACCTGGCAGATAGGGAAGCGCAGGCCTAGGTCAAAATATGCGTGAAAAAAAGATGTAGCAGCGAGGTGGAGGATTATCGTAGGTATCATCATCGCTAGGAGTGCAAAATTTTCCGGGATGACCAACCAAGTCGAAGTCGAGACGGGTAGTGCTCGAGGATGGCTTGGATGGCTTGGAGGACCTGGATTTTTGGGAAGAAGAAGGAATGGTTGAATATATGGGTATGTGAGAGGCCAAGGGGATAAAGTGAGGTCGCGGGCAGATAGCGGGATATTGTCTTGAGGATCATTCTCGCTCTAGACCTCATCATCTTGAATGAGAGGTCGGCGAGAGGGTCTGGTGAGGGGAGAAGATGGATGGCTGGTGACTTTCTCGTCTAGCTGGTCGACCAGGTAGGTAGAATGAGAGACAGCGGTGCCCGAAGGACTGTCGTTGATAACAGTAGTCCCAATGATGGTGATGGGCTCATGTTGGAGAATTTCCTGCACATAGTCGCTCAATAGACTAGGGGTTGCTGAAGAAGAAGGGGGAGTCATGTCCTTCCCGCTATAACGATCATTTTCACTCGAGGTAGCAGAATCTGAAGAAAAAGAAAAGAAAAATTAAGAGGTAAAATAAAAACATGACGGGAAGCGAATGAAGAGGGGAGAAGAAGGACGGAGAAGGGCTCAACGGGAAGAACATGCAGCGGCGTAGTGGGAATCGAGAAGAAATTCGAGAAGAGAAAAGAAATTCAAAAATTAAAAATTGATAAACAACACTCAAAAATTAAAGGAGACTTACTCATAATGAACAGCGATGCGTTTGTCGAAAAATAGAAGAGCGTGGAGTTGCTAGAATGCTCGAACTTGCAAATGGACAGGAGAACTTGATATTGCGAGAGTGCGAAAGTGAAGAAAGCGTGAAATTTCCCTAAGAAGCGGTATTTATATATAAGGGAATGAACATGAAAGATTGCCAACGGTTGGATCATAAAATTCCAAAGGTTGAGATGAAAAGACAAGCGAACATGTGTACGAATATGGACCGTAAGATTAACGTAAGAAATTTAACGGTTTTTACAGGGGAGACATTAAAAGATACGCGGGATTCGAGGCGACACGTGATATGGGGCAATCATGGCATCTGACAGGCGAAAGGACGCATCCAAAAAAGGCGGGCAAATGGCAAAGTTTGAAATTCAAAAGACAAAATGGCGGTCATGATGGGGAATGGTCAAGAAAAGGTTAAAAGCACACCCTGTGGTCGAAACAATAGAATGGGACCTCAGCGGCACAAATAAAGCCAACGCTTAGATCGAGCCATTCCAACTCGGCTAAAGTGGGGGGGACTAGATGATATAGGATATTATATACTAGACTGGTTCTTCGGGACAACCGAGTAAAATAGGTCAGTGTTCTGGTCGAACCGAGCCGAACATTCGTAACTAAGGAAAGAAGGTAGACGACAAAGAAGAACAGGTTTAGTAGTATTCGACAAGCACTAGTTGGTCGAGAAAAGATGGTCAAATAAGCGTGGTCGTGGAATCGACCACTTCATACCTCAGGGATATCTTGACGACCGCTCCAGATTTGGTCGAACATTAGAATATAAGTAAGAATCTTCAGCACGTGGGAAGGTGACACGCGATGTACAATGAGTGATCCACGACTATAACTAACTATGATATTCTCTGATGCATCTGACACATTTTCTGACACCAAAGATAGTAGAGGCGCGCAACCGTACAGAAGAGCAGAAGGGCTATCAGCTTGACTCGCCCAGGTCGCGCGTGAGGAATAGGTAACTCGTCCCTGTAAATGGGTACGAGAACTTAGATTTTAGCCTAATCTCTCATACTTTTACACACTCGTACGTTCATTCATCTTCTCAAGACCGACTTGAGCGTTGGAGGCTCTTCACCGGAAAAATCCACCGGTGTGAGAGTTACTTGCAGGTTCGGCAGTCTACCAGCGAAGGAGACAAGTTCGAGATGGTTTCCAGCTGGTCGGGCGTTAAACTTGTATTATTATTATTAATACAAGTGGTATATATGTACTAGTAAAATTACATAATAAAATTAATTGAATATATTAATATAATTTCATTATTAAGAGTTCAATAATTATCTTATAAATAATTATAAGATAATGTTAATTATGTTATCATAATTATTAAAATAAATAAATGTTAAAAATACTTGTTTATTAATTATTAGTTTAATTTGTTGATATAGAGGAATGGATTTGAGCGACTTGAGGAGTTTGGTCAGCTTCAGGGTTCTAGACCCCGACACATGCAGAGTCGGTATGCAGATGCCGACGCTCGTCGGAGAGGCAAGCGTGGATCCATGAGGCTCAGCTAGCTCAGGCTGAGACGGCTAGGAGATTGGGACCTCTCATTCCTTCAGAACCGAGACCCCTCGCTCCTCCGATGTAGAGCAGTAGGCAGCCCAGCTCATCGATGGCTGGCAGTTTGGGGTGTATCCCGAGGATACGTATTCACCGGTCGTCGGATTATTCTTACATTCTGATCATCGAGAGTCCAGTCCACAATGATGACGATGACCAGGACGATGATGAGGAAGAGGAGCCTGACTCTGGAGATGAGCAGACCACGTCACTTCCTCCTCCTTCTGTACGACCTGTACGACTTGTTCCTCCATGACAGCCTGGGGGCCATTTTGCGGGCACTGGATCCTCCTCTGGTAAATACTATAAGTACTTTAGTTTTGTTACTGTTAGTTACATATACTTTTATTTAGTAATAGCATATCATTGATATAGTCAGTCACAATATGCCGTGTATATATCTATACTTATTTGTTGTTGTATTGTAAATGCAGGTTCGAGTTGTAAACGATCTATGAGTGATGACTCTTGGATTGTTAAAGCCCCAGTACCCAGTGGCCCAGTGACGGGAGCTTTATCCTTAGCTTTCTAGGGCGCTTGGCCTCCCGTATGATGTTGTCTGTGCTAGTGGGGCGTGTTAGAGGCCTATTGAAATGCCAAAACAGGCATGCAGCGCACACCAATTTGAAGGAGTGCTCGCCGAGATGGGTCCCGACTCACGTGTTTTGATAGATAACTTGGGGCTGTCACATCTGGCAGACTCCATGCATGCGCACCTGGACACTCCACTATTTTCTGCATTCATTGAGTGGTGGCAGCCTGATACTAACTCATTTCACTTGCCTTTTGGTGAAATGACTATAATGTTGCACGACATCCGGGCCATTTTGGGCCATCCCATAGAGGGACATATAGTGGCAGGGGACTCGGACGTTGGGACACTCCATGCGTATTGCATGAAGATGCTGAGGGTGGACCAGAGAGAGCTGATGGATAGGTTCTAGGATCACGGCTGGGTGACCACTGCCACTATTTCGAGCGCATTCAGGGGGCTCATAGAACCTCGGGCGACTGACCAGGAGGAAACCGCATGGCTATGGATAGCGATGGGTACCACACTTTTTACAGACAAGAGTGGTAACAGGATTAGTCCGAAAGTCATGCACGAGATGAGTGAAGACACGACTCGAGTTTGGACTTTCTTCTAGGGCTCGGCTATTCTTGCATACCTATATAGACAGTTAGGTATTGTCAATAGGGGGACGCACATGGACTATCTGGATGCTTGTCTCTCCTGCAGTCCTAGATTTATGAGTACTTCATCCATTTTCGACCCCACTCAGAGCCTCAGCCAACAGCTGGCGCTGTCGCATGTTCTACCGCGTGGAGTACGCCAGTGACTCTGAGGTCCACTTTTTCTTTTTTTTTTAACCAAACAATGCCCCGAGGGACGGGGGATTGGGCTGGATCCCCAACCTGTGCATAGATCCAGACCCCAAAGCGGGCCTAAAGTATCAAACAGCTACAGACAACATAGTGTCACAGTAAAAAATAAAACACGGTCTGACATCAGGCTAACAGGTGCCCGGAATAAATGTATGATCAAAATAAAACAGAATAAAACCAAAAGAAAAACCCTAATCTTCTGGAAGTGAGAAGATGGATACCCAAGTTGATCCATCCGTACCAACGTGCGAAGGCGGAGTGGAGCAGTGTCGATCTGGAACGTGTGAAGGTCAGGTGTGGTGGCGCCAAGGCTTGCAAGATAGTCAGCAGGTCTGTTCCCCTCACGGAAAATGTGCGTAATCCTGTGATGGACAGATGACAGAAGAGCTCTAATGTGCATAAGCGGGTGCTGAATCTGCCACGAGCGAGGTCAGGATGGTGACAACTGCCGCAGCGTCCAGCTCGATCCAAACATGACTAGAGAGGTGGGCAGCTATTTGAAGGCCAATCTGTAGTGCCTGAATCTCTGCGTCGTAGCTCGAGAAGGCCTGAAGGGACGTGTGGAAGGCGGTGATAAGGGCGCCGCTGTGGTCCCGGATCAAACCTCCTACTCCAGCAACTCCAGTCCGGCGATCGAAAGAGCCATCTGTGTTCAGCTTGACCCAAGGAGAATCTGGTCGAAGCCAAACAACGGCTCTAGGCCGAGGGGGCTGAACAGGCACAGGGGGGCCACCATATAACGGTGTGGTGGCGTGCAGCCTGTCCAGTCTCGGGCGGTGAGTTTGCCCAAAGATGTGAGGAGCAAAAGATGTCTCTCTACCTGCAAGACAATGTGAGAAAGCGAAAAGGTAATATCCCTATGCTTCGCACTATTTTTTTCCGTCCAGGTGAACCAAAGGATCAGACAAGGAATGGCGAAGCTCACATGTCTAAAGTGTGTGCTCTGTGAGAAAAAACTCAAGAGCTCAAAGAAACTGTCTTTGGAGGGTAGGGATATATGTGTCCAGGTGGCAAAATGCTCCCACACTCTCCTCACAATCTCACTCTCTAGAAAATGATGGGTAAAAGTCTCGGTCTCATGACTTCCCGACTCAGAACAACACACACACCGAGAAGGGAAGGAGATCCCCCTCGCATGTTAAACAGTGTCCATGGGTATCCGGCGCAAAAGGAGGCGCCAAAGGAAAACTGAAATGGTATGGGTGAAGAGGTCGCTCCAGATGGCTCCGAAAAGAAGATTATGCCGATCTCTCAGCCTTATCTGCCCCCAAGCCGAGGTAGTAGAAAACACACCCGATGATGTAACTCTCCACCTCATGCCATCCGAACCGTCCCCCGAGATGGGAATCTGCTGGATCTGACCTAATAAATGCTCGCTAAACCCCGCCCCAAGGCCCAACTCCCTATCAAGCTTCCCCCTATCCTACGACCCGTCTGACTAAAGGTCGCTCACAAGCAGGAAGGGGGAATGCGACACCTGCCAAATCCCTAGATAACAGCCTATCACCTATCCACCACTCATCCCAAAAGCTAACCGCGCCATCGGCCAAAGCCCAAAATATGTGATCCTGGGCGCGCCTACCGACCCTAGTAAGGCGCCGCCACTGTCTACTATCATGAGCCCCCGCCGTTACCCAACAAGGGTGATTGGCGCGTCTAGGGCAGTACTTGCCGCGACGGTACTGAGCCCAAAGTGACTTTCCTTCCCTGAAGCGCCACCACAACTTGTATGAGAAGGCAGTAACCATATCCCTAAGACGGCGAATGCCAAGGCCTCCCTCAGAGAAAGGCCGGCAAATAGAGTCCCAACTCACCCAGTGGGTACGTCTCCCCCTCCCGGAACCATCCTCGTAACCCCAAAAATAACGAGCCATAATCTGGTCAATCTCGTCAAGAGTAGATCTAGGGGGGTCGAGGACCATAAGTAATGAAGTGGAAGAGAGCTAAGGGTACTCTTGATCAGCGCAAGCCGACCACCGCATGAAAGGTGTCTATGTGACCAACTAGAGATCCTGTCGATCATCCTCTGCATGATGCCCACAAAGAGCGCTCTCGTGAGGTTGCCCTTATATAAAGGGACTCTGAGGTCCACTTGCGCATTAAAGGTTACCGTGTCACCCTTGACCAGCTCAGACCAGACCAGGTATGTGAATGTTTTAAGTGTTATTTACATTTTTTTTAAATATTATTTTTTTTAAAAAAAATATGAGTGTTATAATAATTTTTTTGTGCAATTTTGAACTGTTGAACTGGTTGCCACACGGCAACAACTCCACTAATATCGAGGCTAGGACCCTCTATGTCGGGTGCATTAGGTACCGCAACATCGTGGAGCCCTACAATCCTCTTCGGTTGTTGTGTCAGCTGGGCTACGTCCAGCGTATCCCTCTCGGCATCCGTCTGCCATCCAGTGTAGTACGGGCTTAGAAGTCTAGGTGCTACAAGGTCGAGCACTCTGCAGAAGCTACAGAGGATTCCTGGAACGAGATACCGCAATTTCCGGCCATCAACCTAGCTGCCTACACCCCCACAAAAGTTAAACTATGAGAGGTCGAGCCGGCATACGCCGAGTGGTTCACTCGAGTTTCTCGTCCGAAGCTGTTGGGTGGCGATCTGACGGAACCTCCCCCAATCCCTTCACGCGTCGGTGCCTCTTATGTAAGTCGTTTACTTTATTTTTGTTCTCAATGTGTGATTTTATTATAATATTTATTTATTGTAACTCTTTGATTTGTGGATAGTGGATCAAACGTTACGATGACATCCACTCTGTGTTCATACCGCAGGTCGAGCGAGTTGATCCTGATTTGGCGAAGGAGTACGCAGACGCTCTGTCCGTAGTTAATGCAGATTGGGAGAGAGCGGCGCGGTGTTGATGTTTGATGTAAATAATATTGTTTTTTTATTTTATTTATTGTACGCTCGACTTTTGGTTGAATTGTCTTTTTATATATGTCGTTACTCATTCACATTATGTTTTTATGTTTCTGATATGCTATACTAAATTATAATTAAAAAAATACATCACAATCAACGTATATGTACTCAAAATCGAAGTCAATGACATACATAAGTTCAAACTAACGTATAATCACAACCGAATATTATAAGAATATCAAAACCTAGGTGCATTGTAATACCCCGACTTACTACTATATCAGAGTACGCAATTTTTCGCAAATTTTCTGAATAAATAAATAAACTTCTTATTTTGCGAAACTGATTCGGGGGATACCGTGAAAAACTTGATTTTCTGAAAACCGTTAAAATTTAAACTGATACTTAAAACGGTCATAATGTCTTATCCGACTAACGTCGGAGCAAAGTCTGATAAAAAGTACTGAAAAGTTTTAGCGGAAGTCTAGCGTGGTTCAACTTAAAATACAATAATCATAAATGTCCTGAACAGCTCGCTCGCTCACTCCTCATCTCCGACCCTGCGACCTGAAAAACATGAAAGGTGTGGGGCGTGAGCACTAAAAAACTTGTGCTCCGTAGAAACTCATACTAATGTAAAACATCGTAAATAATAACAATATCATGAACTAAGCATATACAACTGAACTGAATCTGAAACTGATATCTGATAACTGATAACCGGTCTGATCTCGCGACATAAGTCACGTAACTGATAACTGAATCTCGCGACATAAGTCACGTAACTGATAACTGAAATCTCCCGGAAAAAACTAATACCGGACCATGTGCACACTCTAGTGGTTAGATTAGGCCACTAGAACTCAGAATGGACCGGCGACCATTCCAAGCGGACACTGATTATACATACCTCGACCATGGTAACGTAATTATAAACCATGTAGTACTTAGTCTGACTCCCCACCTGAATTTGCTGAAACTGAAACTGAATGGCAGTGCTGATATCTGATCAAACTGAAAATAATATAAACAATTACTATTGACTATGCTCAGACTGATAAATTAACTGTTTAATTATGTTAAGATGCTTTTTCGGATCTGACATGATATTCGGACTTATTCGGTATAACTGAAAACGG
>CACSLK010034598.1:6351934-6364056 GCA_902706635.1 Striga hermonthica | reverse complement strand
AAAAAAAAAAAAAACACACCCCCTCAATAAGAAAGAGAAAATGTGAATTTGTGTGCAAAAGAGAATGAGACACAAGCCACAAAGAGTTTCAAAAGACAGCCGCCTACCCGAATTCCAATCAAGGTTTTAGGAATAAAACGGAGGAATTCAAGGTTCCCAAAGGTTTCGACTAATACAATGTATTCTTCTCATAGTCTATAATCAATTATCAGTATAATTAATCCTATTCATCAGATTTGGTATGTGTAGGATCAATTTTTTGCAATTAATTTGATGTTCTTTGCCGAACCCAACAATACGAATGAGATAGTGAATTATGGATTAAAATTTTTCTTCCCCTCAATTTGAAAGATACAAACCCAACAAGAGTATTTCAAAAAAAGGTCTTCCCACTCATTTTGTCTCTTTTTCCTTTAAACCAGACAATCATACATGACAGGCGGAGATCGTGGCATTTTCATCTTTCTGTGCAAGCATATCTTGATCAAATTTATTAGGCTTACAAGGACAAAATCTCGTTTGGTTGTGTTCATGTTCGATAATGTCTCGTTTTTTGCAATTAATCCAAGCACCAACTCGAAATTAAATTCATTTATTCGCCGAACATAAATGAGTGTTCCCAAATGAAGTGAATTTAATAAGTATATATTATATATATAAACATATATAGAATAATAAACACTTAAAATGGTATAAAAGTATTTAGTCACAACTCAGGGAAAATTTCACTTTTGGTACCTGAAATATATTTGTTTTCACTTTGAGTACTCCATATGTTCACCTAATCAACTCTAATGCCCAATATTTCATCCGTCTATCAATTTGAGTCAAAATCATTATTTTTTTCATTAAGTTTTAACTGCATTGTTACAACTATAATATTTAACTACTTGAAATATCAAATTAAATACTAATTTTAAATTAATAATCAGAAACTAAAAAATATTGTAAAAATATTAATTTAAAGTTAATTCATCATCTTCTCCCACCAACTCTCTTACTAGCGGCGACTGATCGCCTCCAACGGAGGACTATCGCCCGCCACAATGCCCACCACCCTTATATCCGTCACTGAGAATTCAAGCGATGATTCATGACTTTTCTATGGAAAGTTTAATTTTTTGGAGCCACGGTTGTCCAAAACAACTGATATGTGAGCTCTTGTTTTGTGTCCTTTCATAATCTACAATAGTCCTTTGTCAATTTTAAGATTTTAGTTCATATGTGTTGTCAATAAGTTTTGTTAATTTGATATTGAAGTCGGTGCATTTTTCTTTCAATGTTTATTCTTTTTTTTATTCGATAGGAGATGCTCATAGATAAATAAAGTTTAGGTACAAACTGCCGAGACTACGAACGAGTAAAAATAAACTGGGAGACACACTACAGGCAATGGTCTATAATCAAACACACCCGAGGTATCAAGCAGGTACATACATCCGATCCTTGATAACACCTCCTACACCACCTATCAACACAATAACCAACTAGCCAAACAAACAAACAACAACCAGAAAAGAACTACACTCCCTAAGCAACCTAAATAAAAGAAAAGATAAACACACCAATAAGCAAACTACACCACAACTAAGCCACAGTACAACTAAAACAAAAAAAACAAGCCCACTGCCAAAACAGTGTACTAACCTGCAACTGGAAACTAGAAAGACCAAAAACTAAGTTTCTGTAATGAACTCTGCCCACTCCCTCATTGCTCTTTTCAGAATAACAGTTTCTGGAATTTTCTCCCCATTAAATATTCACAAATTCTGAGATCTCCAAAGCCACCATAAGATGTATCTAGATAATTAGATTCGAGCTTCTGAGACCTCTGATTTTCCAATAGCACACACCTGCCACCACCATGCTTTGAAATTTGTATTGTGCAAGTTGATTCCTTCCTAAGAGACCGGGGCCAGTTTCCACACTGTTTTTGCCTTGCCACAGTTAAGTAGAAGATGTTCAATAGTCTCCTCTGTCTCTCCACATACTTTAGAAATTACATCTACAACAATTTCTTTTTTCATTAAATTCATTCCAACTGGCAGTGTATCTGTGAAACATTTCTAAATGAAATGTTTGATCCTATCTTTTATTTTTAATTTCCAACTCTTCTCCCTCATTGAAGAATCCATTTTAAGAGATCTACTTCCCTCTGCAATGTCCAACATATTCACCTTTTTATGGATAAAAAAAGAATAAGAATCAACTACAGTGAATAGCCCCTTCTTTTTAAGATTCCATCTCCAGCTATCCTCCTTGTTTGGGTCTAATGTGTCAATTTCTAGAATTTCATTACCATCATGTTCAGTGAAGAGACTTTTCACTAGTTCAGTGTTCCATTTCCTTCCAGACTCTTCCAGGAGTTCATGGACCCACAAAGGATGTGAATCTATTATGTTGGAGAGACATACATATTAAAAGGTTGGAGCTAAACCCCCAAGTTTTGGTACCCATCCTCCCTCAGAGATCTTGGTACTGATTCTTGACCTAATTTCTTTCGAGCAATAAGACTTGAAAATTGGCAGCACTTGCATCCAATTGCTCCAGAGCCAAGAGGATGATTCTTTTCTAGCAGTTTGGAAAATAGAGGAATTTGAGAAGTACCTGCTCTTCAAGATTCTTGAGACTAGCAAGTCAGGTTGGCTAGTGATTCTCCAAAGTTGTTTCAACAACAGGTCTTCATTAAACAGTTTTATGTTTCGGAATCCCAGCCCACCTCACCATACTCTGGGGTTTTTTTAAAAAAAAAAACAAAAAAGAATCCCAACCCACCTTGCTTTTTGGCTAAGGTGAGCAAGTTCCATTTTCTCCAGTGGATCCTTTTTTCTTGGTCTGTACCTTTGCACCACCAGAATTGGGTTGTCAATCTAGCAATTTCGTTGCAAATTTCTGTAGTCAACTTGAAACAAGACATAGCATATACCGGAAGAGAGTTAATAACAACTTTAATTAGCACATCTTTACCTGCTGTAGATAAATATTTATTCTTTCAGCTCTCTAGTCTCTTTCTTAAATATTCAATAACAAACTTGAAGGCCTCTCTCTTAGACTTTCCAATTCCAAAGGGGAGTCCCAAGTACGGAGAAGAGTTATGAGAAGTCAAGCCATCTAACACCTCGTAGATTCTTGTTATGACTGGAATAGAAGTATTTTTGCTAAAGAAGATTGTGGACTTGGACAAGTTGATCTTTTGCCCCCAAAAATCTCTCATACAAGTGAAGAAGATCTGTCAGGAGAACGGTCTGCCCTTCATCTGCTTTACAGAAAATTAAGAGATCGTTTGCAAATAATAAGTGAGTCAAAAGAGGCCCTCCCCTAGCCAGTCTCAATCCTCTAAAAATTCCACCATCTGGAGTAGTTCTAATTAAAGCAGAAAGAGCTTCTGTGATAATCAGAAATAGATAAAGAGAGATGGGGTCTCCTTGTCTCAATCCTTTTGATGGAGTTATATATCCACAGCCTTTCCATTCAGTATAAAAGAAAAGGAAGCTGAAGTCACACAGAACATAATCCGCTTAATAAAAGTCTCTGCGAAACCCATTCTAGACATTAAAGCACATAGACAATGCCATTAAACTCTGTCGTATGATTTCATCATATTTAGTTTAAGCGCCATAAAGGAGTGCTTACCAGATTGATGTCTATTCAGATAGTGATAGCATTCCTGGTCAATTATAACATTATCGAGCAGTTGCTTCCCCGATATGAAAGCCCCTTGAGCTGGACTAATACAAATCTGCAAACAGGGCTTAAGCCGAGAGGCTAGTATTTTGGAGATGACTTTGTAGACCACTGCACAGAGGCTAATAAACATATACTGGTTCAGAGAGACAAGGTTCTTTGGAAATCAAACACACCAAAGTGTGGTTCCAGTATTTAAGAAATTTGCCAAATAGGAAGAAACTTTTCACGGCTTCACACAAGTTTTTTTAATAACTGACCAAAAATGTTGGTAAAAGAACGCGGTCATACCTTCTTCTCCAGGAGCCTTCAGTGGGTTCATTGAGCATATAGTGTTTTTTATCTCCTCATCTTCCACCCTTGCTATTAGCTCATCATTTATCTCTTGAGTTATAGATTGAGGGATAACTTGAATAATTATGTCCCCACCTTGAGACCCTTCTGATGAAAACAACTGATTATAGAAGTTGAAGATATGGTTAATGAGTTCCTCCTTGGTTTAAAAAATATAGTTTATGTCATCTCTGGGTCTTGTAATTGCATTTCTTTTTCTTCTTTGCACTATCACTGTATGAAAAAACTGGGAGTTTTGGTCGCCTGCCTTCAGCCAAAGATTTCTTGATTTTTGCTGCCAGAAAATTTCTTCAGACCAGTGAGCCTCATCAAGCTCTCTTTTAAGGCACTCCCATTCCTCCCAGTTCTTGCCATTCCCCATTATTCTCGTCTCCTCTAACAATGTGAGAGACCAGTGAGCCTCATCAAGCTCTCTTTTAAGGCACTCCCATTCCTCCCAGTTCTTGCCATTCCCCATTATTCTCGTCTCCTCTAACTGCAATGTGAGAGATTTAATTTTCTTTCTGTTATCAGATTTCCCTTCCCTACTCCAAGCAGATAAAGCAATTCTGGTGACTTTGATTTGCTCTTTCAACTTCAAGAATGGTGTCCCCAGTTGAGTCTTATTTTAGCTCTTTTTAACAACCTCCCAAATTTCTTTTCTGGATATCTAGCTCTTATACAAAAGAAATCTCCTCTTTCCTTTCATCTGATTTGATTCTACCTGGAGAAGTAGCATGTCATGGTCTGAGGCACTTTTGTAGCAATTTGTGAATTGTGAATGTGGGAATCTAGCCATCCAACCTAAAGAGCCAAAGGCATTGTCTAACTTTTATTCCACCATTCTTTTTTTATTTATGTTATTGCTCCAAATATACTGGTATCCCTTCATTTCAATTTCAGTCATGCCCATCTGAGATATGAAATTTTGAAAAGGCTTTAAGCTACCAGCTGATCTATGTCTCTCTCCTTTCTTGTTTTCTGCCAAATGAAGATCACTCCAATCCCCCATAATACACCAATCCTCCACCCATCTATGTTTTCCAGCTTCATGGAGTTGCCATTGCTCAAGTCTGATAGACAGCTTCGTACTCATATAAACAAAGATAATCCAGCAACGGTCTTCCTACTCAGACAATTTGAACTGCACTTGCATACAAAAATAGTTCTCTTTGATGGACAAAATATTAACATTCTTGTCCCAACAAAGAAGCAGACCACCTCTACTTCCCTCTGTTTCCACCATATAAAACTTGTCATCAAAAAATCTAGTTTTTTGTAGACATTAGTAGTAAAAATTTTGTCTTTTTTTTCTGATAAAATAGAAAACTTAGGTAATGAGTGCTCAAAGCCTCTCGAATTTGGGGAACTGTAGAGGGTCCCCCAAGACCTCTACAATTCCATACCAAGGCTAACATTGATCACCCTGGGGCCAATTGGAGCTGGTTTCCTCCATCTCTATTCTCGATATCTTTGTTCTCTTATTCCCAATTCCCTTGGAATTCTGCACCTGATCTTCTTGAATGATAGAAAGAACATCTCTATCCCTCTTGGTTCCTGCTACTGTAATCTGGGATTTATGTTGTAGCTTTGACTTGACATGTTTATCCACTCTTGGGGTTATTCTTTTCCACTGTCTGCTTTTCTGAATTAGAGTTTGTTTTCCTTGTCTTTGTGGGCTCTGTTCCTGAATCTCTACCTCTATCAGCTTCATTCTTTCCTCTTCCCCATCAGGTATTAATTCCAGGCTCAAATCTTTCTTGTTATGCAATGTATGTGATGCTGAGGCTTGGTTTGTCTCCTTCTCTATCCCAACATTTTTACTGACTTCTTTTACTGCTAGAGGAGATGCTGACTCAGCCACACCAGGACTTTTGGAAGAGTTCCCTTTCACAAGTATCAGGTTTTGATCTCTCTTCTCCGAGGATATGTTTCTATGATTGGACTTGTTGGTTGTTGGTTCACTTGTGTTAGAAGGAGGAGGAGATTCTGAGCTATTCACCCCTTCCATAGCTTTTAGCCACTCCCCATATTGCCCGTCTTTAAGTTCTTTCTTTGTTATGGCCTCCTTTCTGTTTGGGCAATTCTTGTTAATGTGACCCAAAATTCCACAATAGTAGCAAAGGCTAACAAGCTTCTCATATTTGAAATGCACTGTGACGATTTGCTCACCCAATCTTATAGAAGTCCACCTTGGTAGTGGCTTCCTAACATCCAGAATAACCTGAAGTCAAAGAATTCTACTACCTCTAAAACATGCTTTTGCTAACATCACATTTTTTATATCAATGAATGCATTTTCTTGTGCTCATCCAGTTGATAGGCACCCAGTGTGCTTGTACC
The DNA here is from genome assembly GCA_902706635.1 of Striga hermonthica. NCBI lineage: Eukaryota > Viridiplantae > Streptophyta > Magnoliopsida > Lamiales > Orobanchaceae > Striga > Striga hermonthica. The sequence continues at coordinate 6,357,696 of CACSLK010034598.1, read as the reverse complement.
CATACAGTCAATTCATTGAAGCTAGGATGAATTTCTGATAGACCCACTTGCCATGGCTGCAAAATTAGGTATTGGTTCTCGAATATCCAGCACCGCCCCATATCCACTTTCTGCAATGCCTCTCTATTCGGAAAGAGAAATTGGAAGTAGTTGTCACTCAATTCTCGAACTTCCAGAGCATTCCCCAAACGCCAAAGGAGACCCATTGTCCGTTTAATTCCCAACTAGTTAGCTTTTTTATCACCTATCACTTTCCCAAATAGACTGCGGTTGCATTCCTCCGCGCTGAATCGTACCTCAGTTTCCTCAATGTCAATAATTAGCTTCTCTGCATATGCAATGGAAATTTTCCCTAATTTAAACCCTAATTCTTTGTCCATCCTTCAACTCGCAGAATACCCAATAAACACATCGAGCCACTAAACTCTTCTGATATCCCCACCTTCGAAATCGAAGAGAAACGTCCTACCGGAGAAGTGTTGGGTTCGATATACCGTCGGAACAGAGTATGCAGCAGAATTTAAAAATTTTATAAGTATTTATCTTATAAATACTTATTCCGTACATAAGTATAACGAGATAACGAATAAACATCATTTAAATCTAATAATTTTTGCTAATTTTGATTTGATATGTAATTTATAAAAATTACCTTTGTTCTTGAACTCCTTAGAAAACAACGATGTATGAGGAAATCAATTCCCGGTTTGGTAACGATCACTTCTTGTGGTTACTCACTTTAGGAATCCAAATGTCTTCCCTCTAATCGTATCCACATTTTGAACTTCGATTCTGACAATAGTTTCTTCGCTAGTAGAAACTACTCAGTTTTTCAAGAAGTATGGAATATATATATTTATAAGGAAATTTTTCAATAACTCTTTCTTGTTTTATCACTCAACTCTTGAATGTTTTTCTCTTGGAAGAACTTAGCCAAAAACTTAGCAATTAATTTGCAAACATTTTGCACCTATTTATACTAAACATTTTAGCATAAAATAATCAATATTTGATAATTATATATTATAAATAAAATCAGATTTTATTTAAATAATCATACCAAATATTGACTTTTAATTAATAATGTGGAGTGGTTCTTAATCATTATCAACCACCATTATTTTGTCTCTTCATTATTTTAATCTTTATTCATATTAAAGATAAAATAATAAAATAATAATTCTTGAAAACATTTTTCAAGACTTTACTAAAATAATCTTTTCTTCTAATTTCCTTATTTAATAATCTTATTATTATTTGGATTTGAAATTTAAAATCCAATTTTAAATTCCAACTATTAATTAGTAATTCCATTAATTACTAAATTAATATTCAAAATTCAGTTAATCAATCCAGTTGATTAATTTAATATATTCCATTAATTGATATCTAATCATATTAGATTTATCAATTAATTCTAACTCTTTAGAAATACTATTTGAATTTTACCTTCATTCAAAAATTGGTGTGACCTTTTAGGTTCTTAATTAATACTAGTAGTGGGTTTACAGCTCTTTGTAATTTGAATTAATCTTATTAACTCTTATTCATGAATTAGCTCTTTAATTCAAGAACCCACATATCATGGGAACATCAAGCAAGTAGCAAGAATCTAGTATTAAGTGAATAGCGAGTAAACCTATTTCGATTACAATTCCATACATGCAAAATCCTTTCGACATCCAATTTTCCGATTAAATCTTTGGGTATGATTTTGTCGAAACCCAAATTTATTTAATAACTATGATTCCATTTCATGTTTAGTAATTCGTTTATGAATCTCTATTCATCCCGCCTTGGCCAAGGACTTTGAATTACTAACTATGAAACACATAGGGAATTCACTTATCTTCATAAGTGTCGAATCCTTTGTTGGCCACTGACAAACTTCCATATATATTAATATAATACCCAAAATATACTTTTATACGATTGTGCTAGCAATCATAAGGATAAATCAAAGTATAATATAATATGCACAAAGTTACCATCGTGCCTCAAGTCATAGGATCAATCATGTACTATAGTAAGATGAAAATTCTTATTCGACATGATAAACTTTCATTAAGAATTTTCATACGGTCATGTTCAGTGAAATTGTTCTATAACAAGCACCCACATATATGTATTTGCGTCCCACGCTAATGTTGATGGAATGAAACATTCTTATCCAATAAGCATACATACTATGTACAAGTCTTTTCCGAATTTATTCGACATCACATCTCAAAACATACAACGACTTGGAATTGTATTTAAGATCACAACTTTCAAGATATGTTTCATGATCACCATCTCTATGCGTAACCATATCTTATAGCTATAAGTGATCTAGGAACTTTATCTTAAGTGCAAATATATGATAAATGCTTAATCTTAAAATAAAGTAATGCCTATTATTTAATATAATTCCAATAGATTGTATTTACAAGTAGAATACGTCCAATCTGATTGGAATGCCGGGTATACTACTCCAACAATCTCCCACTTGCCGTAGTTCCAATCACTCATGTATCTTAGACCCATCTTCTCAATATGTCCTTCGAACACTTTATGTGATAAAGGCTTAGTTAAGGGGTCGGCTATATTTTCTGCTGATTCGACTCGCTCCATTATGACGTCTTCTCTACCAATGATTTCTCTAATAAAATGGTATCGTCTCATAATGTGTTTGGATCTTTGATGAGCTTTTTGTTCCTTTGTTTGTGCAATAGCCCCATTGTTATCACAATAAATCGTTATTGGATCAACAACAGATGGTACTACACCCAACCCTTGGATGAAGTTCCTTATCCAAACAACTTTCTTTGCAGCATCAGATGCAGCAATATATTCAGCCTCTGTTGTAGAGTGAGCAATCGTTTCTTGTTTGAGAATTTTTCAACTAATTGCTGCTCCATTCAGAGTAAATAAGTATCCAGACATGGATTTATAGTCGTCTTTATCGAACTGAAAACTAGAATCAGTAAAGTCATCTAGTTTCAATTCTCCATTGTCGTATACCATAAAGATATCCTTAGTCCTTCGTAAGTACTTAAGAATCATCTTAACGGCTTTCCAGTGTTCTTCACCTGGATTAGACTGATATCTGCTCGTTACACTAAGTGCATGAGCCACATCAGGTCTTGTACATAACATTGCATACATAATGCTACCAATAGCTGATGCATAAGGTATATGACTCATCCGTTCTCTTTCTTCAGGTGTCTTTGGAGACATCGTCTTAGAAAGTGAAACCCCATGACTCATTGGAATATATCCACGTTTGGATTCTTCCATGCTAAATCGTTTTAACACCTTATTTATGTACGTAGACTGGGATAGTCTGATCATCCTTTTAAATCTATCTCTATAGATTTTTATCCCTAGTATAAAGGATGCTTCTCCCAAATCTTTCATGGAGAACTGTTTCGACAACCATGTCCTTGTTGACTGGAGCATCCTTACATCATTCCCAATGAGTAAGATGTCATCGACATATAGAACGACAAATGCAACTGCATTCCCACTAACCTTCTTATAAACACATGGTTCATCCGGATTCTTATGAAATTCAAGCGTTTTGATCGTTTCATCAAACCGAATGTTCCAACTCCTTGAAGCTTTTTTAAGTCCATAAATAGACCTTTGAAGCTTACAAACCATTTGTTCGCTCCCACTGGATATGAAACCCTGCGGTTATTTCATAAAAATGTTTTCCTTAATGTTTCCATTAAGAAAAGCCATTTTCACATCCATTTGTCATATCTCGTAGTCATAATACGCAGCTATGACTAGCAATATCCGAATAGATTTAAGCATTGCTACTGGTGAAAAAGTTTCCTCATAATCAATTCTTGTTTTGAGTATAACCTTTAGCAACCAGTCTTGCTTTAAAAGTATTTAATTCTCCATCTACACCACATTTTCGCATGTAAACCCATTTACAACCTATGGGTACAATACCCTGTGGTGGATCAACCAAAGTCCATACTTTGTTTGAATACATGAAATCTATCTTGGATTGCATAGCTTCTTGCCATTTATCTGAGTCAATGTCCGATATTGCCTCATCATAGCTTATTGGATCATTATCCAAAAGGAGTCCCTCTTCATTGTTCTCCGAAGAGGTTGTGATTCAGATGGTCCAGTCTCTACTGGTATGTCATTTGTGGTACTTTGTGGAATTTCTTGTGGTTCTTCATTAAGTTCTATGACTCCGCTATTTTTTGAGAGAAACTCTTCCTCTAAGAAAACAGCATTCCTCGAAACAAACACCTTTTGTTCAGAGGGATCATTGAAATAGTATCCAATAGACTCTTTTGGATACCCCACAAATTTACATAAGATGGATCTCATATCCAACTTACCTCCCACTAATTGCTTCACATAAGCAGTACAATCCCATACTTTTAAATACTTGTACGAGAGTGTTTTGCCACATCATATCTCATAAGGTGTGTTGGGTACAGCTTTACTCTGCACTCTATTCAAAATATGTGTTGTTGTTTCTAAGGCATAGCCCTAGAATGAAATAGGTAAACTAGTGGAACTCATCATTGATCGAACCATGTCCAACAATGTTCGATTTCTCCTTTCTGAAACCCCATTAAGTTGTGGAGTTCCAAGAGTTGTCCACTGTGAAATAATCCCATTATCTCTTAAATAATCAAGAAACTCATTGGTCAAATATTCACCTCCTCAATCTAATAGAAGAACTTTAATACTACGACCAATTTGTTTCTCCACTTCACTTATGAATTCTTTGAACTTTTCAAATACTTCAGATTTATACCTTAATAGGTATACATAACCATACCTGGAATAATCATCAGTAAAGGTTATGAAATAGTGGTAGTTCACCTTGGCACTAACATTTAGTAGTCCACATACATCTGTATGAATCAAATCCAACAGACCTTTAGCTCGCTCCACTTGTCCAACAAATGGTGATTTTGTCATTTTACCTTTAAGACATGACTCACAAGTAGGCAACCTTTCCTCTCCCCTAAGGTCAAGTTTTGGTCCTAATTTGTGAATCCTCTTTTCAGATATATGACCTAATCTAGCATGCCAAGTTGTGAATGAACTATGATTATCAAATTTCCTTTTATTTTGTTGAATGGTTAGAATGGGACTTTGTGGTGTAATGGTATATGTTTGTCCCATTTTTGTTACATTTTTTGTTGTCTTTTTCCCATTCTTTTACCCCCGTATTGAGTCGTTTAGGTGGTTTTAGGATCTTTTTGTCATCTATTATGTTTTTTGCGTTCATTTGAGTGTTGCGGTGTTTTCTGTTTATTTTCCGGTCTTTTTCTGTTCTCTTTTCGTTTTTGGTGTGTAGTTTGGAGATCCTGGGAGAACAGGTTTTCAAGAATATTTTGGAGAAGCTGACACCATTAGAAAGAGGGGCTCGTTAGAGATGCGTAGGAAAAAACGGAACTCAATTCCGAGTCCGAACGAGCCCGAACGAGCAAAAACCGTAAAATGGTGCAGTGCAGCCCAGTTTTGATCACCGCGGGCCGCGACCACTTTCTTCACCGCGGGCCGCGGCGAACAAAATGCTGCCAGAAAACAGCACTTCAGGCCGAACATTCCCGCGGCCTCGGACTTGGTCGCGGCCGCGGAAGTTTCTTCACCGCGGGCCGCGAGATGCTCCGCGGGCCGCGAGACGCGCGAAATCAGGTTTTTAAAGGAGCAGATTTTGGGACGTTCGGGGGCATTATTTTCGACACGCTCGACTGGGGGGCGAAAGCCCTAGGTCCGGAGAGGAATTCACGAAC
>CACSLK010034598.1:6333450-6351237 GCA_902706635.1 Striga hermonthica | reverse complement strand
ATTTTGCATTGTTATTCATTTCTTAGTTGATAATTATTCACTCCCTTATTTGATTAGTATGTTTAGGATTTATTTTGCGTTTATGTGTTGTCAATATCAGAACTAAATTCCAAACCGCCTTCCTCGTGAGATCGACCCGGGGAACGAATCTTTAGATTCGGTACTCGGTAATAAGAATAATTTGTACACAACAGTATATAACTCATTTGTCAAATTTCTGGAATATATAAAAGTTGTATCTTTGAAAATGGAACATCTTCCATTCTCAATAACAAACTTAAAACCTGCTCTATCCATTACTGGAATAGAAATAATGTTTCTTATAATATCCAGAACATACAAACAATTTGTAAGATAAATTTTTACATCATTATTTAAAGCTAGATAAGCAGTCCCAATTGCTTTGGCAGCAACTCTTGCTCCATTGCCCATCCTTAGGATTGTTTCATCATCTTCTAGCTTGTTACTTCTTGCCATCATCTGCAAATCATTGCAAATATGTGAGCCACAGCCGGTATCCAATACCCAAGAAGAATCGTTAACTGATAAGTTAACTTCAACATAATAAATACCTGAACTTTTCAGGCTTGCAAAATACTCCTTGCAATTCCTCTTTCAATACCCAGTTTTACCACAATGATAACATTCATGACTAGACTGAGGATTGACCTTCTCTTTGTTCTTATCTTTGTTGTTATTTGCCTTCTTATTAGGTTTATTAGGAACTTTTTCCTTCCCCTTCCTTTTCTTAGACTTTAAGGTCTTTGATCCAGAAGAGAATCCAACAAGAAGCACCGGCTTATCCTTTTTAATCGTGGATTCAGCCGTCTTTAACATGTTCACTAATTCAGGGAGAGAAGTCTACATATTATGCATGTTAAAGTTAACAACAAAGCTGTCAAATGACGGTGGCAGAGATTGCAGCAAAAGATCCACATAGAGTTCATTATCCATAATGACTCCCAGGGATGAAAGCCTTTCTATAAGAGCTATCATCTTCAGTCCATGATCATGAACTGAAGAGCCCTCAGTCATACGACACCTGAAAAGCTCTTTAGATATCTGATATCTACTTTGCTGAGTCCTTTCACCATACAACTCTTGTAGGTGAAGAAGGATATCAGAAGCATTATCCAATAATTTGTTCTGTCTTTGTAACTCATTTGACATTGATGCTAACATGTAGCACTGAGCTTGGAGATTGTCATCAGTATGACGTAAGTATTCTCCATACTCATCAGAGGAGGAGGGGCTTTGTCCAATACATAGTCCCTTTTTTCAAACTGTAGAACAATTTTCAGATTCCTCAGCCAGTCATTAAAATTGGGTCGAGTTAATTTGTTTTGTTCGAGGATACATGCAATTGTATTTTTAGCCATTTTAGTAGAGTGGTCTACAAAAACAAACGAAGCAGAAAATAATCAGACTATGGAATTTATATTCATTTAATATTAGGTCTTTAACATTAAATGTCTCCCACTAATTTAATTAAAACCCTATTTTAATTATGAAAATCAAATTTTCATAGTGGGCTTGAAGTCCAATAAAATTATTCCATATCCCAATTTTATGAGTACTCATGAAATAATTATATCGGTAGTCAACTTTTGACAATTGTATCACTATACAACCTTCAAGATATTTTGCCTCACTTTTTCTTATATACCTCATTTTATGACCGTATATATTAATAAGTGTCAAATCAAACCCATCAAACATTCATGATAACGGCCCATCGGAATGTCCCAATACACGTGGTCAACATAAAGAGGAATCCGTTTCACGAGTATCTTTATACTTAGTATGGATCACAGCTTTCAACACAAAACCACCTCACGACTCATGGTCGGTGATAAAGCATCGTAGCATCTCTGTCGTCTACTTTTGATGGAAGACCTGGATTAATAAGTTCCAACTTATTTTTATCCATTTTTTATTTGATATGGAATTAATCAAATTAATTCTTTAGGGTTCTTTAGATCTCATCAATTACCATCTTTACGTGTGTTTATTTACCGTATAATTCATCCCATTAATCACAAGTATAAATAAACCTAACATACATCTAATGCATGCATAAGGTGGGATGATCATGTCCTTGCCTATACGACTCATTCAAGCCAAAATGGTCTATGCCTATGTACGTGATAAAATAAATAGAACTACTTTTATTACAATTTATTTTATCTACCCGTACAAGCACAGGCCTTCGAGATTTACAACTTGTAAAATTATCCACACATATGTGGGCCTTTCGCATCGAACGGTCTCCACCTTGATCTAATCTTTTAACGATACAAATATTTAAAATTTTACAAATCATAATTCAAGAGACTCGCAGGTCTCGATAAATTACATTCATTCAATCATATTGAATAAAATGCAACATTCAAACATATTGAATAAAACATGCAAACATTCAATCATATTGAATAAAAATGCAATCATTTATTCATAATGAATAAAAGGCTCATGATCATTCCTAAATTAACTATTCATCACATGAATTCAACCATATAAATTCACCAATTTAATATGTTGATGTAGTAATGACCTATATTAAGTCAAAACAGTTCTTTTCTGGTCACAGATCAGTCACACGACCCGTGTGTCAAGTCACACGACTCGTGTGACAAGTCACACGACTCGTGTGAAAAATACGAGAGTGACACTAAAAAAACCTGGAAAAATTTTTATGCCACACGACTCGTGTCACACCTCACACGACTCATGTGAGGTGACACGACCAGTCACACGACTCGTGTGACTCCTCACACGGGTCGTGTGACCCCACACGAGTCGTGTTATCCTGCACGACTCGTGTTTTCGAATACTCTATTCGATTTATATTCCAGTCCATGTTTTTAACAATTTTCAAATCAAACTCTGATTTTAAAGATGAAAATCGTAACGTGGCTTTGATACACTGTTGGGTTCGATATACAGTACGAAACAGAGTATGCAGCGGAATTTAAAAATTTAAAAATTACCTTTGTTCTTGAACTCCTTCAAAAACGACGATGTATGAGGAAATCAATTCGCTGTTTGGTAACGATCACTTCTTGTGGTTACTCACTTTAGGAATCCAAATGTCTTCCCTCTAATCGTATCCACCTTTTGAACTTCGATTCCGACAATAGTTTTTTCGCTAGCAGAAACTACTCGGTTTTTCAAGAAGTACGGAATATATATATATATATATATTTATAAGGAAATTTTTCAAGAACTCTTTCATCACTCAACTCTTTGAATATTTTTCTCTTGGAAGAACTTAGCCAAAAACTTAGCAATTAATGTGCAAACATTTTGCACCTATTTATACTAAACATTTTAGCATAAAATAATCAATATTTGATAATTATTTATTTTAAACAAAATGAGATTTTATTTAAATAATCATACCAAATATTGATTTTTAATTAATAATGTGGAGTGGTTCTTAACCACCATCAACCACCATTATTTTGTCTCTTCATTATTTTAATCTTTAATCATATTAAAGATAAAATAATAAAATAATAATTCTTGAAAATATTTTTCAAGACTTTATTAAAATAATCTTTTCTTCCAATTTCCTTATTTAGTAATCTTATTATTATTTGGATTTGAAATTTAAAATTTAATTTTAAATTCCAACTATTAATTAGTAATTTCATTAATTACTAAATTAATATCTAAAATTCAATTAATCAATCCAATTGATTAATTTAATATATTCCATTAATTGATATCTAATCATATTAGATTTGTCAAATAATTCTAACTCTTTAGAAATACTATTTGAATTTTACCTTCATTCAAAAATTGGTTTGACCTTTTAGGTTCACAATTAATACTAGTAGTGGGTTTACAACTCTTTGTAATTTGAGTTAATGTTATTAACTCTTATTCATGAATTAACTCTTTAATTCAAGAACCCACATATCATGGGAACATCTAGCAAGTAGCATGAATCTAGTATTAAGTGAATAGCGAGTAAACCTATTTCGATTACAATTCCATACATGTAAAATCCTTTCGACATCCAATTTCTCGATTAAATCTTTGGGTATGATTTTGTCGAAACCCAAATTGATTTAATAACTATGATTCCATTTCAAGTTTAGTAATTCGTTTATGAATCTCTATTCATCCCGCCTTGACCAAGTACTTTGAATTACTAACTATGAAACACATAGGAAATTCACTTATCTTCATAAGTGTCGAATCCTTTGTTGGCCACTCACAAACTTCCATACATATTAATATAATACCTAAAATATCTCTTACACGATTGTGCTAGCAATCAAAAGGATAAATCAAAGTATAATATAATATGTACAAAGTTAACATCGTGCCTCAAGTCATAGGATCAATCATGTACTATTGTAACATGAAAATTTTTATTCGACATGATAAACTTTCATTAAGAATTTTTATACGGTCATGTTCAGTGAACTTGTTCTCTAACAAGCACCCACATATATGTATTTGCGTCCCACGCTAATGTTGATGGAATGCAACATTCTTATCCAATAAGCATATATACTATGTGCAAGTCTTTTTCGGATTTATTCGATATCCCATCTCGAAACATCCAACGACTTGGAGCTGTATTTAAGATCACAACTTTCAAGATATGTTCCATGATCACCATCTTTATGCGTAACCATATCTTATAGTTATAAGTGATCTTGCAAATATATGATAAATGTTTACTCTTAAAGTAAAGTAATGCCTATTATTTAATATAATTCCAATAGATTGTATTTACAAGTAGAATACGTCCAATCTGATTGGAACGTCGGGTATACTACTCTAACAAGAAGAACACTCTCACCACAAGAGAAAGAAAGCTCTCATCACGAGAGAAGAACGCTCTCACCATGAGAGAAGAACACTCTCTCTCAATGTTTATTCAAATGTAGGAAATGTGTGCAAGTTGGATAAAACTATTATAATTTCAAATAAAAATAGTCTGAAAATCATGGAAGTTGGATACAAATTCAAGAAACAAATAGTTGTATAATTTTAACATATTATTCCAATCTTTTTGAATTTTTTTTCTTTCAAAAAATATGTGCAAATTGGATATAACCACATGCAATTTTTATTTTAAAATAAAATTGAGATTTGGACGGGATAAAAATTCAAAATCGTATCCACATTTTTTGGTAAAAAAGTCGGTTCATCTTTGATATTTAAAGTCAAACCTTATCTAATTATTTAGGAATAAAATTCAAAACAATTTAAAAATCGTGTGCAACTTTTGAATTTTAATGAATTGATTTTTTTGGATTCTTATGTTTTTTCTTAACCATATTTTACCGAGATCTTGGTAAGCTCATATCATTTTTTTTTTAAGTACATGTCAATTACTTTAAGAAAGAAACAATTGCATAATCTTGATAAATTATGATTTTTTATTTGAATTCAATTTGTTTGGTAAAAAAATTGGTGCAATGCTAGAAAATTTGATTGCATTTTTAAGAATATTGATGATTCTTTTCACTTTGTTTTACCAAGTATTCAGATCAATTTGTTTGGTAAAACAATCGGTGTATTGGTAGGAAAATCTTTTTTGTTTTTAAGAAAAACTAATTATTCTTTTCAATTTTTCTTAATCAAAATATTGATTTAAATTTTAAAAATTAATAAAATAGCATGAAAATCCCTAAAATTTCTACTTTTCTTCTACTAGAATTTTATTTAGTAAATAAGATCCCTTATTTTTTCTTAAAAAAACTAAGTTGTTATATAATAACTAATAATACGCAGTTTTTAGATAAAATTCTAACACCCATATAGTATTTTACGTGCAAAAAAATCAAACCAACAACATAAATATAGTGACTATTTTAATAAGTGTAATTAACCCACATGCCATCATCAGGAAGTATGGTTTGATGTGTTGAGGACAATGCTTTTTCAACAACGCCAAGGATATCGGCTTCATCAAGGTATTTGTTCGATTACATTGATAACTCCTATGTTTCTGACACAATAGTATCATTTTCATCTGATTCATTGGTTTTTGGTTTGCTTTCTTTGTGCCTGTGCAATATTATTTAGTTGTGGGTTCCTGACCTTGAAGATGGTTGTTTTGGTTCCAACTACGTAGCATCTTAGTTTTTTTTTTTTTTTTTAGAATTCAATGTGATGAGAATTATGGTCCTAGTCTTTCAATTATCATTTGTTCAGTGAACCATTCGAATACGATTGTGGATCAAAGTTTGTATTTGAATATGGATTTTCTCGAAATATCTTTCAATCTCTTTGTACTATGTCACCAAAAATTATAGTGACACACTTAAAGGGTAATAATGTATTGAAAATTTCAAACAATACAATTTCGTGTGACAATAATCTATAATAATGACGCTATAAAAAAAGTCATGCATTAGAATATACCGACGCTAAATTTTATGTCACAACTCGCAATAACAATGATGTTCTAAAAAAAGAGTCACTAACTGAAAATTATTTACATTAACATATTGTGTCACTAAATTATGTACTAACGACGCACTTTTGAAAAAGTGTCGCCTATTAAAAATTACCTACACATCTAGATTGTGTCACAAATAAATTCGTGACATTAAATTTAGCAACACAACTAGTGACACTTTTGCTAGTGTAGGTAAATTTATTTGTTACACTAATAAATATCACTAAATAAATAAAAAAAATGTCCCTAAATGCAGTTTTTGTTGTAGTGCACTAATGTTACATACACAAATGTTTCGCTTCCCTCGCTACGCTCATTCCGCTACGCTCGCAGGCATCAGCATGCCTCCTTCCTTTGTCAATATATGAGTCATACCAACACTAAAAATACAAAAACTTGTCGTCACAACCTTAAGATTTGTATTATTACAAATCTTACAATTTACGACTTAAATAAAAATATAAAAATAATAATTAGTGAATGTAATTATATGAATTCGAATAGAAAAATAAAAAGTGTGAGCACAATAGATTTTTAATTATTTTGGCACTTTAATTTAAATATTTTTAAGTTATATGATATACAATTTCAAATAATGTTTTTGACAAATTAAAGTGTTATATATAGCATTTTTTTTTTTTTGGCTGTAAAATGGAGTTCTTACATAACAATAGACTGATCTACTCCTCATTGGCCATGAACATGTTTTTAGCCGTAAGCTCAAGCGCAGCCCCTCCGCTGAACTTCAATTCCACCACAGGGAACCCACCAACTCCCTGCTCACAATCCTTACACAGCACAACAACGTGAACGTGTATGATTCGATTTGAACTGAGTATCTCGTAGTCAGCATCTCGCCAATCACTTCCTCAATTCTAGTCTCGAGCTTCATGAGTGGGAGCTTAGTGAAGTTGTATGGGTTGGCAACGACTAGTTCCGACAAACACAGGAGTGAGAAAACTAGAGTTCTTCATGGGATAAAGCGGAGACCGTCGGGCGCCTTAAGGAACCTCGGCGCCTCCGCCAGGGACACGCCGGAGACAGTGGGCACGAAGTCGATCAGCATCTCGCCGAAACTGACGATCAGACCCTTACTGGATCCGTCGTTGTGTTAGAAAAAGGAGTAAAAAGGGGAGGCTGAGCCGCCCCACTTATTTTATTAAAAAAAAAATTCCAACAATCGCAAGAAGAATAGCTGTCAACCTACTGAACTGATGGCATACAACGGAGAAGGTTCTACCAAAGACCTTTGGGCTGCTTTGGAGAAGAAGTCCTTTGACAAAGGGAAGCAGTCGGGTACGGTTTTTACAGGTAACTGTTATAACTGTAGAAACCCGAACCATATGGCGAAAGACTGCAAGAAGCCAAAGAAGGTTGGACCAAAGAAAGATAAACCGAGTGCCCTTGTGGCTGAACACGGACTTGTGCCGGGTGAACTGACCGACTTTGATATGTCGGGTGTGGTGTTTAAAGCCAATTTGGTTGATAACCCAAGGGAGTGGTACATCGATACTGGTGCCACTCGTCATGTGTGTTCCGACAAGGAGTTGTTCTCTGAATACACTCATGCTACGGGTCGGAAACTTCACATGGGAAACTCCTCCACGTCTGATGTGGCTGGAGTGGGCACTGTGGTGCTGAAGCTCACTTCTGGAAAGGAGTTGAAGCTTAAGGATGTTCTGCATGTCCCAGACATCCGCAAGAATTTGGTCTCCGGATCTCTTCTTGTTGAGCATGGATTTAGGCTGGTGTTTGAAGCTAAGAATTTTATACTTAGCAAGAATGGAATATTCCTGGGTCGTGGTTATCTCGACAAAGGATTGTTCAAAATGAATGTAATGGCCGTGAGCCGTGTAACCGTTGATAATAAAAAGCCTATTTCTGTTTATACCGTTGAGTGCTCTGATGTATGGCATATAAGATTGGGACATGTAAATCTAAATGCGATTAAACGGTTGATGAAATTAGAATTAATTCCTAATTCTAAAGTTGATAAAAATACAAAATGTGAAATTTGTATTGAAGCAAAAATGGCTAAGTTGCATTTTCACTCGGTGGAAAGAAGTACTGAACCATTAGGCTTGATACATACTGATGTATGTGATATGAAAAGTGTGCAAACAAGAACCGGTAAAAAGTATTTTGTAACTTTTATCGATGATTACACGAGGTTTTGCTACTTATATTTGTTAAGAAGCAAAGATGAGGCTGTGGAAGCGTTTAAGATATATAAGACCGAAGTTGAAAATCAACTCGGCAAAAGGATTAAAATAATCCGAAGTGATAGGGGTGGGGAGTATGTATCTCCTTTTGAACAAATATATTTTGAATATGGCATAATTCATCAAACGACAGCCCCTTATTCTCCACAGTCGAACGGTGTTGCTGAACGCAAAAACCGAACTTTAAAGGAAATGATGAATGCCATGTTGATTAATTCAGGATTACCACAAAACATGTGGGGGGGAAGCTGTTTTGACAGCAAATCATATCTTGAATAAAATACCACCTAAATGGAAAGATGAGACTCCTTACGAAATGTGGAAAAAATTGTAAGTCGTCTTATAAATACCTGAAAGTGTGGGGGTATTTGGCTAAGGTTTCAGTACCTGAACCCAAACAAATGAGAATCGGGCCAAAGACGGTCGATTGTGTATTTATTGGATATGCGTACAATAGTGCAGCGTATAGATTTCTGGTTCATAAATTAGAAAATCCAGAGGTATATGTGGGTACCACGATTGAGTCAAGGAATGTTATATTCTTTGAGAATGTTTTTCCTATGAAGGAAAAGACAGAATATAGTTCTAATAAAAGAACGTATGAAACTGCTAGTGGTTCTGTACCAGAGGGTACTGATGAAGAACCAAGACGTAGTAAAAGGGTAAAAACAGTAAAAATGTTTGGACCTGATTTTATTACGTACATGTTGGATGATGAACCGAGTTCCATTAAGGAAGCTCTGTCTAGCCCAGACGGACCACTCTGGGAAGAAGCTGTAAATAGCGAAATTGAGTCCATTATGCAGAACCATACTTGGGAGTTAGTTGATCTCTCTGATGGTTGTAAACCTTTAGGATGGAAGTGGATCCTAAAGAAGAAATATAAAGCTGATGGATAGATTGATAAGTTTAAGGCACGGTTGGTGGTCAAAGGCTTTAAACAAAAGGAAGGGTATGATTTCTTTGATACCTATTCACCTGTTACGCATTTAGCGTCGATAAGAGTGCTTCTCTCGATTGCAGCTTTGCACAATCTTGAGATTCACCAAATGGATGTTAAGACGGCATTTTTGAATGGTGAACTGGAAGAAGAAATATACATGGAACAACCTGAAGGGTTTGTTTCACCTGGACAAGAGAGAAAGGTGTGTAGATTGATCAAATCCTTGTACGGACTTAAACAAGCTCCGAAACAATGGCATTTGAAATTTGATGACGTGATGTTGTCAAATGAGTTCAAAATCAACGAATGTGACAAATGTGTTTATGTCAAGAGTACATCAAATACATTTGTGATTGTATGTCTATATGTAGACGATATGTTGATCATGGGGAGTAGCCATGAAGTGATCATGGATACAAAAAGAATGTTGAAAAGAAATTTCGACATTAAAGATATGGGTTTGGCTAATGTTATTCTTGGAATAAGGATTATCAGAACCCAAGAAGGAATTGTCTTGTCACAAGCTCATTATGTATAGAAAGTGCTCAAGAAATTTGATGCCTATGACGGTGCACAGTCTAGGCATATGTGTAAGACACCCCTTGATCTCAGTATAAATCTGGTGGTCAATAAAGGTCAACCAGTGGCTCAGTTGGAATATTCACGGATAGTAGGAAGTCTGATGTACTTGACGAATTGTACACGACCAGACTTGGCCTATCCGGTGAATAAGTTGAGCAGATTTGCGAGCAATCCCAGTCATGAGCACTGGAATGCTTTGAGAAGGGTACTTAAGTACTTGAGGTACACCCTTGAATACGGGCTAAAATACTCGAGATATCCAGCTGTACTTGAAGGGTACTGTGATGCAAGCTGGATATCAGATTGGAGAGATTCTCGCTCCACTAGCGGATATGTTTTTTGTATTGGAGGAGGTGCAGTTTCGTGGAAATCCACAAAACAAACGTGTATAGCTCGGTCAACGATGGAATCGGAGTTCATCGCTTTAGATAAAGCTGGTGAAGAAGCCGAGTGGCTTAGAAATTTTTTATCTGATATTCCATGTTGGGATAAGACTTTGTCGTCTCTGATGATTCACTGTGATAGCCAAGCTGCTATAGGTAGGGCGCAAAGTAATTTGTATAATGGTAAGTCTAGACATATTCGTCGGAGACATAATACCATACGCCAATTGATCACAAATGGTATTATTTCCATTGACTATGTGAAGTCTAAGGAAAATTTGGCTGATCCTTTGACGAAAGGATTGAATAGATATCAATTGGTAGTTTTGCTAGAGGGAATGGGCTTAAAAATCCACAATGAAAAGAATGATCATAGTGGTAACCCTACCATGCTGAGTGGAGATCCCACAAACTTGGTTCAAAGGGAAAACTAAGCTATGAAAATTCAGTTGAGCACTTGGAACATATGAATGTCCAAAGCTATTCCCTAGAGCACTCCAAGTGCAAGATTACCTGTTGATTGTGGTGAGGGTATGTCATATAGACTTTTAATGAATCCCTAACCTTGTAAAGGTGGAGTATGGCAGGATACTCTTGATAGGGAGGTCACCTATGTAAGTGTGAAGTGTGGGCCGCTTCAAATGTAAACTATGAATCCATTGTGTTGTCCATGGCCAAAACGGACACAATGATAGAACGGAATGGAGTTAAAGACTCTATTGTGTGAATGTCATTGTCTCGGTGTACACTATGGAGGAATAGTTCAAGGCATTATATCCACTAGGCCGCCAGTGCATCCGATGATGTTTACTAAGAAAGGTTCAAAGCCAAAAACTACCTTTTCTGATGCAATAGAATTTTGTGAGGGTTGAGCACAAGAGTCTGTATATACGTGCATTTCTTTACTTTCTCTTTTGTGAGGGATTGTTAGAAAAAGGAGTAAAAAAGGGCGGCTGAGCCGCCCCACTTATTAATTAAAAAAAAAATAAAAAAATAAAGAAAAAGGTTGGAAAGTTGGGGCGGATAGCCGCCCCCACTTGAAAAAAAAAATAAAAAAAAAAATATTTTTTTAAGCAATTTGGCCAAATTGGCCATTTGTTTTGTATCATCTCCCCTTGTAAATAGGCCATTCGGCCATATGAAAAAAGGACACAGAAAAGAAGAAAGAAATAGAGATAAAGAAAGAGAAAGGAAAAAAAATAAATTTATATGTCCAAATATCAGATATAAAAATATCAAAAGAGAAAAAACAAGTGATATTTTTATTTGTTTTAGAATATTTCTTTTATTTCTAAGTGCTCAATTCTCGATTCCGTACCCGTTCGCCGGTGCTCGTAAATCTGGTGTGCTACAGATTTAGAGACGTTTGCCGTTGTATCTTTGGGGAAGTTACGCCTGAACCGTTAGCTGACACACGGGGCGTATTCTTCTTGCGGAAAGAGTTTTTACTCGCCTCGGCTAAAATCTTTCCGTTTTTCAGTTGTAATTTATTTTCAGTTCTATTGTAATTTTCTATTTTTAGATTATTTGTAAGAACTGAAAATACATATCAGTTCATAGGTTTCCCGTGTAATTTGATACCAAATTTCCAACACGTTGCTCACAGCCATCTCCGATGTAGATAAGCCCCAAAACTCAAAAAAAAAGCATATGTTTGTTGGAGTTCCATCCGATACTCCAACAAGAAACACAAATTACATTTCCCCATTTTTCGCAAAATGGAGTTTGGATGATTTATTTCCTTTTCTTTTCACAAATATTTATGCAATAGGTAATTCTTAATATTTTTTTTAGTTAATTGAATGCCAATAATCAATTCTTCAGGCTAATTAATTCTTACAGGGACTCATGTGATAGATAATTCACGAGTTTAAGGACACAACGACGGGCTGCTGGAGGATCACCAGAAGAAGAAGAAGAAGAAGAAGAAGAAGAGAGGCCGATGATGATCATTAGGATTATAAAAAAGGGTGATATAACTGTATGTGTGGAGTAAGTGCTATTGTTTATGCAATAGACAATCGAATTGCGTTTATTAATTCTGGTTATATGGTTATATAGAGGATAAATCACACATTCTTAGCACACTATCTACTCATAACTCACACTTTTCATGGATTCAACTACTCTTAACTCACACTTTTCATGGATTCTAACTTACCGTACCATGCCTTTTTGTAACAATAGTTTAACTGAGGTAAAAGTTGGTCCAACTTAAAAAAATAATAATATACTACACTACAAATAAAATTCTTACATTCCAACATAAATTTTCTGTTGAAATTTTTTATATTTTCGTTGGAATAACTATTCCAACGGATATTCCTACGTATAACAATCCGTGGGAAAAACAGCCGTTGGAATAGCTAAAATCCAACGAAAATTCTTATGAAAATAAATTCCTATCGCTGTTCCAACAGAAAAAATCCGTTGGAATTCCTCAACTATTCAACACTTATTCCAACATAAAATTAAGTTTGTTGGAATATTCAGTAGAATTTCCAACGGAAATTTTTGCCGTTGGAATTTTTCATTGGAATTGAAGTATTTTCTTGTAGTGCTAGTACAATACCTGTGCACTGCACGAGTATTGAGTTAATATATATATGATAAAAGTTATTGCTAAAATAAAATTTTATTTAAAAATCATGATGGACTAATTGATAATAAAAAAAAAAAGAGGAATAGACAGTGGAGAAAGTGATGTGTAAATCATAATTTAGGAAAGAAATATGGGAGAAAATTATAAGATGGTAAAATTGCTAGGTACTTGCCAAACTACGAAGGAAATCTATAGTAATACTAGTGTGGACTCGGCTGTGCACACACAGCCGGCCCTAGTACAATCAATAATTATATTTTATAATTGTGAAAATTTTAAATTATAGTTACCCACATTTTATGTCATTTATAATTTTACATTCAAATAATTTGTCATCAATCCAAAAGAAATCAAGTTGGAATCAATTTATTACGTGTTCTATTAATTAACAAAAGCGTGAATATTTTTTATTTGTTTTGTGCATTTGATTGGCAATTTATAGTTGAGGCTAATTACTGTTGTAAGGAACGAGCCGAGTTTAGACAAAACAAAGAGCAAATGATGGTAATTTTTTTTCTTTATGAATGTTCGTATGTCATGTGTATGCAAATTGTCATACTAATTTTCCAATATCAATTGTTGTATATATATATTCCACCTATATGAATTTGGAGATTCCAAAATTCAATTAACAAAGTTGCACATTTGTAATAAATAAGTTTGCACTATTTTTGAATGAACATAGAATACATGATCATTAGTCTATTAATTAGTTAGGTATGTAAGTAATTTATAATCAAATTATGTGTTACACTGCAAAAGTATTCTTTCATTGAATATTAGAGCATCTCCAATAGAACATTGTCCATTTTGTATTTATGGCATGGAGAAAAGAAATTCAAAAATTGTCACCATTGGTAAGCATTAAATGTGGTATAATGTGTGATGTGTAAAATTGTAATTAGTTGAAAAAGAAAGATAAATTAAATAAATAATATAATATATTGTGGAAGTTGTTTGGAATGACTTCTACATCTAGAAGTCTTTTTAGACATTTACCGTGCCACATGTGATTATTTTTGCCATGTGTCAATAAAAATGAGTAATAGAAAGACTATTGGAGATGCTCTTACTTTCAATATATAGTTATCATGCTAACATTTGTATTTGCAATGTGTAAAAAAAAAAAAAAAAAAAAAAAAAAAAAAAAAAAGGAATGACAGTTACAACGCGTTTACAACATTAGTACATTAGAATCAATACTACTAAGCGTTTACAACATTAGTACATTAGAATCAATACTACTAAAGCATCAAGATGATTTCATTTTACCTCCAATGTCACTACAAAAAAATAAAGTTCTAGTGAAAAATATTTTTGTCACTATATCTACAATTGTTGTCACTATATATACTGTCACTATATCTACAATTGTTATCACTATTTCTACAACAATTATAGATATAGTGACAATAATTGCAGATATAGTGACAACAATTGTAGATATACTTACAATAGATATAGTGAAAACAATTGTAGATATAGTGACAAAAAAATTCTTCACTAAAACTCTATTTTTTTGTAGTGTGTATCAGTTAAAAGTCGAACAATATGTGATCTACTCCACAGTCGGCCCGAGTTTAGTCCTTAATTATGAAAAGTGAGTTTTTTTCTATCGAACCTAAAATATGTTGCTTAATATGTGTCCAACTTTATACATATATTTGTCAAACTTGATAAATACATATACATACATTTGTTGGTATTTCTAAAAGTAGCTTGAGATTAATTCATATGAATGCATCACAAGGGTAGTAGCCCCACAACATGATAAAATATTCATCAATCACAAAAACGTAAAAAGAACATTTTTTGTTCATCATACAATCCTAAAGTTGCGATCAAAAGTAAGAGATTATCATTGACCTAACAATCTACCTAACATAGCAACATAATTTAGGCGAGTTTGGCAGTGGAGCCACCTCCTTTACAGCCCCTCAGGCCAGGGAAATCCAGTTTCTTGGAACACCTGCAATGTTAGCCTCTTTTAGATGACCGTAAAATCGAACATGATTCTTTTCTAGGCTGTGGAATTTTCAAAGATGAGGAGATCAAGATTTTCATTGCAAACAAAATTTTTGGTTTGCAGATACGATTGCGCCAAAAAATATATATATAAGAATTTCACCTCAGACGAAGTTTAGCCGATCAAGGATTTCTCTCAAGTTGATGAGACCATATAGTGCTTAATGGAAACCTAAATTTAAAAAAAAAATAAAGGAAAAGGAAAATATAACAGAGAAGCCTGAATTAGTTGCAGTGACAAGAGTCCATCTTTATTGATGTTATGGCACTAAAAGATTAGCTGGCCGAGGGATTTTCTCTCGAGACGACCATTGAGGTTTAGGGCTTTCAAGGGTCCGAGTTATAATTCATCTGTTGGTTTCTTTCATCGAGTTCCATGATTTTATTCCCTCTCTGCACATAGAGTTAGCCATGAGAACATATCAAAAAATGTGAGGATCTGAACAGGCACCACCACAGATTAAGGTAAATAAGCTTAGCTGCACATTGATAAATCAGAAATAAGAAAATAAAGTGCTAACCAAAAAAACTAAACACTGAAACACATTGTTCCAAAAAACAATCATCACTATGAAGCAGTAAATAACACAAATAGAAAACAAAGGGAAACAAAAAAAGGTTTTCAAGAAAAAAAAGGGGCCCTCGCCATTTGGCCGCGACACTAACAACGAGGAAGACCTTGCCTTTATAATCGCTCAAGTTCACATCATTGACTTTATTATCTTGCTCTAGATAATAAAATACAACCGAAAAAAATTATAAAGTAACCTTTTGGGTCGTCTCGAACACGTTATTTAGCATCTGTAAGTTCCTCCCTAGGAACTTTCTTTTGTAAAAACTAAAAAGTAACTAGAGTATGTAGTGCTTAAGTAAAATCTAAGAGCTTATGAATTGAATTGAATTCATTAGTCGATAATCAAGTGAAAAATAGGCATCAGTTAGTCAAACTGTGGGGCCCAGTTCAGTCTCTAATTTGTTTTAAAAGTTAAATAATTTAAGTTATCATACCTGCTTAAGATGATCAGATGCTACTTGTGACGCTACTTGTATTATGATACATTCTTAGCCTTGCATCATAATAAGGAGAAAATTAGTGTAAGTAAACCCACAACCATGTTTAGTTCAGACTTTGATTTATTAATAATAATAAAGACAAGGACTAAAAATTTAAAAATGTCTTTTAACTTCAATTGTGTTATTTTTTTTACGTTGCCAAGAATTAAAAAACCATGATTCAAGCTAAAAATGTGAGGATCTTATTTTGGATTGTTCACGAATACTTGAACTTTTATCTATCATACACTGTAGCTATGGATGTTACCTCCACAACTTGAGTACCAACATGTTGTTGATTGAACTCAGGCTTCAAATTGGCATTGCTGTTTAATTTAGATAGCAGTAGTGGAGATACTACTCCTCGATTATCTGTGAGACTTTTTAGCTGTTTCAATTCAACTTCCTTCTTTTCTAGTAATAGCTTCAAGTTTGAGATCTTAATAAACCATGAAATAGTAAGAGCGTGAGCTGAACGTGATCCAAGCCAAAGCAGATAAGTAATTGTAAAAGAACAAACCTCTTATTTAAAGTCTTTATCTCATTAGTCTCCTTATTATATTGGACGGCCCCAATATCTATCATGGCAATTCTTTCGGCAAATTTCAGGGTACTGATTGTCTCCCTTAGGGTATTAACATCTGGGTTTATATGAACAAACATCAACATCGTAGCATACCCTTCTGCTCAAAATATAACAAGATAAGGTAATATGTTAATCACATTGTTTTGGTAACCTTCAATAATATAATCGTAAAACAAGCTTTCGAAAAACTTGATGTTTTGAGTTTTGTTCTTTTCCGTTCCATAGTGAACTCATGTAAGAGAAATCAATAATTGAAACTTATAACAGACTTAAGAAAAGACAAGTACGATAGCGAAAGTTAGATTTCATGTAATTTTTCCATTACATGTACCAAAATGTAAGATTGCTCACAAAATAAATGTGGTTTGTATATACTACCTAAAGAATCTTGCAACACTTGAGTGAGCTTGCTATTTCTGTAAGGTATATGAGAACTCTTTTGTGCAAGTGCAGCAATAACAACACCAAGTGTAGAGAGCGACTTACTAATATGTTGGGCTTCCTTTAGTCTCTCACCAACGGCTTCAGATTTATCCACTCTTTCACTCCCAGCTAGACCAACTAAATGAAGGCAACCATTTAATATTGAACCTGACACCAAATCTTTTTCCCAAACATGAACTGTCAAAATACTGTAACAAAGGCCTTCAGTTTTACTAAAAAACATTATATTTTATACCAAATAACAGTACAGTTAAATAGGCCAATATAATAATAACCTATGAGATTTGCTGCTCCGAACTTTCAAAGCCGTAGCACCCACAACATGGTTCTTTTGTCCTCATTTTCGTATAAGTAGCTGAAAATGTAGGACAATTATGCTTGAACAAACTGAACACGTGTCAGACTCTCAATATCTTAGGATAAGGTGAATTACCTCAATAATGATGACTAACTCTATAATCCTAATCCTGAAACAAAATTATCAAATCTAAATTTGGGTTCAAAATAAAAAAAAAAAAAA
>CACSLK010034598.1:6296514-6308276 GCA_902706635.1 Striga hermonthica | reverse complement strand
TAAACACCAAAAAAAAAAAAAAGGAACAAAAGATGCAAAGTGAGGAAACTACCGAAGAAAAGCAAAGTGGTGGGGCGAAGCAGGAGCTAAAGTTTGGTGGCGCCGAGTACAAATTCTTGCGCTGGCGACTGTTGTTGTTGACGTCGGAGAAACAAAATTATATTCCAGTGTTTAGCACAAAAGCACAAGATCCAACACATGTTACAAAGTAATTATCTTAAAACAAACAATAAATTTGTGACAGAAGCTGCCACACTAAAACTGATACATTATTCTTTACGATGATAAAATTTTGGATATAAAGATGTATGACGTAGCCAATTATGTAGATGATTTTGTCTAGAACTAACATCTTCGAGGTAACTTATCAAAATGGGCCTGTAATTGCAGACAAACCGACAACTTAAAAAGTAAAAAGTTAACCAGGTTAAAGGCACGTTGTTGAACCTGAAAGTAGAAACCCTCATAATAGGGTAAGCTTATGTTCCAAAATTGTGTAGATGTAATTGAAATGAGAATCTTATTTTCCCCCTGAAATATATATGAAAAATACGAATATCTAATTTAAATATATATATATTTTCCCCCTGAGAATCTTATTTGGAATATGTGAACAAATTTGCTTGTAAGTAAAAGATTAGGCATTTGGAAGGGAAAAGAGTTGAGTTAAAGCTTCAACTACTTTAAGAACCCAAAAAACACGTGAAGGCCCCAATAGCACATACATAAAAAAAAAAGGCTACATTTACTGCATTTGGAGCTGTGCAAATCATGTGAAGCTTCAAAGTTCAAACAACATGACAAAACTGAAGATTTTCACTGCAGAGAAATTGACACAAAGTGGAAATTATATATTATGCATTAAGTGGGTGTACCTCAGGGATAGGTTCTGTAGCTCTTCCAGGTTGTGAAGACACACACAACTTGAAGAAATTGGAGGAATTTGGTCGAACTCGTACCAAGCTCCGTGCAGTTGTGTCAGTAGTAAATCGCTACATTCCATGCTCTCTCTCTCTCTCTCTCTCTAAATTCAATCAAACTCCGATCCAAATCTATATATATATAAAAAGGTTTGACATTTACCTGAAATAGTAACTGATTTCCCGCCTAAATAATTTATTTTTACTTTTATTAGAAATTTTTTTAAAAATTTTTGAAAGAGACGACATTTTTTGAAATTTGAATTAAAATAGTCAAAATAAAATTTGAAGAAAATTCAAGTAGTCAGCTATTGCGGCGTGTTGGCAAATTAAAAGAGTTCTTAATTGGTATATTTTGGCTGATTAAGTATTTCATTTATGGAAGCAAATTCATCTATGGAAGTTGATTGAAGAGGATTCCATCAAATAAAATCACACCACAAATAAATTAAAAACTGTTTCGATATTACACTTTTTAACTACCTACAACAAATCAACCCACTAATCAAAACAGCATGTCCAACCACCTCATCACACGGTATTGAGCACCGTATGGAAATTATTTATGAAGAAAACCTGCAAATATAAATTTTACAATTAATTAAAAATTACTTTAAATAAAGAATATGGTAACTAGATATTATTATGGTAAATAGATTTATAATATTGTTGTGAAATCCGATCCAATTTATATTTTTTGCAGATTTGCTTAATAGACAATGGTCATGAAATGGACCGATGTAAAAATCAAAGAAATATTGTGGCAAATCGGAGCCAACTATGGTATTACTACATATTTCATATCAAGTGTAATATTCTGTTGAATCAATTTATAATTATTGTCTTTCTTAAAATATTTTCATGTCACTTATTAATGGAATTAAACTAAAATATACCTAGACTTTCTCATATAAATTCATTGTTCATTGATGCTATTGACTAATCATTTTCCCCATTTTTTCTATTTAGTACACAAATTAATTAAACATGATGAGGTTTGAATTTGGTACGATCAAAGATGGTACTAGAACAAACAAACTACCAATGAAGCTCCGTGTAATTAGAATTATTTTACACAAATTTGAGGCTGAGTATAAGAATTTAGTAGAAATCCTATGCACGATGAAGAGGTTGTTTCAATTTAATTCGTATTTGTTTTTATAAATTTATATTACTCTTTGCCATTAGATAATTTTTTTACTTATGCTTAATTTACTTATTTTATTTTATTTTTTATTAAAAGAAAAAAGATCAGCCCAAACCGCGATTAAGTAGATCAAATTCACCACTTTGTAAATCAATTAAACCACAGACGAGAACAATTCATTAGACATTTCCAATCAAATGCAAATCTCTCCCATGAACAAAAAATATAACAAAATAGAACTATTCACCTGCAACGGGCGAAAGAGCCGATAAAATCATTCAAAGATACATGCTATAAAATAAAGATTGAGTTTCAATTTGTTGTTTTTAAACGAATTTTAAAAGGTTTGAATAGTTCATATTTCAAGGAAAAAAACAAATATAGATAAATGTTAGTTCAGACATTTTGCCTTTGATTTTGTAAAATTTAGACCACAATCTAACAATATATATACATATAATTGACAAACCTTCTAAATTAGTGTCGAACACAATTCATATGTGGTGTATTCTTCAAGATCCAAAGTAAAAGCTTATGCTTCGTAAAAAATTTCTATCGTGTTGTTGGATGAACTTTCACGACCCGACCTTTTTTACATAGGTCGACCGATCAAAGCATTTTTTTTTGGATATTCTTTGAATTGAGCTAATTGAATTTAGAAACTACGCTCGATTTGAATTTTTTTATTTTTATTTTTAATTTTTTTTGTCACATTTTATGAAAAATATTGGAGAAGGCAAGAGGGAGAGACGTGATATGATGAGAAATAATGGGTTTTGCTTAGATGGGCTTTATATGAAGTAAAGAGAACATTTTAGCCATCTGATTATGTGTGTCGAATGTACATCGTTTGATCATATCAAAATTAGATATTTTCACGATTGGGCTAAAGCAGTCGAGCTTCAATTGTGATGTTGACCGAGGATATTATAATGAGCTCTTATGGCAACATATATTATTCTAATCTGGCCCATTAATTTTGATTACAAAAAATGATAGGGCTGATGTAATTACTTACTCATATCGTCCTACTCATAATATGTGTTTAAATAATTATTATATAGTTAAAATTGAGAAAAAAGTTATTTATTTTTTATATTTACAACATAGTTAAAATAAAATACACACTGTTTATATTTGAAATTTTGATTGTTAAACATACTAATTTCCTTTTAAAAAGAGGTATTTAATAATATATAACATTCTTATTTTTCTATTTTGTTTAGTACTTTGTATTCACAAAAAAATAAAAAAGTTTGAGCAAATAGCCTTAAAGACTGCTCACCCGTGCATCGCACGGGATTTGTACTAGTCTGAATAATCGGAAATGTGCAGACTAATGACCCATAATTACCTGTTTCAGCAACCATTATACTAACTATTAAGTTGTGCATCAATTGTCTGATAGCATAATGAAAATAGCCAAAAAGATGGATCTTGCACAATCAGAAAGAACACAGGTAACAGAATCCATCAAACAAACCTTATAATCATTAAAAAAAAAAAAAAAACATATGAAATAAAATCAAAATTTTACAAAGTTTACCTCACACTTGAAATTCATGTTGGACTCCTATGTCGTGTCGTCATCGGCGGAGGCGTACCATCAGCACCATTTCTTCCTCATCGGATCGACCTTCACCTGACACCAAACAGCGTGATCTCGCCACTTCCCCCACCGCTCGCGGTGCCAGGTTACCAGCCGTATGGAGTTTGGGTTAGGCATCCATCAATCGTTGTCAATAACCAATATAGGATATAAGTCGAAAGTTGAATGCGAGCCTCGGAAGTCTCAGATTTATCTATTTGACAAATTTGCCACCACCAATCTTTGAAGGATTCCTTCCCTTGAGGACCATTCCATTGTACCGGTGCCAGTTTCCACACAATAGCTGCTTCCCTGCAATGAAACAAAAGGTGTTCAGTAGACTCCTCCCCTTCACCACACATCCTACACATCTTATCCACTCCAATTCCTCTTGCTCTTAGATTAATGTTAACTGGCAAGGAACCATTACAACACTTCCATATAAAGTGTTTGATTCTCCCCATGATCTTCAACTTCCATGTCCTGGTTCTCACTCTGATATCTGTCCTCAAATCTGTGCTTGACTGAGGATTGGCCTGTTGAAGAACCTTGTCAGTTATCAGCTTGGAATAAGTAGATTGGACAGTAAACAACCCTTTCTTATTTGTTGTCCAAATCCAGGTATCTTCTGCATCTGGATTGAGAGAGTCAATACTTAGGATTTCTCTACAGAACTCTGTCGTGAATGTGTTCTGAACTTTATTAACATCCCAGCTTCTGCCATCTCTGGTCAATAAATCACTGACTCTTTGAATGCCTTTATCAATACCTGGTAGCAGCTGCACTTCCATGCCTATCATATTTGGAATCCAATGTTGGTCCCAAATCATAACATCTCTACCTGTTTTTATCTCCAATCTCATCCATTTTCCAACCACTTTAAGCACTGAAAGCCAACTGGACCACATCCATGATGAATTCTGTGTTTTTTGGGCTTCAAATAAAGTAGAGTTAGGAAAATATTTGGCTTTAAGCACTTTACTCACCAATCTATCAGGCTCTGTAACCAATTTCCACAGCTGCTTTGCAATGAGAGCAATATTACATAGCTGAATATCTTGAAACCCCAATCCTCCATATTTTTTTTTGCCTTGACAGCTTGCTCCAATCCACCCAGTGTAATCCACTTTGGAAATCAGCTCCTTTTCCCCACCAGAATTGTCCACATATTTGAGATATCTCCTTGCACAGACCTATGGGGAGAACAAAACAAGACATTGCAAACACCGGCATTGCATTCAAAACACTTTTGATTAACACTTCCCTACCAGCAGTTGAAAGCCATATATTTCTCCAACTAAAGACTCTCTTCCTCACAGTGTTTAAAATAAAGTCAAAAGATTCTTTCTTTGATTTTCCCAGCCCCAAAGGAAGTCCTAGATACCTGGTTGAATTGTGCTTCTGAATACCTGGCATTAATGAGAAAATTCTGTCTTGATCCACCTCTGATGTGTTTTTACTAAAGAAAATGGTGGACTTGCTCATATTCACATGCTGTCCAGTAAACTCCTTGAAATAGTACAGGATTTCCAGCAATTTCCTAGTCTGATCTTCATTAGCTTTGCAAAATATCAGGGTATCATCAGCAAACATCAAATGTGTGATCATTGGTCCCCCTCTAGAAACTCTGATACCTGCAAGATTGCCTTTTTCCACCTCCCTGTTGATTCTTGCAGAAAGAAGTTCAGATATAATAAGAAATAAATAAGGGGAGAGTGGATCTCCTTGTTTAATTCCCCTTGTTGCATTCACATATCCACTGTACTGGCCATTAATATTAAAAGAGAAAGTAGGGAACTGAATACAGGCCATCACCCATTTGATCCCATTTTTACCATTGTGAGCTGGATTGCTTTCCACTCCACTGAGTCATAAGCTTTTGCAATATCCAATTTAAGAGCCATAAAACAGTTCTTTCCACTTCTGTGTCTATTTAAAAAATGAAAAACTTCGTGTCCAATAATCACATTGTCTAAAAGTTGCCTGCCTGGGAGAAAAGCATTTTGATTTTCTGAAATACATACTTGCAGGCAATGCTTAATTCTATCAGCCAAAATTTTAGTAATCACTTTATAAAAAACAGTACATAGGCTAATCGGTCTAAATTGAGTGATAGATATAGGATTTGAACATTTAGGAATAAGAGTAATCAGTGAATGTTTCCAGTACCTTAGCATTCGGCCTGAGGCAAAAAAATCCTTCACTGCTTTGCAAATGTCATGGCTGATGATGGACCAAAATTGTTGATAAAATAATCCTGTCATCCCATCCTCTCCTGGCGATTTTTCTGGATGGATAGCAAAGACTGCCTGCTTTATGGTCTCATCATCCACTGTGGCAATGAGAGTTTCATTCATTTCTTGGGTGACAGTAGGAGAAATATTGGGTAAAAACTCCTGCCCATATCTGGACCCTTTTGTGGTGAACAGCTCCTTATAAAAATTGATAATGGTACTTTCAATTGTTGTTCTATCTTCACTGATGTGGCCTCCTTCTGTGATCAGCTTCTCAATTGTATTGATTTTCCTTCTCTGTATAGTATAGGCATGGAAAAACTTCGAATTTCTGTCACCCTCTTTCAGCCAAAGGGCCCTTGCTTTTTGTCTCCAGAATGACTCCTCTAAGCTGTTAGCCTCATCAAGTTCTGCTTTAAGTTTTTCCCAAACCTCCCAATTCCTCTCTCCACCTTCCTTTCTCATCTCCTCTAAGTACTTAGTCAAATGCATAATTTTCTTTGAATTATCAGAGTGGAAGTATTTGCTCCATGATAACAAAGCAGCCCTTGTTTTCTTAATCTTTTCCTTAACAACAAACATTGGAGTTCCTGTAATTGTAGTCTGCCATGCTTTCTTAACCACCTCTTGAACATCTTGTTTCTTGATCCATCTTTTGTCAAAAAAGAATCTCCTTTTCTGACTAATGCAACCTCCCTTGGTATCTACTACTAGCATGCAATGATCTGACGAGCTTCTAAACCAACTGTGGACTCTTGTGTGAGGGAAAAGAGCCATCCAGTCCAAGGAAACAAACATCCTATCCAGCATTTCTTCCACAAATCCCTCCCCCTCCCTATTATTGGCCCATGTAAATTGTAGACCAGTCATAGGAAGGTCTTGAACCCCCATATCAGCTACAAACTTAGTAAAGCCCAAGTATCTACTGATAGGTCCGTTAGTACCACCTCTTTTTTCTTCTGGTCTGCCAATATCATTCCAATCCCCTACCATGGAAAACACATTACCCCATCTGGTTCTCTCCTGTCTCAGAATATCCCATTGTGCTTCTCTTTCAGTTAAACTTGTACTCATGTAGACAAAAACAATCCAGCACCATCCATCTTGTCCTTTCTCTTTGTACTGAACAGCAATAAAGAAAGATCTGCCATAAACTTGATTAATTTCAGCATCATGATCCCACATTAATAACAATCCTCCTCTTATTCCTCTTGGTTCCACTACAAAATATCTATTAGCAAAACCCATTCTTCTGCATACTTGAACTGAGTAGCTTAGTGATTTTTTAACTTCAGACAGAAACACAAAAGTTGGGTGGTGGAGCCTAATGCTTTCCTTGAGTTGGGGAACTGTAGAGGGCCCACCCAGACCTCTACAGTTCCACACCAGAGCCCTCATTGAGGTTGTGAGGGCTCTTTAAGGTTGGCCCTCTCCACCTGTGTCAGAGAAAGTTTGATCTTTTTTCCATCTTGCATTAGGGAACATGTATTAAGTGAAGACTGGTTATGATAATCAATATCCCTCTGCCTTTTAGATGGTATTGTCATGTCCTCCTCTTTGCTGGATTCTGAAGTCTTAGCCGTTCTCCCTTCCCCTTTGGTCGACCTTTTCCATGTTCTTCTGATTGGGTTTTGTAATTGCTTAGCTGCTTCAGGAATGTCTTGTGCCATTGATTGTGCTCTAATCTCCTGAATTCCAACTTTGGAACTGATTGTCCCCTGAATCATTACATCCATAAGAGTATTATGTGGTTCAGGCTCACATACCACCAACTCTTTGCCTTTGATGCCTTGATCAAAGCCCTCACTCCTCGAAGAAGAAAGACTGGCATTAGCTTTTTCCTTAAGGTTCTCCTCGGGAATAGAGCTGACCATTATTCCCGGACATCCCTGAGTTTCAGTAGATCTTGGATTCTCCTTCAATACTCCATTGCTATTAACTTCATCCAACCCTTTATAACGGCCTGAGGATGAGGTACCTAATTGCCAACCATGTTCCTGTAAACCTTCAACCGCTCGAAGCCATTCTCCAAATTGGCCCTCTTTGAAATTGTTTTTCTCTATATCTTCTATTCTTCTGCTGCAATTCTTTTCAATATGTCCTATCCTCCCACAATAGAAGCAGAGATTGACTAAACGCTCATACTTGAAAGTTACCGTAACAATTTGGTTCCCCAGCCGAATGGACGCACATCTAGGTAACGTTTCATCCACATCCACTGTCACCAATAGTTTGATCAGTCGACCCCCTTGACTACCAAGATTGCTCACCAGAACATTAGAGCAGGACTTAAATACCTTCCCAATTTTCAGACCAACCTCAGATGTAATCCATTCCAACGGGATATGATGAACCTGGACCCATAACTTTAATTCATTGAAGGCCGAAGCTCATTTTGTTCTCAAAAAAACCAATTTCTTGAGCAAAAAACGGGTTTCTTGTTCAAGAAACTCATTTCTTGTTCAAGAAACACATTTCTTGTTCAAGAAACTCATTTTGTTCTCAAGAAACCCGTTTATTGCTCAAGAAACCCATTTCTTGAGCACAAAACGGGTTTCTTGTTCAAGAAACACATTTTTTGTTCAAGAAACCCGTTTTGTTCTCAAGAAACCCGTTTATTTCTCAAAAAACCAATTTCTTGAGCACAAAACGGGTTTCTTGTTCAAGAAACTCATTTTTTTGTTCAAGAAACTACTTTCTTGATAAAAAAAAAAATGGTTTATTGTTCAAGAAACTCATTTCTTGTTCAAGAAACTCATTTTTTTTTTTTCAAGATGAAAGATACAACATCGCTAACATCAAAAGTCGACTGAAGAGCATCATTGAAAGATATTTGAGCGACTTCCGTCATATCAAATACCAGCATGCATTTGTTGTGGCACTTGAAGCCATTTGTTTAAATAATCGATCATTGTATAATGTAGTTGATAATAATGACAGCAATCAATACCACAAAAACCAAATGAGTACCAACAGTAAAATAGTGTTTTCTAAACAAAAAAAAACCAACAAATACCATCAGTGATCCAGAATAACATAATCAATATCTGTCATGTAGGATGCGAATATAACATTATCTCCGAATATGACAATAACCGTCAACTAATTATTTATTCCCAGTCAATTTGAATATCAACTACAGGCCGACGATTGTCAATATAACTCATTACATATTTCCGCAATTCCTCAGTCGTTGTTATTGGAATGTCATAACTCGATCTCTTCACGGGATCACGACCTGTGTAAATAGGCACTGAATCTTCGAGCGGGGGTCTAGCGGCATACCTCAATAGTATCGACAGTGTTTGAATAGTTATTTTTCTCGAGTCAAAGCGTTCACCACCGTGGACTTCAGTACATGAATTCTTACTCCTAACGAAGAAACCAATCATAACCCTACAAACATATTACTACAACATTAATGAACATTTAAATGTGAATGCTTAACGATTTAAAAAATAATTGTAAAATACCCTGAAATTTAATACAATGTACATTATGTACATACGCATACGAAAAACACTTACATGTTATTGTATTTGGCTGTGTATACCATAGCAATCAACCTTTTCCTTGCTTCAATAGACTCATCCTGTTCGCAAAAATATTTAACTCATAAGTAATTTTGATTATTTTATCCACATTAATTATACCTGCCAACTTGTATTTACCTCCGTAAGTACACGCCAAGTAAGATTTGACGCAGTGGAACGACATAACATCTGAAGACAAACATACAGACCACAATCGTGTCTGCCGAAAAATTAATTATAAGTTAGAACAAAACAACAATTCGGTAAGGAATATAATGCAATGTCGTTATAGTGAACCAAGGATGATGTACGTACCCATTGAGTTGTTGTGGAACACTTGGGTCGATCACACACGCGAACGTCGTTGCAATATTTTTAGCCGTAAACCCATCCTCGTCCCATGAAGAGACAATCCGCTCCAGTCGGCTTATCTAATGTGGAATAGTAAAATATTACAAATTACATCGAAATAAAAAAAAAAAATAAACCATAAGGCCGCAACAAATTAATCAAATTCAGTTCAAGTATGTTACCACATGTTTAGCTTTTTCCAACCTCCTCTCATTTGTCCGTCCCAAAATTAAGGTATCGCAGATGCGTATAACGGATCTTGTAATATCAACAACGCATATGAACCAGTGCATATTCGAATCCGATATAGGGATCGTTATACTTAAACATTTGTCCGCACGATCAGTAAATATTTTATGTCGGAAACACATAGATTGAATTGATTTGTCACTGAGCGATGACATAACCATTCCCTGCATTTCAGATAATGTTTCATTGAATATATGGTATTATTTTAGAAAGTTAATATTATTTAAGTGTCTCACGCTGAATGTTGCCGGTAAAACCCAATGGCGTTTTCTAGGAACTTTCTTGGGCGGATCCATTGCTTCATAAATAGGATTCACTGCTATATGTATAGCGACAAAATCAATGACCTACAAACGGAAGGATTGACTCAATAAAGGGAGAAGTAAAAGTAAAAAACAAATATAATTATAGTTAATTCATTTTTCATATTATCTCACAGGAGATGAAAACCAGTTCGGGTATTCAGCACTTAACAACTCAGCCCTTGACGCCATCCATCCGTCATAATTGATCAACATCTTCCTGAACAAAATAGTTCGTAGACAATTGTGCAATTACTATACAATTGGCAACCCAAGTGTAAGGATTTTATATGTTTTTTTTTTAAAAAAAAAAATCATTAATTTCCCATGGTTTCGTTATCTTACCCTTGATCCAAGTTAGCGTTGAAAACATAATCTGACACTTTTTCGTCAAGAACTGTAATATCTCTAAAATATTCGAACATGTCTCTTCCCTTGCTGCAGGTTGTTTCTATTCCCTTGCTGGCGGTTGGTTCTTGTTCATCACTGGAGGTTGGTTCTTGTTCATCACTGGAGGTTGGTTCATGTCCCGTGCTGGTGGTTGGTTCTGGATTGCATATTCCTTCTGACAATGCATCAAAATCCAACTTGTTAGGTTCGATTGGTTGATCAAACCATGTTGGTTGATCCAACCATGTTGGATGATTATTTTGTTTAGGCAGTGACTCTTTTGCAGCCGTAAATTCCTCCTTTTCTTTTTTCTCATTCCGTTTACGCATGTCATCTCTTACAGCCATATATTGTTGGAACAAAGATTTATTTTATCACTTTGTTCTTTGACTGATTCGAAAATGTTTCCATCTTCTCGAATACCATCTTCTCTTCGCTTATGGTCTTTCAGCGATTCTTTTTTATCATTTTCTCCTTTGACTGATTCGGAAATGGTTCCATCATCTCGAATTGCATCTACTCTTGGCTTATTGTCTTTCAGCAAGTTGATTATAGCGGACACCCCCTGACTAACTAAGGTTAGTTGCTCAATGATCTTGTCTGTTAAATCAGCTTTGATAGTTGATTCTTTTGGCTCATTATCCTTTGACACAGCCCCATCATTCGTCATTTCATCCAACTGATGACGAAATTTCCAATTCTGCATAAACAACTCATGCCCATTTTAAAATTATCTTATTTTATTAAATATAAACATATATGAATTATTACAATAATTACGTCATTAACCCAAATTAAATAACAAATAGTTGACGTCAGATACTTACAAATTTTTCTTCATAGCCGCCCATTTCTTTAAACACTGTAATGGTTCTATTCATGTCTTGCTGGGTCCACTGCTCTAAATATGGGGATCCAGAGTGCAATTGTTTGCAACGGAAAAGTGTCGTAACATAACCAAGAAAAACAACCTGTTGTTGTTTAAAATTAAATTTCAAAGATATATGTATAAATATTTACATAATACACTAGTGCAAAAAAAAAAAAA
>CACSLK010034598.1:6247054-6257756 GCA_902706635.1 Striga hermonthica | reverse complement strand
TATTTAATAGCTTTTCCATCACCATTCAAGATGACTCTAGATTATGAATTAATCAAGAATATCAAAAGAACATAAGCCATTTGTCAAGCTACGCATAATTAGGATGATTCAGCAAGTTGAAGATGTCCGCAATTATCGAAATGCTATTTGTCAAGCTATTGTTTATAAGTATTATTTTATGTTAGACCGTTTATTATTTTTTTTAACGAAATTTTCTACATGTATTGTCTTAGGGTGGACGAATCTTGCGCTTAGAATTGTAGTGGATGAAAACTTATTTTCCAAATATAGTCAATGGGTTGTTGAGCATTATGTAAATCTTATTTATAATCGAATAATTTATTAGTATTTTTATTTTAAATATGTATTTGTATACTTTTTATTAACATATTTGTTAATTAACTTTTTATATTTGTCTTTTTTAAAAGTATGATTTCTTAACTCTCTTACAAAGAGAAGAAGAAGTTGCAAATGGAGGGTAATTTAAACTTTTAAATAATTGTCTTTTGATGCCGTTTTTGTTTATTGTTACATTAATAAAAGTATGTTTTATTTATTATTGTAGGAAGCCACATTGGAAGATGAGGTCTAGACCTCATAAAAGGTTCTTCAATCCAATTATGTTGTTGGGACAATTCAATTGCAAAACACATCCTTCTGGTCATTTTTATGTTGATCTGTTACAAGCAATAAACAGAAAGCCAATATCGATGATGACGAAAACTTGATCGAGGAAAATAAAGAAGGTGGTGATGACAGTGGAGTTTAAAATAAATATTTTTAGTTGAAATATTTGATAAGTTACGCGTAGATTTAGTTGGATTTGATGAACAATTGGTATTTCTTAGGATTTCATTTCCGTGTTGATTTTGATCAATGTTTTTTCGACGTTTCATATTTGCTTTAGTAGCATATAGGTAACATATAGTTGACGAGGGGCAAAATTTTATTTTTGGTCCTATAACTTGGCCACAGTCCAAAAAATCACCCTTATATTGGCCACTTCCAATTTAGGTCCTATAACTTGTGAATTTAATCATATTTGGTCCCATTTTATCCCACCCCAGGATAAATTTTTGACGTGGCATTTTTTTATCCGATGTGGCGTGATTATTGGTTGTACGTGGCAGGATACGAACAGGCGCGAAATGAATCAGATTTACCCCCCCAAAAGTGCAACTCAATCGACATTTCCCAATTTCTCTCTCAAAACACTAAAATATACTCTTCAATTTATCAGAATCGACCACAATATCTCAAGAAAATCTTATAATCTCAACTCCCCAAATTCCACATAATCGAAATTGCTTGAAGATGGTCAGGAAAAAAGTGATATCCTTTAAGGATAAGTCGAAAATGAAGGAGAAAGCAGAAATAATCAAGGATAAATCTGAAGTTGGGAAAAGGAAATCGAAATCGGCGACCTCTGAGTCTCAACCTGTGATGCAGCAATCTAAGAAATCGAAATCGGCGATCGAGACCTCTCAGTCTCAATAATCGAAATCTGATCTTCCACTCAAGGAGAATTCGCAACCAGAGTTTGATGTAGACAATCTCAGTTTGATCGAGAAGGTTGCACTAGGTGTTAAAGTCCCAAACTGCGAGATGAAATTGCGGCGAAAGGAGCTCGATTACCTTCCCCCTCCTAGATTTGGTGAGTATAATTTTTCAAATTAGGTTTACAATTTCAAATTAGGGTTTATTGTATTTCTGAAATTAAGGTTTGCATTTATGTTGCTGATCAACCAAAATTTCTATTCAGTTTGTAGGAACCCAAAGTTAGTTTTTCACAGTTTCTCTACATTATGGAGGTGAATTTGACCAAGGTCACAACTATGCAGCATATCTAGGAGGTTCTTCATTTACTTTTGATTTTGTTGACCATACAGAGGTATGTCTCGATGATTTCAGAAAGCTTGCTGAAAGAAAAAGGTATAAAGAAACTTTTGAGACTGTATCAAAATAAGGGACATATGTTTGTGTTAGTAAGCTCTCAACGTGATTTAGGAAAAATTTGGGAAGATAATAGAATGTTTAGAGAAGTAAACTTGTATGTTGATAAGATGAGAGAAATGCAAAAAGAACAGGAACTGGGTGATAAAGGTGAGGTTCAGGCTGGTGATG
Source organism: Striga hermonthica (assembly GCA_902706635.1). NCBI lineage: Eukaryota > Viridiplantae > Streptophyta > Magnoliopsida > Lamiales > Orobanchaceae > Striga > Striga hermonthica. The sequence continues at coordinate 6,255,632 of CACSLK010034598.1, read as the reverse complement.
TGAGCTTGGGTGAGGGAATTAAGGGAGATGGTGACATGAGTGAGGGAGGTAAGGGAGATGATACTGTGAGCTTAGGTGAGGGAGTTAAGGGAGATGGTGATGTGAGCTTGGGTGAGGGAGTTCAGGGAGATGGTGATGTGAGCTTGGGTGAAGGAGTTAATGGAGATGGGGATGTGAGCTTGGGTGAGGGAGTTAAGGGAGATGGGGATGTGAGCTTGGGTGAGGGAGTTAAGGGAGATGGTGATGTGACCTTAGGTGAGGGGGATGAGGGTGATACTGTGAGTTTCAGTGAGGGGGATGAGGGTGATGATGTTGTGAGTTTGGGTGAGGGAGATGAGGGTGATGATTCTAGTGATGAACTTTATGATTGGGAGTATGATATGGGGGATGACAAAGTAGATGATAAGTTGTTTGATGAGAATGTTGATAATGATGTTGAATGGTTAGGTGATCAGAGTGAAAATCAACCTGAAAATGATAATGATAATGAAAATGGAAATGAAAATGAAAGTGAAGGGGATGAAGATGTGGTATACCAAAAGGAGTTAAATAGTGAAGATAGCTCTGATGAGGACAAAGTGAGTTATAAGTATCATGTGTTTAATCCTAATGACTTATATGAACCAAACTTCAAGATGGGTATGATGTTTGCCACAAAAACTGAGCTTAGGACAGCTATACATTCAAGTGCAATTAAGGCAAAAAGAACTGTGGTAATTAGCAAAAATGTTAAGCAGTACCTTAGAGCAAAGTGTGGTGATAGTAATTGTCCATGGAAGTTTAGTGCAGTTAGGGTGAAAAATGAGCAGACCTTTCAGGTTAGCAAGCATAACCCTAGACACACTTGTGCAGTGACTGAAAAGGTAAAAAAATTAAAATCCACTTGGTTGGCTGGGAAATATGCTGCCGTTTTTTAAGATGATCCTCAGAGGGCTGTTAAGGGATTTAGAAATCAAGCAGCAAGAGAGCTTAGGGTTCACATTTCTAAACAACAAGCATACAGAACCAAAATGCATGCCATTGCAGATAGGAAAGGTGAACCTAGAGAGCAATATGCATTGTGGTGGGATTATTGTGAGGAGATTAGAAGAACAAATCCTGGTAGCACAATTGTTTTGGATATAATTTTTGAATGTGGGAAGACTGTGTTTAATAGAATATATATTTGCTTGAATGCTTTGAAGTTTGGATTTAAGGCAGGTTGTAGGAAACTGTTTGGTGTGGATGGTTGCCACCTGAAAGGTCCCAATAAGGGTATTTTGCTTACTACTGTTGGGATTGACCCCAACAATGCACTTTACCCATTGGCTTATGCTGTTTTAGTGTTGAAAATTTTGACAATTGGGAGTGGTTTTTTATTCTTCTGAAAAATGATTTGGAGATTATCAATCAGCATGAACGGACCATTATTTCAGATAAGCAAAAAGGATTGATACAGGCTGCACAAGCTATTTTTCCAAATTGTTCTCACAGGTTCTGTGTTAGACATTTGATGGGAAATTTCAGAGATGCTGGCTTTAGGGGAATAGCATTTAAGAATGCTGTTTGTAGATGTGCAACAACCACTACAGTTAATGAGTTCCACAGGAAAATGGCTGCAGTTAGAGAATTGTGTGAAGATGTTTGGAGTTGGTTGTCTACAAAACCACCACAAGAGTGGAGTAGGTCACACTTTAGTGCTATTTCTATGTGTGACATACTTCTTAACAATGCAACAATGCTTGTGAGACATTCAACAGCAATATCCTTGAGGCCAGGAAACAACCAATCCTGTCAATGCTTGAGTGGATAATGGGGTATTTGATGAAGAGATTGCAGCAAAATAGGGATTGATGTGCAAAAAAATGGAATTTTTCATTGTGTCCCAAGATACAAGAAATCATAGATGCTCATATTGATAATTTGGTTGAATGCATCCCCCTCAAATCAGATGAGTACAATTTTCAAGTTGAATGTGTGAATGGTGATCAATTTAAGGTGGATCTAAGGACACATAGCTGTGGGTGCAAAAAATGGGAGTTGTCTGGCATTCCTTGTGTACATGCAGTGAGTGCAATCAATCTGCAAGGCTGGAGCATTGAAGACTTTGTAAACCCTTGCTACAAGACAGAGACATACAAAAGGGTGTATGAGCCTGCAATCATGCCTATTAATGGAAGGAAAGAATGGCCAGCAACTTCTTATCCTCCACCTGAGCCACCAAATCTTGGAAGAGCAGCAGGAAGGCCAGGAGAATGGAACCTGATGAGGTTCTTTCTAGTGGGAAAAAGAGGCTAAGGGGTAAGCCTAGGGTGACCATTGGAAATACAATGAAGAGGCAACAGATGACAGTGAGGTGCAGCTTGTGTCAGAGGGAGGGTCACAATAGGAAAGGATGTCTCCTCTTCAAATCTCAAGGTCAACAAAGACCAGAAAAGTTAAAGGTAATTGTATAATAAATTGTTCTTTACATGTCTTCACATATAAGTTGATTTATGTTTTCATTATGTAAAGTTGATTCACATAAGTTTGTTCATGTTTTCAGCCTAGAAAGAGGGGTGTTGATCCTGTCCTAGCAATTGGAGTGTCAACTCAAGAAAGCACAAGTAAAGTAAGTAGACATCTTTCAGGTTCTGTCAGTTTGAACAATTAATAGTCATGTTTACAAAATAAAACAAACTGACCTTACCTGTTCATGTTTTCAGACTAGAAAGAGGGGGGTTGATCTTTTCCTAGCAGTTGGAGTTTCAACTCAAAAAAGCACAAATAATGTAAGTACTCATCTTGCTGCTTTATTTGACTTTCTACTATTAACAGACATCTTTACAAACTAACACAAATAAAATTTACTTGTTAGATTACAACCCAAACTGTACATGTTGCTCCACAAGCCCCTGCTTTTCCTGCTCCAACAAAGTGGTATAAATCTGCTACTCAACATGCCTCTACTCCTGCTCCTGCTCCACCTGTCTCTGCTCCATCTGTTCCACCTCTCCCTGCTTCACTTGTCCCTGCTCCAATACAATGGTTCAAAGCTGCCCCAACTCCTTACCAACAATTGCAGATGGGACATCCAACTAAATAAGTGGTCATCAGAGGACCAGCACCATTTGTTAGTGGTCATTTCATACCAAGTCAATAGAGCTGCCTAACTGAGAGAGATTCAAGATTGAAAGAGATATTCAAAGAATGTGGCCAAAAGTACACCTCTATTAGTAGTCTTGTTCCATCTGTAGATCCTAAAAAGAAGGGAAGAATGTAACCAAATAAGTAATTTGGTTGTTAGTTGGTTGTCTTTGGATATAAACTGATTTTAGGTGTTTTGTTGGTTGATGGTTGGTTTTTGGAAACCAACTAGATTTTGGGTGTTTTTGTTATTGTGACTGAATGGTTAGAATTTTAGATGGTTTAGTTGGTTCAGGTTATGGACAAGTTCTTTTGGTTTGGAATTGGAATTGTGTTTGTAATGAAATTGTATGTGAAGATTTTTGGTTATGGAAATGACAACAGGTTCTAATTAATGCTTGATCTTTATGGTTAAGTTCTGCTTACTTTAGTTTGTTTTTATGGTTAGGTTCTGCTTACTGAAAGTTTCGTTTACTGTAGTTTGATTAGTGCAGTGCAATTATAAAAATTGAACATGAACATCAACCTGACTGCAAACTTAATAAACATGAACATTGAACAAATTCCTTACAACATAGGTACAAAATTTTAACACACACATAGTGTTCATTCATCAAACAACATTACAAAGTCAGAATTCACAAGAGACAAAGAGAAAGACAACAAGTACAAAAGATGAACATACACAGTGTTTTCATTCATCTGACAACAACACATAGTCAGAATTCAAAGAAAAAGACAACAAGTACAAAAAATAATGAAGAGCAACCATGTTACAGCAACAAACACTTGGAGCTTCCAGATTTTTTGTCGAATTTTGGACAATTCTTCATCATAGATGTCCTGCACATGCAACTGGAGTTCAACACTCTCCTTCAATTTTTTGTTCTCCGCTTCAAGCAATAACATCTTGTTCCCGACCTCAATTATTTCATTGGCCAGAATCTGATTGTTCGAGCTCTCTGGATCATCCTCCCATTTGAAGAACGTACAACCCCCATCCTTCCAATTCTTGCAACCGTGAAACTTCTTACCAGGATTTGATGGAGTCCTTGATGTGCGTAGTTGAGCTCTCTTACCACAATGACATAAAAGATTGGAAGGCGACGAGAAGAAAGAAGCAGACGACATCGGTTCTCTCTTCTATCTCTCTCGGTCAGTGAGTGCGATTAAGGTTCATCCCTTTGGCAAATTGGGGCAAAAATGGGCATTTAAAGAGCTCTCGTACGTGATGTGGTAATTTCTTTATCCACCTGACAATTTATTTTCGCATTATTTAACATACAGTCGCCACATCGGATAAAAAAATGCCACGTCAAAAATTTATCCTGGGGAGAGATAAAAAGGGACCAGATATGATTAAATTGACAAGTTATAGGACCTAAATTGAAAGTAGTCAATATAAGGGTAGTTTTTTGGATTGTGGCTAAGTTATAGGACCAAAAATAAAATTTTGCCTTTGACGAGGTATTTAATTTCAATAAATAAATGAGTTGGTTTATTTTATATTTGTTTCGTTTATTTTTAACATTAGTTCTTTGTATGCTCCAATTATTAATATTTAAGTTGTAATGTGGACAAATAATTTATTTATCAAAACAAACAACATTATTTATTCTGTTACACGATTGCATCATATATCAAACTAACATTGACGGTTTTTTTTTATATTGTATATAACTGATATTTTATTTCAATAAAAAATAGGTGGATAAATATTATAATTTCTATCTAATACCAGTATTCAATGAATATATATTAGTCTAATATTTGTATATTTCACACTAAAAAAAATATACATACAAAAAATTAACTTGACCGAATATTCTTATTATAAACGTCCTAATCCTAATGTTAATTAGTTAAATGTTTATTATAAATTTAATCAACCGAGAATTATTTTTAATAAATATTTTTAAATCACGAACACAGAAACTAATTGTTAGAATTTACAGCATACAAAATATATTTGGTTATGACAAATATAAATCCTCAACCATAATTATGACCATTATCGGATATCCAATTGAAAAAAGAAATGATAAGCATGATCTTTTTTGTTAGGTTTATTTTAAAATAATATATTTCGTTTAAAATACCTTTTACAAAACAATATCAACAAACCTTTCAACAAATCAATGTATAGATTTGAACTCAATTACTAATTTAAATCATATACCAATATTTTATTGATTCTTATAATCCATAATATCCGAAATTCTAATGGTTATTACAAGTACATATCTATAAAATATATAACTAATAGCATTATAATCAAACGACTCATTGGAATGATTGTTACTAGGAATAAATAACTAATCGGATTAATTCCACATTTTACAAAATATGTATAAGTTGTTAAAAGTATAAATGAACAAACCAAGTAACTAATCAAACAAAATATACTGTATAATTGTCTTAAAATCAAATTGCATGTTATAGGCACAACTATTTTGTTAAAATAGTATTACATTAAAGCTTTTATAATTTCCTATGAGAAAATAATTGTTAATACGCTATATAATTGTGTGGATATATTATATGGATTCCAAATAAACATTTGAATTAGTTTTTAATTTAAATCCTATACCAATATTTTAATGATTCTTACAATCCATACTATCCAAATTTTAATGGTTGTTACAAGTACATATCTATAAAATATATAACTAATCAGAATATAATCAAACAAAAATGTAATGGTTGTTACTACGAATAAAATCAAATAAAAATATGATTTAGTTTAATGTTATGTTTTTGTTACGGAACCATAACATCTGGTTTTAATTATTAGATCATTTGTCTTATACTAACTATATGTGTATCTAAACTTTATAACTTATGACGAGAAGATTCCGTAATGGGACCGTATGTAGTATTTCCCTTTATTATAACTAGTGTTGATACTCGTGCGATGCACGGGGCGCTATACAAAAATTATTTTTTATTTAAGTATGATAAAATTATTTAAGACAATATGAAATTTTTTTCTCCACAATATTCTATTCTTAAATAATATGACATTTATTTATTTATTTACTATTATTGTTAGCTTCTATTTATATATATATATAATTATATATATATATCTTTTTTTTACTATTTAAAATATAAAATTTCTTATTTATAAGTTTATAAAATATTATAAATGTATATTAAGATCATATGATATTTGTATACAAATTACTTTTATATATTTATAAAATTGTCGTTTATCTTTAGTTTTTTTAATTTTGCCAACAATACATAATTTGCACATTGCTTGATAATTGACCATCGTTTAACACATACTATTTATCGTTCACTACATGTTTTAAGTTCATTAAATGCTGAAAACTTTGTTAAATAAATTTTAACTTTAAGTAACTTTAATCCTTATGCAACATACAAATTTTTTATGGTTAAATATTTATTTTTATGTTTTTATTTTATATTTATATTTATTCCTTTAATTCTTTTTTTTTTCAAACTATATAATTGAGTTATATAATATCTATTCGAATATTTAGATATATTATATATTTTCATGATTATCAAGTTCTATAAGATAAATTATTATACAATTTAAATTTTTATACATTGTTTTTTATTAACGTATTTTTTTATTTATAAAATTGTATATAAGGAAAAAATATATATTTTTACAAATTGAATAATTTTATATTGCACATAGATACTTCTAAGTTAAAATTTATAATTCTGAATTGCACCCGACTGTCAAATTTTATTTTATTAGTATATTATTTAAATTTTAATAGTTTTATCACTACATATGATATATTCAATGAGCATGTACCTTTATATAGTTAAATTGACTACATTTTAGAAACTTTTATTAATATTTTTATATTATTTATTAATTAGTTATTATGACTTAAACATAGTTCTTTTGATTATTTTATTAAATAATTTAAGTACTTCTGAATAGTGAATATAATTTATTAGATTAATACCTACAACAATAAATGATAATATATTTAATCAAATCAATTTCCATAATAATTTTTTTAAGTGTGGAAATAAATTACTACTAAATTAATATAAGATCTTATTAAAAATATATCTAATAAATCTACGGTCAAAATTTTGATTTAGCCAATTTATAGTTAATGAGTAACATTCATTGAGTGTATAAAAAATAATTATGTTTTTCATGCATAAGATTTGCTAATAAATAAATATTAATTAATGCCAATTTTAGAAGAAAATTGTTCCCAACCAAAATTATGCAAATTATGAAAATAAGGATTTGTCCATTATATAGATATAGATTATTGGAACATATATGTTGAATAAAATCTTTGCAAACAAAGATAATTATTATATGCGTGTATATGTTTCTATAATTTAAGAATAATTATCATATTAAATTTAGTAATCCCTATATTAAAATCTTTGCTATAATTATCATATGCATACGTAAAGATGGCCACCAAAATCTTTGCTATAATTATTCCCTATAATTATTTCGTCAAGTGGATCAATAAATCAATAAAAATTCAATATATTAAAGCTATTGGTATACAATAAATATTTCCAATTTTAGCTGAAAAAGTTTGAGCGGGAAAAATTCGTCCATTTTTTGTAAAATGGATTCGTCCATTATATAAATATAGATATAGATATAGATATAGATTACAAAAATTAAGCAAGTCAGTGTGTAACAATAATATATAGAGCCAAATATTATTCCAAAATTTATATAAGAAAGTGTTCAATAGTATATAGATTTTATTTTCATTATATTTATTAATTTATGAATTATTAATGGCATGATGTTTCATTTAGTAAGTAATTTGATTTTTAACTCAACATCCCTTTATAAAAGGGAGCATCGCACGGGCACTGTACTAGTGTGTACTAACAGAAGAAAAAATAACAAAATTAAATGTACACTTACTTAGTTTGAAAAAGTTATTTATGTTTAATATCAAGCCTAATTTTATAGTAAAATGAATTTACAAACAACCTTACAAAGTATAGATTTTCGCCACGTCAGCATACGAAACGTGGAAATTTGCTACTTAGACTGAACATGTTTTGAATTAATAAATATAGGGGATATCTCCCTTATATCTTATATGGGAGAGTTAGACCTCTTCAAATGGCGACACGTGTCCATTTTGGTGGTGCTCAAAAGTTGACACGTGTCCTTTTGTGGACCAAAATGTTCTTCATATTTTCTACTAATTACAACTTTGCCATGGAATATTTTTATGGTTAATTAAATGGGCAGTAGTGGCCTTCAATAGGCGTGTCCAGTTTTTCAGACGAAAATGCCCATTTTTACGCATTTTTTGCCGACTGCTACAGATTTCCCCCACACGCAACCATCATGTCAAATATGAAATCAAAAGTTTTCGACCGACTTTTTTTTTTCCTCTCTCACTTTTATCTACCCAAACTCATCGAGTGGGTTATTTTTTTAAAATAAACAAAAAATCTGTGGCAAAAAATAAAAAAAAAAAAATAA
>CACSLK010034598.1:6079617-6103944 GCA_902706635.1 Striga hermonthica | reverse complement strand
GTTGCTCCTACGGGCTACTTGGGATGCCAAAAGAGTGAGGACCTGGTCGAGCTTGGAATTGTACTCTGAGGAATCCTCGAGGGACTCACATGACTGCTCAACAGGCCCGAAATCCTACTGTTGCTCGTAAGGATGTGACCAAGTCTGGCCATAGTCCCAGGAATCGTAGAATGGAGGTGGCTGGTTCAATTGGGCACACTGGGTTGCGGTCTCTTCTTCCTGAGCTAACCGGGATGACGCGAATTCATAGATACGGTCGAGCTTCTCGTTGAACTCGTGGGACTCATAATATTGCTCGACCGGGGAAGGGTCCCAGTACTGCTCGGAAGGGTATGAAAATGGTTAATAGTGATGCCCGGTGGAATAGCTCGGCTCGATACCCCAAGATTGGGTGTGCGAATAGGGGAACACACTGTTATAGCTCATAATACCTGCACACCAAAACAGAAAAACCACGTGTAGCCACGAAAAGACAAGAAAAAGAAAACAGAAACAAGAAATACTAAAAGAAAAACAAATATGCACAAAAGAGAGAACAAAATTACGAAAATCAAGAAAATAAGAGAAACACGAAAAATAAAATCAATAACAAGACCAAATATCCTACTTGCCTTCCCCGGCAACGGCGCCAAATTTGTTGTAGCACAAATTATTTTTATTTTTACCGAGTAAGGAATCGGAAGATTCGTTCCCCGGGTCGATCTCACGAGGAAGGCGGTTCGGAATTCAGCTTTGGTATTGATAACACATAAAAGCAAAATAAATCCTAAACATACTAATCAAATAAGGGATTGAATATTTATTAACTAAAAAATAAAATAAAGCAACAATCTACCTAAAAATATAAACGAAATAAAGATGGAGAAACTAGGGAGTCGGGGATAATTAATTCAAGTTCTAGCAAAACCGGGCAATTCATTGTTCGGTTCGAGATTGACACTCTCGCCTTAGACATCTAGCGGTTCGCTCTCAATAACTCCTCGTAACAAGGGATTGAACATAGACATACAAGCTCGAGCATACAACACATGCGAACTATCCCAATCCCAATAACTTTTCGTAACAAGGGACGGGTCATCGACACGTGCGTATTTCAATCTAAAACACATAAATTATTCAATTACGAAATCATCTATCTCATGTGAGCCTATTTCTACGACTTCTCCCCTTTCGGTTCTAAAAGCCCCTAAATCAATTAGAAGGTGTTTAATCAACTAATCATATAGAATTGACAAACCCTAGCTCGACAAATTAACATCCAACTGTCACCAATAGCAAGATCGAAATGTCACTTTTCGATTATATCAATCTATCGAACACAAATTCATCAATTACTAATCAATTCAACTCACACAAGCATGAACAAATCGAAGCCCGACAAATGCACATTAAACAAGAACAATCATCCCCTATCCCTAGCAATTAGAATTAGCTACGTAAAATCAATCCAACACACATAATCAATTCTCCTAATTCAACCATTATTCATGAATTAAACATAAGAGAAAAGAAACTTACAATTAATCTCAAGTCCAAGTGTTGAATATCAATTACAAGCTTAATCCCAAAAGCAAGAACAATTTCTAGATAAAAAATGGAAAATAAGGATTAATTGAAGAAAAAAAACGAAGAAGAAGAAGAAGGAAGGGAAGAGAAGGAGATTTTGTGGTGTTCTCGAGACCTAGGGTTTTTACCCCCGGTCGAGAGATAAGTCTGAAAATCCTGATGCACATATATATATGAGAGCCTTGTCGCGTCGTGGAGGGAGTGTCACGCCGCGGAGGAAGGTTCTGGCGCGCCGTGGAGGGATGTCACGCTGCGGAGAAAGGTTCTGGCGCACCGCGGGGAGTGTCGCGCCGCGGCGGGGTAGTCTGTCGCGCCGCGATGAGTGTCGCGCCGCGGCGCGCGTAAGCCTGGGAGTCTCTGTCCAGGTCGCGGCATGCGTCGCGCCGCGGCGCGAGCGCGGCGCCTGGCAGCTCGCCCTTCTTCGCGTCTCGGGCTCGTTTGCGCTCGTTCGGACTCGGAATTCAGTTCCGTTTTTTCCTACGCGTAGCTAACGAACCCCTCTATCTAATGATGTAAACTTCCCTAGTAAATTTCCAGAAACTTGTCCTCCCGAAGCTCCCGACCTACACACCAAAAACGAAAACACAAACGGAAGACTACCGAAAAAACATAAAAAATATCGGGGTACTCAAGACAACACAAAACACACAATAAACGAAAAAATGAACCTAAATCCAACTAAATGACTCAAAATAGGGGAAAAAGAATGAGAAAATAATAACAAAAAATGCAACAAAAATGGGACAAACATTTAATTCATAAGAGGCTACCGGAAAACGGTTACTACCGGGGATAACACAGTCTATTTAAGTGAACGAACGCGTCACTACTTAGTCTAGCCTATTTTTCTACTTCGTAAAGCGGCTATTTGTATTAAATCTTGAAAGCGTCTTTCTGGACTGTACATGTAGTCAGGTCTAATCGTAGAGCGTCTCGCGGTTAGATTAAAATTAAGGAAAAATTCGGGTAACAGACCGTGTCGTTGCCTAGGGCTAGTAATTTCATAAGATAACGAGATTTGATACCAAAGTTGATTAGACGAGTCAGTCGAGGGTGTAGTCGGAACTGTGAACTAGAAAGTTCTCTTCATTTATTTATTTTTATTTTCATTGTTTAGAAAGGATTTTAGTTAATTTAGTTCTTAAATTCAAAACCCCCTTCTTTTTATTGCTTTCTTAATTCAATCAATACGAGAAAATTCACGATTCGATTCACACTCCCTGTGGGATCGACCCTTGTTCACCACTACTACTAGTTAGTAGAGATTAGTCAAGGAAAAATATAAATTTTAATTTTTCCGCGTTGCGACGCGCGGTCAGTAGCCAAACTAAAAAAAGTTTTATGTTTCAAATTAATGAATATGATTTATTTTGTAGTAGCCAAACTAAAACATAACGAATATGATTTATTTTGGTTTCAAATTAATATTATCTGACTCTGTTTTATATTTAAAAAAATGTCCAAACTAAAAAAAGTAGTAGCCAAATGAAAAGTAATTTTAAATTTAAAATTTTAGTTTGAATTGGGTCTGATTCTATGGAATCTGATTTTTTTAATAAACATGAACTATTGCAATTAGGTAAAGATACATGCTATATTATTTTGTCTAATTCGAAATTCTCTATTTAAAGGTAACCAATTTTTGTTTTTTATAAAAAAATGAGAGAATTTCGACTTTTACAAAATTGTCGTGCCAAATTTTACCTAAATTAACCCTATTTATATGAAGTTCGTTTTTTTAATAAACAATTGATCTGTTGCAATTAGGAAAAAATATATGAGATAGTATAATTCGAAATTCTCGATTTTATGGTAATAGGTTTTTTATTATATAAAAAATGGGAAAGAATTTTGACTTTTGCAAAATTGTACGCATCAATCGAAATTTACCTAAATTAAATCAACAAAACCCACGAATTTAGGGTACATATTTAGCTGATTGAATTTTTGGGACTAATTCAAAAAGAAAATTAAAAAACTGCCAAAAAATAGAATGCAATAAATGTTGGTTGACTTTTTCTGTTACTATTTTTGGTAAATAGGTTCTCTCTTTATATATACTAGTGCAGTACCCGTGCGATGCACGGACTAGTTTTTTTAAGGTAAACATTTAGATTTAAATGATTAGATGATTGGAAGAACGTAAAACGCATGTATTGAAATAAAAAAAAATGTAACTTATATATTATTAAACACATCATTGTACACAACATTATTTGTTTGGTCTCATGTATTGTAATAAAATAAAATGTAACTTATATATATTATTAAACACATCATTGTACACAACATTATTTGTTTGGTCTCTTGGTACATCGTCTATCGTCACAAATTATATTAGAATTCTAGATAGACTTAAATAAATCAATTAAATTATTTAGCATGATATAAATAATATGGTTTATACTGCTTTTATGAAGATTGCATAGCTAAATATAACGGAGATTGTAAAACGTCTTTCTTATTATCTATAGCCTTACTATTTTGAAATTGTAAATTATTTAATTTAAGGAAGGAAAAAAAAATGTGCAAGTGTATGCAATCAATTTCAAATTTGTATTCTATAGGATTAAACAACCCAAATTTTTAGGATGTTCTAATTCGATTTTGTTTTGAATTTCAAATTAATATAATTTGACTTTGTTTTATGTTTAAAAAATCTAAACTAATTTTTTTAAAAAAAAATCAGGATGTTCCAAAGGATAAGGAATTTTTAAATTTTTGTTTTTATTTTATATTGTGCTCAATTTCTATGCAATCTCATATTTTTTTAATAAACATAATCTGTTACAATTAGGTAAAGATACATGTTATAGTATTTTGCCTAATTCAAAATTTTTGAATTTATGGTAAACAAATTTTTTTTAATAAAAATGAGATAATTTTGACTTTTACAAAATTGTCGCGCCGAATTTTACCTAAATTAACCCGATTTCTATGCAATCCATTTTTTTAATAAACAATTGATTGGTTGCAATTAGGAAAAGATATATTTGATAGTATTTCGTCTAATTCGAAATTCTCGATTTTATGGTAATCAGTTTTTTTAATAAAAAATAAGAAAGAAGTTTGACTTTTGCAAAATTGTTAGCTTCAGTCGAATTTTACCTAAATTAAATCCACAAAACTCACGGATTTAGGGTGCATATATAGCTGATTGATTTTTTTGGGAATAATATAAAAAGAAAATTAAAAAGTATCAAAAAATAGTAAGCAATAAATACTAGTTGACTTTTTTGTTAATATTTTTGATAAATATGTTCTCTTTATATTTATATAGATTGGAGTATTTTTGTGGGCGGCCGAACACTTTGCCTATTTTCGGGCCCAAAATTGCATATCTATATATATATAAAAAGGTTGATGTTAAATTCTTTTTTGGAAAGCAAAAATAATTGAGTCAATTGTTTGACTTTCTATTTGTGGAACATTAATTGTCTACTATCTGTTTTTTTATTTTCTATTTTTCAGGTAATCAAAATGACAAAATGACATTCAATTTATCCATTAGCAGTGTTCTATTCCTTTTTTTTGGGGGATTGTTATTCCATATGATTTTGTGATATAATTTTGAATGATACTAATTTTACACGCCATTTTGGATCCCTTTTTTTTTTTTGCAATGTTTATCCCATATGTATAGGGATTGTTATTTTTCAAATAATCATACAAATTAGTTTTAATTTCGAAAGAATCTTTTGTCCCAATTTTTATGGGGATTGTTATTCCATTTTACCATATGATTTGATATATGAAAGATAAAAATTCTCCCAAAATTCCATACAAATTGGTTTGTTCATATCTACAATCCTATATAGGTATGAACTGTTTATTTGATGAAAGATACAATTTTTTTTTGCAATTCCAATTTTTGTAAGAGGTTAATTCCGATCAAATATTTTTTCTTAGGAACTCGAATTTCGGTAGATTGCACTCTGGCAAGATTTCGATTGAGAAGCGAAACCACCGCTGCAGTGTTCCTCAGCCACTCAGTCAGCTTCGGGTACCAGCGGATTGTTGTTCGTCATCCCCACTGCTAAGATAATGTGGCTCGATATCGGGTAAGACTGAAACATTTTTTTTTTAGATGAAGCAGATGTTCATCCTTTAATGTTTTGCAATGTGCTGGAAATTCGGAATTCTGTTGGCGTGTTATGTTTCATGCTTAGCTGAATTTGGAGATTTTGTTGGTTGGTGATTTTTTAATGGGAAAAAAGTGTGAATTTGTGCTTAGACTAAAAATAATACTCTTATAATTATCTCAATTTCTAAATGTGCTGTAAATTCAAAATATTTTAGTAATTCCCAAAGGTTTCTAAAATCACAAAGAAAAATTGCAACAACAAAATTGCTCACAGTTACTACAAACAGAAAGAACTCAAAAATGTCCTCTGTAAATGCAAAGGAGAGTACGAAAACATTCAAAAATCCCAAAGCCCGATTACATCCACGTTCGGGTCCGACGCGTTCAGGCCACCAATAGCCACAATTTAGCCGAAAGAGTATGATTTTCTTTTTACTTTACATTAAGAAAGTATGATTGCCCAATCCCTCTAACTACGTCTAACCGTTACATTGTTCCAATATATGTTTATTTTTTGTTTTTAAGTTTACAGTGATTACTTAAGAACTACTCTTGAATTTTGGAAAGTATGTATTTGTTTCGAATTTTGTGAGTAGTGCCTTTGAGATTTTGCTGCGGTTGTGTCATTAGTCTTGAGCTTCCATGGGAAGTTTTTGTAATTGTTCCTAAATTTCGTGTCGCTTCGGATCATTTGTCGAGCATTCTTTGCTAATGAGAAAAGTTTTTTGTATTGATGATGGTAGGTAAAAAAAAAGAGAAAATAAGTGATAGAATGGAATTCTTGCAAGATTTGGGAAATAAAGTTTTCATTGGGAAAGATTACAATTATTGATTTTTACAAATAAAGTTTTTATTGGGAAAAATTCCCAGATTCCTGTGGAGAAAAATTTTGTTCTGTTTATAATTTATTTAAATAATATATATTAATTACATTAATAAGAAATATTAATGTACATTAAATATTTATTATATAAAATAAAATTAAGATGAAGACTACTTTTATAAGTTTTATAAATAATAATAATGACATAATATGACAAAATTTATCATAAAATAATAATTAAATATTATGTGGTGAACAAGAATAATAAAATTATTATTTTTTCTTATATCAAAGAATAAATAAATATACTACAATCAAATTCATATTAGTATGAACGTGTTAGTAGGATAATATATTAATTAATTTACATGTTAGCGCTAACCGGCTCAAGTTTAACGCTCTAGCTAAAAAAACAACTCTGATTAAGTGATCCAACTCTAGAGGTGGAGAATAAATGATCCAACTCTATTTTTTTCAGGGCTAAGGAACAAACCATATGAATATTTGAAGTGTACAAAATAGATGATCCGCTCTATTTTTTTTTTTTTTCCGGCCTAAGAGACGAACCATATGGTACTGATGACTATCTCGTGCATCGCACGGGCTACGTACTAGTTAAATAAAAGAGCAATAGTGGAGAAATTGGGACAAATATTTTCTAATTCATATTTGAAGAGCCTTGAAATAACAGTAACGATACCCTATCCACGGTAAACACATAGGGTTGACAATAATATACGCACAATTGAAAGGGAAAAATATTGTGGCAGCCAAGCATTATTTATTTAGAGATGACATTGGGCCTGTAAAGTCCCAAGACGACCAACCTGCCCAAGGTACTTCTTCAGTTAAGAGGAGTTGGAAAAGGAAGGAACAGACAAAGACACAATCTAGTAAAGGAAAATCTGAAGTCAGCTCAGCCGGAGGAAAAAGACATCTGAATGCTCAAGACTCAATCCAATCTGCTGATGAATTGCAACCACTTAAAAAACAGAAATCTGTACTTCTGGAGGTAGAGGTGAAGGAGGCCAGCCCTAAATGGCCCCACATGAATCAATGAATGTTATTATGTGGAATTGTAGAGGGCTGGGTGGGTCCTCTACAATTTCCCAGCTCAAGGAGATGTGGAAGCTCCACCACCCAATTTTGGTTTTTGTCTCAGAAACAAAAAAAATTGCCATTTTGTAAATACTGTCAGTAGATCTATGGGTATTGTAGGTAACTGGTCCTCTGTTGAGCCTCGTGGTAGGAGTGGAGGTCTCACTGTTTTTTGGAATGATTCTGCCCTTATCATGCAAATCATTAAGCTCAGTTTTTGCATTCAAGTTGAATTTTGGGATCCTGAAAAATCTTGCTTCATTTGGGGGATATTTGTATATCTTAGCACTGATCTGAGAGAGAGAAAACTTCAATGGGAATGTCTAGAGCAGGAGAAAACTAAGTGGGGAAATACTTGGTTTTTGGGAGGGGATTGGAATGATATCCTTTTCAGTGAGGATAAAAGAGGTGGGAGAGCCAGAGCTGAAAACTCTATGCAACCTTTCAGAGAATTTGTTAGCAACATGGGGATGCAAGAGGTTGGTTGGCAGGGTTATACTTTTACCTGGGGCAACAACAGAATTGGGGAAGATTTTGTGGAGGAGAAAATTGATAGAATCTTTTTGTCTCTCCATTGCTCAAGCCTTTATCCTAATGCTGAGGTATCCAATATATTCAGAAGTTCATCGGATCATAGCTTGCTTCTGCTCAGACTTAATCCATCCAATCAGAAGAAGAAGAGCAGATTCTTTTTTAACAAGGTTTGGCTTGGAAAGCAAGGGTTGAATGAAGTTGTTGAACAGACCTGGAATTCAACTGTCACTGGGACTCCTATGTTCAGCTTTCTTTCAAAAATAAAGATGACAAGGGTTGCATTACTCAAATGGAGCAGTGGATTTAAAGCTGATACATCAAAAAAAATTGCTGCCTTGAATGATCAGCTCACAACACTTAGAAATTTGGGAGGGCTCAAAGACTGGAACCAATGGGACTCTCTGACAAAACAGCTTGATGAACTCCACAAAGAGGAAGAAAAATTTTGGCAACAGAAATCCAGAATCTCATGGCTAAAAGAAGGGGACAAGAACACTCGATTCTTCCATGCTTGCACCATCCAGAGAAGAAAAAGAAATGCAATCACTAGACTATTAAGAGATGACAACTCCATTTGTGAGCAACAAGAAGATATTGCAAAGTGTATTGAATCCTTCTACAAAGAGCTATTTACATCAGAGCTGGCAAACCCAAGAGATGACATCATTCAATCCTTGCCGGGTTCAATCACAGAGGAGCACAACAGAGAGCTGATAGCAATAGTAGAGGTGGAAGAAGTTAAGCAAGCCCTTTTCTCCATTAACCCTAACAAAGCACCAGGAATGGACGGTATGACTTCTCTTTTCTTCCAAAAATTCTGGGATATCATTCATTCTGATCTTTATGCTGCTGTCTTGAGTTTCTTTGAGTCTGGTCAAATTCTTAAAAGCCTTAATCACACTCTCATTACTCTTATCCCTAAAATCCATAATCCTGATAGAATTTCCCAGTTCAGACCCATCAGTCTTTGTGGCACTACCTACAAAATAATCTCCAAAATCTTAGCCACTAGACTTCAGCCTTGTTTACCTGTCTGTATTTCTGAAAACCAAGCCGCTTTTGTTAAAGACAGACAAATTTTGGATAATGTCATTATTGCTCAAGAAGTAATCTCCTTTTTGAATGGGCATAGACATGGGAATACTTGTTATATGGCTCTTAAATTAGACATGTCTAAAGCTTTTGATAGAGTGGAGTGGAAATGTGTTCATCATACCTTAATTCTAATGGGTTTTCATGCTACTTTTGTCAAATGGATCATTGCTTGTATTTCTTCCCCTACTTTCTCATTTAATCTGAATGGCACTCCCCATGGTTTTGTGAAACCCACTAGAGGTATCAGACAAGGGGACCCACTGTCCCCTTATATCTTCATATTAATTTCAGAGATTCTTTCCCATCTCATCAAAACTGAGTGTCTTTCAGGGAACTTTAAAGGGATTAAAACCTGTAGGAATGGTCCTACTTTGACCCATTTATTTTTTGCGGATGACACTTTGGTGCTGGGGCAAGCAGATACTCATCATGCCCTTACTATTCTTAACATTCTGGAGAAATATAGGCAATGCTCAGGCCAACAGATAAATCTTCAAAAATCCTCCATTTTTTTCAGCAGGAACACCCCAGAGCACACTAAGAGTCAAATATGTGGAATCTTACTTGGTATCACTTGCCATAATTCTGGGAGATATTTGGGGCTGCCCCTTGGCATAGGGCAATCAAAGATCCAAACATTCCAATTCATTCATGATAATGTTGTTGCAAAAGTGGCTTCATGGAAGAACAAGTACCTCTCTCTAGCAGGTAAGGAAATTTTGCTCAAGTCAGTACTTTCAGCTCTGCCTCACTATGCTATGTCATGCTTTCTGCTGCCCAAAACTCTGTGCCACAAAATTTCACAAACTTTTGCTAAATTCTGGTAGAAGAAAGAAGGAATGCAGAGCAGTGGCATCCATTGGAAACCTTGGTCTTACCTTACCCTTCCTAAGGCTAAGGGGGGACTGGGTTTTAAGGACATTCTCCTGTTCAACAGAGCACTCATTGCTAAGCAGCTCTGGAGGATCCTCACAAAACCCAATTTTCTTCTTAGTAAAGTTCTGAAGACAAAATACTTCCCTCATGAAAGCTTATTCACAATAAAGAAGAAATCAACTAGCTCATGGCTGTGGAACAGCTGGATTGAGGTGAGAGATTCAATAAAAGAAGGTCCAAGATATGAGATAAGGGATGGCAAATCAGTCATGATCTGGGGATATCCTTGGATCCCATCATTACCAGGTTTTAAACTCTCCTCCACACCCACAACTGCAATCAATCATCTTACTTGGGTGAATGACTTAATGGACCACTCTGGAAGATTTTGGGACACCCAGCTTATACAAGCTAATTTTAATGAGACAGAGGCTCAAGCAATTCTTAACATTTAAGGTTTGGACCCAAATATGCCTGACAGACTTGTTTGGGATAGTGGTTCAAATGGTGCATTCTCTGTTTCATCTACTTATGCCAAGCTGGTAGCTGAGAAATGGCACATTCTTGATATTGCAGAGAGCAGCAGGGGTCAAAAATTGCATATGGATACAAGGAAGAGAAGCTGTGGACTTAAAGTAAAAGGAAAATTAAAGCACTTCCTTTGGAAATGTCTTACAAATACACTGCCTGTGAACTGTAACCTTATTAAGAGAGGTTTGGAATTGGACTGCATATGCAAAAGTTGTGGTAAACATCCTGAGACAGTTGAGCACCTTTTCTTCGATTGTAGTAGGGCTACTAGAATTTGGAAATTATCACAAGTTTCTTGGGAAGGTCTGAAATCCCAAACTGACAGCTTCAAAGGATGGTGGTCTAGTGTATGCCACATCAACAGAACTGCAACATCAGAAGCACGAATTCAGCTCTCCACGTACATACTCTGGTGGTTGTGGAAAGCAAGGAATTTGTGGGTCTTTAAAGGGACTTGGATGGATGACAGGGCATTGATAGAGATAGCAGGCAAAGACTGGAGGGAATTCTCTGGAGTTCAGAATTGATAGCTTGTAGTTCTCTTTGTTTGTTCTTTTTGCTTTGGGTTCTCTTTTTGTTTGTCTTTTGCTCTTTTGGGTTGCTGTTTTGGATTTGGTTTGGCTGGGAGCTCTGCTAGGCCTTTTGTGCAGTGGTAGATCTCCCTTTTGCTTCTTTAAGTTTGAAGTTAGCTGATGGACTCAGTGAGTTCAAACATTGCCATTAGCTAGCTAGCAAACTTCATTTAGGTCTCATTTTGTTTTTTTGGGTTTGATTAGCCATGGTTGGCTTTTTGTTGGTCAGTTGGCCGCCGATTTGTACAAACATTGTATTGATCTTGTTTTGAGAATATACTATCTATCGTTTCGGAAAAAAAAAAAAAAAAAAAAAAAAAAAAAAAAAAAAAAAGACATAATTGAAGGAGGCAGTGCAGGAACATACGGATACACGGGAAAGACCACCGATCGCAGAGGGAGACCGCACCCACACACGGCCGGGAGAATAATTATATTCTTCTATTTTCCTTTTTATTTATTATGTTAGAGTATTTTTTATTTCTAGTTTCGGAGATGTCGAACCTACGTACATGACTATGTTTAATTAATTGCAGTAATTGATTATTTTGTTGCTTTTTATCAAATTGTGTTGTGTTATTTAGATTGAGCAACCATGGTATGTTTGATTTTATTTAGATTGATCACCTAGATAAGATTTTTTCATGTCTAATGTTAGAATTGAACCTACAATCCGTAATTGTTGTGAGTTTAATTCGTAAGTAGCAACCGAACGATGGTAATTGTAGGGGATAATACGACCTAATTAAGTGAACTGCGCAGTTGTATTTACTACTTAGGCTAGCCTATTTTTTCTAGATATTAAAGCGGCTATTGTATTAAATCTAGAGAGCGTGTTCTAGGTTGTCCAATAAGTCAGATTTAGTCGTAGAACGTCTCTCTCTTAAATTAACAGTAAGGTAAAATTTGGGTAACAGAGCTTGTTACTATCTAGGGTAAATAATTTCAGAAGATAGTGAAATTTGACGTTACAATTAGTTAGTCTAGTCGATCGAGGGTGCAGACGGAACCTTGAACTAGAAATTTCTCTTCGTTTTATTTTATTTTTATTTTTATTTTCATTGTTTAGATTTGTTTGTTTTAATTAGGATTTTAGTTAGTTTAGTTATTATTCCATCTTTTATTGCTTTCTTAATTCAATTAATATGAAAAAAAAATAAAAAAATCATAGTTTAATTCTCACTTATCGTGGGATTGACCCTTGCTCGCCTCTACGAAACTTTTAAGGTTTTGAAAATCATGTCGTGGTTATAGATCCTCAATGTATCTGCCCAGTAGAACTAGTTGAACTAACAAATAAATGAAAAGGGATGCATTCAAAAGTTCAGAATTGAACAGCAAAGTTGTCCTGAAGTCATAATGTCCTGAAATTCATGTGAACCACCATACCTCTTGAGATTCTTCATCAAATAGACAGTTACTTTCCACTTTTCGTTTTACCAATTGGTTGTTATGACGACACCTTATCCTTATGGATGGTAATATATTTCAATTTTCATTGTACTTTTAACTTGCCATTTATTTATAATAATAAATTATAGAACATTAATTACTTGAAAGATATTTTAAGCTGCCATTAAAATTTATAATAACATTTTATAGAACATTACTTGAAAAATATATTTATAAATATACGACTTGATTATAATTATTAATTTGAAATTTAAATAAAAACTAATTTAGGCCGATTGTGTTGTGGGCAGCCGGAATCAAACTAGTATATAGAATGGAGACCGTGACAAAGTACATCTTATGTAACAATTTACAATGTTGTATGCAATAAGTTTGCATGAGAAAGCAGCCTTTGTTCACTGATCTAACTTTTGAGAACATGGAAAATACGAGTTTCTAACATAGCTTGTACATGGTGTCGATACACTCGGAAATTTTAATAAACGAGCATCACTTGGGTGTCGGGGAGTAAAACGGGTAGCTCAGATCAAGAAACAATGAAACTGTCTTCAATAGCTTTTGTGATCACAAGACTAAAGATAGCCACCATCTCTTTCAACCACGTCAATATTACACTAAAACTTTCTCCAACCTCTTCTTCCTCTTATCAAATATAATTCTTTACAACAAGAGTACATAATCCTGTCCATATAATCGTAATAAAGATATTACAAAGATTCTCATATCTACAGAAAAACGAGCACAATAGCAAGTTGCAAAACTTCATCAGTTCATTGTCTTTCGCATATTCAATGAGCCTGTCATAATATTATTTTAAAAGGGCAGTTAGTAGTCGAGAAAAAAAAAAAAAAATCCTTTAAAAAAAATCCAAAAAATGAACAAAAATCTTCGAGAAACTTGCCTGAGCCATCTGTGTTGTCCGTGAGGAAGCTGCTAGTCTTTCATTTGAGTCGTTTGTTGTCAATGACGAAGAACGAGAACATCCTTGCGAGTCTTCCATAGCTTGCTTCAAGATCTCGACCACTTGAGTCATTGTGGGCCGATCTTTTGGGTTTTTGTTCAAGCAAATGTCAGCCAATTTTGCAATCCTCCGAGCAGCACTCTGGGAATATTGATTTTGGAGGCGTGGATCAATGATCATGCTAAACCTCTTGCTATTGGCTGGGAACTGCTTCACCCATTCCAGTAGCTTTACCTCAGACGAGGGGAGGTGCCTTTCTAATGTCCGCCTTCCTGTCAGTATTTCGTATAGGACAACACCAAAGCTATATATGTCACTTTTCACTGTCAATCGGCCGGTTTCGACGTATTCTGGGGCTGCATATCCACGTGTCCCGACAGGCTAACATCACACAAAAAAAATCGAGAAATCAGAAACAAATCGACACCAGACGAGAACCAAATTACGTTCTAACTAAAAAAGTTGTGGTATACACTGGAGCTTCAAGAATATTAGGATCATGACATAATATATGAAAAAAGAAAAATGTATCAAACATATCAATAGTATATATTGTTATGCATCTCCATCTTAAAAATAAATGGTCAGATGCATATTAAAATTGCGCCAAACCAAAACAGGCAAAAGTTTGTTAATGGTTAACGGAGATATTTACTAAACCAGAGCCATAATTGAATGTCATGAAGCATCACATTTACTTACAGCAGTAGACACGTGAGTGCGGTCCCCTGTTGGACCTTCCCTTGCCAGCCCAAAGTCGGAAAGTTTGGGATTGAAATCCGTGTCAAGTAGCACGTTGGAGGATTTGAAATCTCGATAAATCACCTTTGCATTTAAGGATAAGACAGTTGGTGAGATAAAACAAACTCATTAAAAGTAGTACGTATACATCATAATTAAGCTTCGATAGGGAAGTCAGCTAATTTCCTGGCACCTAAAAATGAGAATTATATTAGGATTTCTTCCAGTCCCTAGCTGCCTCATTAAATTCTTGTTGTCTAGGACTTCAGCTAGATTTATGTTGAATTACTGAATCCCACAGGAGGAATATCAGCTTAAAGATATGCAGCTCATGATTCATCTACTACAGTCACATCTTCTAGAAAACTTCATTGAAATAATTGCATCTTGCAGAAAACACCAATGTTCAGTATATCATTGTTGAAGTTACAAATTTTCAGTATGATTTAAAGGAAAAAATAAATTTTATAGGACTAGTTCATTATAAATGTGCCCCAAAATCGTATCCTATCTAACCTGTGAAAATACTCTCTTCGACAAGCATAGAACTCGGACATTCTAGTAAGCTATGCTTGGGGATTGCAAGAACAAGAAAATAGAGTACCTGAACTTCCGATCCCTCGTGCAAATACGCCATTCCTTGAGCTGCCCCAAGGATAATGTTTATTCGGGTCACCCAAGGAATTGTTGGCATGGCCCTGTTGAAAAGATGGTCCTCCAGGCTTTTATTAGGCATGTATTCATAAACCAAGAGCCGTTGTATTCCCCTTTCTCCATCCAAAGAACAGTATCCTAAAAGCTTCACAAGATTGGGGTGATCCAGCACTCCAAGGAATTGGACTTCTGCAATCCATTGCTTGTGACCCTACATGATAGACGAAAATTTTAATGTCAATTCTAAACAAACTACGAAGATAACTAAAATATATTACAAACTTAATTCAGAGTGTGATTGATATTGGAATGCTAAGTGTGACTGCAAATCAGGGTCATGACTTCATTGTTACCATCAACTTAGACTCAAACAATCAAAGCCGAGCACCACAAATTGGTGCTACTGAATGATCTAAGAAGAGACGATCAAGTGCTTCTGGTTTTACTTTTAGTTGGTACATTCTAGTACACCCTCCTAAAATTCTGTTTAACAGGAATTGTGGCTAATCACAGGGGTTGCCACATTAGTAGCTGGAGAATTCAAGACAGACGGATTAGAATAATGCATACATTTGAAGAATAAACTTAACATACTTGAAATTTCTACCTTCTGTAACACCTTAGTATCAATTAAAGAGGACAAAAGTTCAGCCATTATTAGAAGGTCAATTTGTTCTGGAATAGAAAATTAGTGTATCTAAGATATGATAAAAATTTTCCTTTGTCAGACTGAAAGTAGAAAACCAAACCTACATTATCTGGAAATTGTCAAAATCGACACAGATAACGAGAGCTTCTCAAATTTATACTCCGAACTAACTTATGATGTGCCCTCGTCGGGTTTTTTACCATTAGATCAACACACACCCGTGGCTATGCGTATGAGTGTGCGTAATTTGATGGTAAAAATCCCAATAAGAACACCGTCGAATTTGCCGATTCAAAGACTTCCTCAACAACTACATAGCAATAAATGCACATGATGAGCTTTTTGAGTGTGCAATTAACCGATCACCCATTTCTTTTCCACCAGTGACGAGATGATCATCCAACACTTGAGCAAACGCCAGAAAATTCAACCAAATAAAGTATTAGAGATTGGATTTTGTTCGTTTTACCTGCAAGCCATGGACATTCAGCTTCTTAATGGCGACAATGTTGGGCCGATCTGGCGGGGCGGGTTTGATGGATCCCTTGTAAACCGACCCGAACCCACCCTCGCCGATCTTGAGCAGCCTGTTGAAATTGTTGGTCGCCTCACGGAGCTCCGACAGAGAGAAGACCCGCAGGCTGTGCTGCCTCTCTCTGTACATCTCGGGTATCGTCCGGCGAGGGGAAGACAAACTGCTTCCGGCGGACTTCGCCGCGCGATTCCCCCCGCTGTCCTCGCTCCCCATTCTTCCGCCTCCGCCGCCGCCCAATTCCGGAGCTGAGTTGGCACCTCTGCGCTTCTCTCTTCCGAATATCTGGAAACAGTTCATGATTTGCCCGACCGCCCCCCAAATTTGTTCTGTAATGTCGAATTGCAAGGTTTTGAAGAGATGAACGCGTGAGAATGCTCGTCTTCTTCGTTGTTTTTTCTTTAATGGAGACGACGAGTATATACAGAGCTACATTCATCGTCTGTGTGTGTATATATATGATCGAGACATCCAGACGTAATCAAGAAAAAGAGGACCACGACTCTACAGTTTGCGCCATTCCCATTTTCCCACCAATGAGTTCGTATGTGTAATATATTATATTGGGAAATGGTACCGTCCCGTTACGAAATCATCGGAGTTTGTAACCTTTAAATCAACTATTACTGACGATTGCATGAAGATCAAACAGTTACAAACTCGGACAGAATGGTTCAGTAACGAGACCTTAGCATTTCCCTATTATATATACAGAGAAATGTTACTGTCCGTTACGAAACAATTCGGTTGACTTTTATAACCGTTAAATGATCATTTAACTTTTGAGATAGTTAATCTAATGGTTACAAACTCGATTTATTTAAACACACAAATTATTTATTGTGCGAGTCTGCTAAGAGCTAGTCGCGATATTTTATTTTATTTTCTTCAAACAATAATGTTTATCATATAAAATACTATACTTTTGAAGTTTTAATTATGTAGTTTTGTAAAGTACCACATTTCTATCACATTTTCTATTATCTTGGTTTATATATAGGATATTAATTTAAATATATAGGATATTAAAGTATAATTTATTCAAATGTCATATTAAATATAAATAATAATATAGTTTTTAAAAAAGCATTTAAAGTTCAGAGTATTTTTTTCATTAATTGTTTCATTTTAAGTATAATTTTTTCCACAAACACCAATGTAAATGTGTAATCCTCCCTATTATTCTCGAATGCGCTGAGCCTACGTGGCTGTTTATGGTGCTTCGGAATTCTACTTGGCAAAGAATCATGCTTCGTAATTAGGTTTTGACAAATAATATTGATATATTAATAATTAATAATCTAGGTTCGGACATTTCATAAATATTATTTAGCTAACTTAAGTATTTTAATATAATTTTTGCTAATATAACCCTTTAATTCTTTGTAATTTTACATAGTGAGACACTAAGTGACTAATATATCCCTGACTTTTGATTTGTTTCCTTCAATTAGCTATTGAATTGTAAATGTATTTTAAAAGTTGATAACTTTCGTATTTCTTATCGGTTTTACATATATAATATATCAAATTAATTATATTTTGATGATCTTCGATTTGACATTCATATTGTATATATGAAATAAACAAATCATATTTATTTTTATAATAATAATAAATAATAATATTTATTACAATTCATTAGAAAAATAAAATTATTTCTCAATTGATATATTTATGTTTAATGTAGTTATATGTTGTAAGTCAAAAAAATATTATAATATAACACAAGTAAGTCGCACAAATAATAATATATATATATATTTATAAAAGGTATTGAAATTTTCAATTACTTTTTATCATTAATTTTAGATTTTAATAAAAAATTAGCAAGCACTCGTGTAATACACGGGCGCTGTACTAATTAAGAGATATTATAGTAGTTAGTAATACTTAATTAAGATACAATGTTGCGTGTGCATAAGAAAAGAAGTGTGTTTAAGAGAATTGGAAAACAAACAAAATGGGCCCAACACGGTCGACAAGACTGGCCCAAAAGACTTGTAACCATATTTTTCGTCTTTGGTCAATCCCCCGTTACGAAATGTATATATTTTTTCAAATCGAAAGTTGACAAAGTCTAATATTAGATATTGTTTCAAACATAATTTTTGAAATAGTGCAAATTTTTTTTTTTTTTTTTTCTGAAACGATAGGGGAACTAATATAAATAAAAAACGCACAAATGTGCGAACAAGGATACAACGCTCCCAAAAGGATAATAAAATGGGTGGACAGGTCAGAAGACCGCCTAGATTCCCGCTAGCAACGCTAGAATAAAACTCGCAACTAAACTGATCAACTAAAACAACAAAAAAGACCCCAACAGGATAATACCCGAGTGTCGGATTCCACCAGGATAATAAATTTGACACCCGAGCGCACATAGGCCAAACGGCCCAAACCAAAAACACAAACCTAAACACAAGAAACAAAAACAAGGAGAATAACCAAAATAAAACCTAAACAAACAAAGCCCTTCCCCCGCGAAAAAACCGACCCTAGCACAAGGCACCAGCGAAATCTAGACCAATCACCCGATAGCTTGACACGAAAGCCAGAACACCCCTCCCGTCACTACCTAAAGCCTAGCAAGGAAGAGTCCAAGCCTCGAACCACACCACAGATGAAGCCGACCTACAGCCCCACGAGGATCGATCAGCCCCACCATACAGACCCGCTTCCCGCGACCCGACTAAACACCGTTGGCCAAAATCCGGGCCTGTCGGGCATCAAACTCCACCAAACCAGCAAAGTGGACACATAGGCAAGAACCAACCCATCTCAACCCCGACCGACGCGGCTCATACGAGCCGAGCCACCAAGGTCGCACCCAACCCCAACCACAACCACTCACCTCCTTGGAGCCACCCACCACTAACCTGCAGCGCAACGGACGAGCTCCCAGCGGAGACCGGGCAGTGAAGAAGCCAACCGACGCCAACCACCAAAGCCACTACACGGAGAACCCGAACTCGAGACCACGACCGGCGGGAAGAAAGCGGTGAGACCTGCCGACAGCTTGAGTACGCCATCGGCACAGAAGTGCTGGCGAGCGAGAAATTGAGGAAGGATGATGAAGTTGTAGGTCATCCGTCGGTGAAAAGTCCGCTAATCGTCGGGGAAGGCACGCGATGTACTGAATCTGGCGAGCTGCGGCGGCGAGGGTTTTGAGCGAGAGAAAAAATTGGGGACAGTGCAAAATTGTTTGAAAACGCAATATAACATTTGAAATTTTTAGTCTTTTGTCCAAACATTTTACACGAAAATGACGAAGTAGCACATTATTTTGCATTGTTCTATGCTTCAATTTTTCTACGTTAAAGTGTTTTGTATTTTAATGAAATGATAGATGTATTAAGTATTAACTGAAATGAATGTACAATGTTCAAAGGTATACTAGCCCGAGTGGAGAAAAACCCCTACACAAGAGGATCACCCAAGGTGTCCTAGAACACACAAAGACAAATATAAAGTAGCATAGACTAAGCTACAGAAACCTGCTCTATACTAGCCCAATTCACAGTAACAATCAAACTAGCAGCAAATAGTAAACCACAACCCAGATAAAACAAACTAAACAACAACAAGAGTTTCAAATTCCACAACAAACCTAGACTGTCAACTCCACAAACTGTTGTATCAATAACAACTCTAACAGCAATTAAAACAACCAAACTGACATAATAGAACTAAGGAATCACCCCAACCTTAAGAACAACCACTGAGCACTAAAGGAACCTAGTTATTCTCCAGGGTTAGTGACCTAGTTGTTCTCCAGGGTTAGTGTGATCCTCAGTTAGCAAACTCCAACCAATCATTAATCCATCCCAAGTAACATGTGACAACTCCCAGATCACTTTGGCTCTAGAGCACTGAAAGAAAAGGTGTTACTGTAGATTTTGGGGTTTCACCACATGCCTTACAGATCTCATCAATTGTGATCCCCTTCTTACTCAGATTGCAATTTACTGGAATGCTGTTTGAGTAGCATTTCCAAAGAAAATGCTTCACTAACTTAAATTTATTAGGTAATGGTTAAGAAAACAAAAGGATCAACTAACTTAAATTTATTCTATTGTATTACGTAATGCTTTTTTACAACGAGTGAAAATTAAAATTTTGATATTAGTTTTGAAATAAGTACTTTAAATTAAAACATATTACATGTTGTATTTGATATCTTAAATGAAATTAGGCTACGAGCTCTATTGTTTAATAATCATACTACAACATATATATTGAACGTTTGCAAGGAGTAATACTTGAATCTTATTGTCTGTCATTCAATTATTTAGTATTAAACCTTTTTATATGATTTAAATGCTCATTTTTGTATATGTAAATATATAATAAGTTTTAGCTTATTTTTTCTATGGCAAAATAGTCTAAACAATATGCAATATTATTTACGGTATGCATTACAAGAACTAAAATGGGACGCGTTGCATGACAAGGTCCAGTGCGAGTGACTTGGGTCTAGAATGATCTTCGGTTCAGAGGTAAAGCCTCCTACGCCGGTTCTTGTTCTAGATGAGAGTTGGGTGGAGTACCTGCAAAAGGGCGCCGGAGTTTTTTCGGCGCAAACCCTCCAAAGCATAAGTTAGTATCTGGAGACATAAGAGGATGAATAGTGATAGCATATTTATTGAGAATTAAAATGTGACTTACGTTTCACAACTAATGTTCCAATATATTTATAAGCATCTAATCATCGTTCGGATACTCTAAGACTAGTCTCTAAAATGGTTGTTACTTATGTCCTAGATCGACATGCGTGTCTGGAATATCATGTGAGTGTGGTCCTACGGTTCGTTCTAGGAGGATCGGTCATACTTCTGTCGGGATAGGTTATTCTTTTCCAGTTCGGTCTGTAAGATGTATGCAGCTATTATCCCATATCAACTACTCCCCCTATTTATGAATACACAATCTCTCTTTTTTGTGAAGTCATAAATATTATTGATCTTTACTATCAGCCCCCTTTGTACTTGGTGATGGGTCTCTTCTCAGATCTGGAACGGTCCAATGGGAAAACGTCCGGATCTGGGTCGAACCGGTGCGAATGAGCTTAGATCTGATGTGATGGCATTCGAACCGTTGTTGAGCCGCAAGAACACCTGCAAGAACTCAACGCCGGAGGGGTTTCCGGCGTAGAGCCTCCGACGCTCAAGTCAGTATATGAGAGAGATGATGAGAGCTGTTGTGAGAGCAGCAGCAGTAATGAATAGGATATGGAATGAATGGGAGTTAGGGTTTTGGGATTACCTCAGTCCTTTATATAGGAGTGCAATATTTACCTGAAATCCCCAAAGTGCCCCGGCCGACTCAATGGAAATGTCCAGAATACCCCGGTCGGTTTGCATTCTGCCCACTTCCTAGTCAGCATCTAGATCCTTCCTTAGTTTCCTTCTTATCCTTAACTCTTCTTCGATATGTTGAGGTGTGTCAAAGCTATCGGGAACCACGAACTGCAAGACTCCTTCAGTCGACTTGAGGTATTGAGTCGAGTCGACTGGATCGCACCCCACCATTCGTGTACCCTGATACGTCTGACCGTTGCCTTGCCAGAGGTCGACCTGTTCTAGTCGAAAGGTGTTCGTCGACTCGGTCGGGAACCGGGCTTCTTGATTGAGTACCGTGGGAACCTACTGGCGGAGTCGACTGTGTGGAAATCGACTTGGCAGTTTCGAACCGTGATGATATGAACCGTTACTCGACAGTATGGCTATATCATCTAGTCCCCCCCCAAAATTACTCGAAGCGATTCTGAGCTTACGAGTAGATTTTATCGACTGGATGTTTTCCTCGAGTCTTTCCATATGTCCCGTCATCAGTTGTTATCTCGGGTTGCATCCATTCATTACCTCAACCTGTAATGCGACTCGTTTTACGCGGATTTTAATTTGATTAGATAAGTCTAAATCTTTTCAAATTTCAAAATTCAAAAGATAATATTTCCTCTCTCCGCCGCTTCGTATTCTGTGCCCCATCTTGGCCGTTGAAAATGACTTTGATCCGAGGGCTGGGGTTTCTTTGCCCTCCCTATAAATAACCCTCGCCTTTCCTCTTCATCACTTTTCGCACTCGCCTCCTTCAAGCTCTCTGTCTATCTCCGGCAATCACAGCTTTCTCAAGTTTCCCGGCGCTCTAATTTTCCAGCGTTTTTCTCAGATTTTTCAAGACTCCGTCAAGCGTCATGAGTATGAGTAAGTTTTCTTTGCCTGTACGACTTGTTTTTATATGTTCAAGATAAGAGCACTTTTTCGTTTTTTCTGGGTAATTTGTCTGGAAATAAGAACATCTTTTATTTTCTGGGAATTGCGTGTGAGTTTTCTGGCGATTCTCCTGTTGGATCTCTAATTGTAAGTTTTTCATCTTTTCAAGTGTTCGTCCTTCGTTAATCGTCTTGTTATGAGATCGACTTCATTCCTTTCCCGACTTGACCTTTATTTGTCAAGTCGAATCGATAGGGGAACTACTTATTTTTTCTCCCTTTCTTCCCGTTGTCGAGGCGTTTCTCGTGTCATCCTGGTTATTTTGTTGAACCTTTTCTTTGAATCGAATCGTGATTTCTGACCACCTTTCTTGATTGCCATTCTTTATCTTCTTAGATTCCAACCTCGACCCTGTTTCTGACCCCATCTCCGGTTCTCTTGCCCGTGAAATCGATAACTACTCGAATTCGGACTCTGTTCATCTGAGCGATGTCGAGCCATGTTCTCATCTAAACGTCGAGCTGGAGGATTTTGTCCATTCACAGGCCTCACCTTTTGGTATCGACTGGGCTGTGTATAACCAGACGCTACTTTCGGACACCCTTTGTGAGGATCCCGAACTCCTCAACACCCTTGAATCTTCTTATCCCGACTTGGCTCCTCGAGGTATTTTCCGCTAGATTTTTTTCGAACACCCTTCTGTATGCGGCCCGCTCTGCTCCTTTATAATGACTTCCCTTAATCGAGTCTGCAACTATAGCATGTTCCGTGGTAAGTTCTTACTATCGTTTTCTTTATGCTCCTGCAGCCGAAATCGATGGCTTCAGAGAGTTCAGCGGCCTTCCCGCGGACTGGGCTGTAGTTGCTCCTAAGCCCGAAGACGACTTTCGTCACCCTCCCAAGGGCTGCTTTACCTTTTTCGTGGACCAAATAATGTCGGGCCTGCGTTTCCCGATTCATCCTGAACTGAAATCGTTAAGTGACCTTTTTGATGTACCAATAAACCAATTCACCCCTAATTCTATTCGAATAATGGTAGCTTTTATAGTCGTTACCCGCATAATTCTAGGTGATTTTTTACCCGAATTTTTCCTTTATTGTTACGGGTATAGGTTTAGCAAAGACGCCCATTGTTTGGGTCGTCGAGTAGGTGTTACTTTCCTTGACGACCTCTCTTCAAATAT
Organism: Striga hermonthica; assembly: GCA_902706635.1. Taxonomy (NCBI): domain Eukaryota; kingdom Viridiplantae; phylum Streptophyta; class Magnoliopsida; order Lamiales; family Orobanchaceae; genus Striga; species Striga hermonthica. The sequence goes on along the minus strand of CACSLK010034598.1, from coordinate 6,080,413 downwards.
TACCGAATGGAAGAAGAAGTATTTCTTCATTCGACCTGCTCCTGGTCAATATCCTTATTCGAATGAGTGGATTACTAGTAAGACAAAGCAACGTAAGCGTCCCGACTCTTCACAGTTTGCCGACATGCTAGAAGAATTAAATGGACATGTGTGGAGCGCTCGTCAACTTACCAAAGATACTTCTTTACTTAACCATGTTGGTATTTGTGTTGACAAAAGTGCTCCTCGCCTTAGCGATCCTTGTAAGCTTTCTTCATTTGTCGTCTTTTGTTCCGCTTTATTTACTGATGGTTTGGCCTCGTATTTCTGCGTTGTCTTGAAATATATGCACGGCTTATGTGTTTATTTGTATTGATAACTCTCCCTTTCCTTTTTAGTAAAAGCATTGGCTCGCTTCGAGAAGAAAAAGGTTAAGGCAGCTGATGCCTCGGTTGCCCAAGAGCTTGGAGGCGGCTCGAGTTCTGTTGCTCCATCGGCGGCGGTCGAGACGACTGCCGCTAAGAAGTCTAGAGTTGTCCTTCCTTCGGCCACTGTGCCGGGCAAGTCGTCGGGTCCTTCTCGCAAGAGGTCTCACGACCAGAGGGACAAAGCCTCGGCCCCCGACTCTTCAAAACGCCCGAAGGGGGGAGAGTCGACAGCTGAGGTCGACACAACGGCGCTCCCGGTTGAGGAGGGTACGAGGCAACCGTCACCCGTGAGGGTTCAGCCGATAACCCTCCAACAACCCTCTCGGCTCTATGACAACCCTGACTCCCTCCAGATTCTTAATTATCTTCAGTCGGTTCTTCCCGAGGAC
>CACSLK010034598.1:5966666-5978640 GCA_902706635.1 Striga hermonthica | reverse complement strand
GAGAGAGAGAGAGAGAGAGAGAGAGAGAGAGAGAGAGAGTGAGAGAGAGAGTGAGAGATTACCAATTACGAGTTATAAATGAAATCTATCTATATATATATATAAAGAATTACCATTTATCAAAAATGGCAGGTCAAATATATGGTCAAATTGCTCATCATTAATTACTTTCCATCAATAGTAACTTTTTTATATTATTTTTTAAAAAATCAATTAGCATTAAATGTTGCCACAAATTATGGGTTTTAGATCATTTTAGGATAAAGTTTCCATCTTGAATTCAAATTGTTTGTTCCGTGGTCAATATATACCCACTAAAATAGCCTAAATCTTTGAGTTTCTAACATTATTTGATTGTCCTTTACATATATGGACTAATTGGGTGATTTTATATTTAATAAACAATGCATTTTTTTTTCTCGCAGGGTGCTTGAGGAGATTTTAGATTATCTGCTTCCAATGTTTTATCAATCCAAAAATATAAAATGATTAATTTACCACAATCAAGTAATTTGAAAAAAATAACAATTTTTAATAAATAAGTTACAGAAGTATCTAAATTTAGAAAAATGTTTTTTTATTAAAATAAATATTAATTGTTTTTAAAAAATGAATAGAACAAGACATTCAAATTTAAAAAAAACTGAGTATCCATAGAAACCAAAAAAATGAGGGTAATTAATGGATATTATCAAATCTGTATCTACATAATAAGAATAATCATTTATTGAAAATAGTAGTAAAGTTTTTTCGAAGCAATTAATGCACACTTTCTCTTGAAAACTTTTTAAATATATACATTAAATTACTTTTATATACACGTTTTAAAATAAGATTAGATCCGATATGATCAAAAATATTATTCCTTAAATAATTTTATTAATATCTGCAATAATTAACATTGATATCCATTATATAACATAATATTGATTTTCTGTGATTAATGGTAATGATATTTTGGTTAAGATCATAACATATTTTTAGTTCTAACCATAATATTAATTTTTTTTCATATATATTCATTTTTTATCCAAAAACATTTATAGCAAATCTTAACAGGTTATGTAGAAGTTTTTCTTTAAAGTAATCGGGCGAAAACAAGTAAGTGAATTTATCTTTGTCAATATAATTTTTTCTTAAATATATATCGTTATATATATAAAGTAAATTAAAATTAAATTTATATAATTTACCATTTAAGAGATAATGACCAGATACATTAAATAGTTATACTAATGGTCAAAAAATAATATTGAATATACTGTTCTTTAGAATTTATTTGTATATTATTGGGAACTGTGCTTTTTTATCATTTTTTTTTATTTCTTTCTATAATGAAATTCTTGTAAAATATATTTTCATAGCAGAGTATGCTAAATAAACTATAAATCCTTATAATGTAAATTAAAAAAAATAAAAAATTGATTATAGAGGGAATTGAGTTTTTGGCATTTGCTAAATCAAAGTTATATATTTAGTCAATATACAAAATTAAATTCAAAAAAACATGTGCGCATATTTTGTAAAATACTTATACACTATTTAATTTTAAATTATTTACATATTTTAAATTGATTACATAAATAAAAATACTAACGTGACGTAAATATTTTTCATTACATAAATCTATACTTATATAATAATGCATTCTATTTACTAGAATTAGTAGTAAGAAAAGTCAAATGTAATTAATGCATTCTATTCCCATCAAGTATTTTATTTAATTATTTTAGTTAATTGTTTTATCTCATAACACTTTTTCAATACAACTTAACATGATTTTTCTATTGTGATTAAAAACCAAATTTTACGTTTAAAATCTTGTGAAAAAAATTGTATATATATATATATACATATATAATACACATCACAGTACCATGGTAGATGATTTAAATTTCAACCGACCAAAATGCCAATGATATAAATTTGAACACACCTATGCGTTTGACCAAATGTCTGGATGATTTAAAATTGAGTCCATCAGAAAATTATTTAAATTTGAACAAACCAGAAATTTTATGTACTTTTTATTTATAAATATATTGAAAGTGCTATTTAATGGCTGTTATATAAACTATTTTAATATATCTGCAATGAATAAAAGTTTGAATGAATAATTTGTAATGTTATTCATAATGTTTGTGACTTATGAGACACGAACACATAACTTCATACATATTTGCTAGAGGGTGGCTTAATAATTTTTTAGGCTTAACGTGTTAAAAGAGGTAGAAAATATATAATAATATTATTACTTTTTAGACTTAAACGGATAAGGCTGTGAAAATAACTCATTTAATATCTTTGTCCCGTGCATCGCACGGGGATACGTACTAGTACTTATATAAAGAGTCATCCTATTTACTAAAATTAGTAGCAAAAAAAATAGGTCAGCATTTAATGCAGCCCATAAATAGTTGTTTTATTATTTTTCTTATTTTTTTCTTTAAAAATCATACAATTTGATTTATAAATACTCTTTAATATAATCACACAATTTAATTTATAAAAAACATACAATTTAATTTTTTTATTTAAAACTACGCTTTAATATATATATATATATATATATATATATATATATATGTTACTTTTTGTAATAAATTTGAATAAAATGTGTTACTTAAATATCTAAACAATTTAAAAATTCAAGTGTTTAAATTAATTGATAAACAATTTATAAATCCCTATTTTATTTAAATATGTAACTTTATTTAAAATAATTTAAATATAACCAAATTTATTTAAAAAATCGTATCGATCCAACCAGTTCAACCGACTGGTGTTGATGAATTCAATAGTAAATATTTTATTCAAGTGAACTAGACTGATTATAAACTGGTTCTTGGTCCATTTGGTCGGACTGTGTCCAACACGGTTTAATTTAAAAATAATGGGTAAATCTTGATTAATTTATTTGTATATTTAATTTATAACACAATAGTAATATTTTTTTCCCGTGCATCGCACGGGCCACTCACTAATAATTTGTAAATGTCATTACAATTTCATCATCTTCCAGCTCATATTGATTACCTAATAAAGTCCATTATATGACGTTACAATCTTTCTAAGGCGTAGCTTAAATCTCTAGGAATTGACAATTGAGGCTCACAATATCATTAACGATATGTTAAATTAATAGAAATGATCAAACTTTTTGAAGTAGTTTAGTCTTAAAAGGTACCGTATATTCGTCTTTTGAATGATATTTTTATGTTAGTACGAAACAAAATTAAAATGGTGATATATATGTTAGTCAAAATTAACTATTAATGTAGTCACATTTTTCAACAAATGGCATACCTTTTCAAACCAAAAAATTTACATTTTTCATGTACATTTCTCCTCATAATTTTTACTTTGAAATATGATGCAGACAAAAGTATCACAGTGAAGAACATGTGTATAAGAATTTTGTTATCAAAGTTTATGATACATCGAACCAAACTATAATGATTCGAGTCCTACAATAGTATTTGTTGACAAAAACAAGCACGAAAATGAGGATTGTACATGTTTGCATGATAACCATAATAAGTCCATAAATAGTAATGTTGTTATAGGCATCTTATCATCGTGCTTTTTCAAATTAAAATATTATATTTCAATATAAATAACAAAAAAATCATAGATGAGACATCAAATCAACATGTTATATTATGCATTTTGATATAGGATATTATACATAAGGGAATAAACTGGTTCAGTCATCCGGTCAAATAAGCTAGATGAACCGGGCTGGTGGAGCAAATACCGAAAGGGTGGTAACGGTCGAATAATAAGGACGACGGGAGGATATACTAAAGGGGAACTCTAGTGCAAGAAGAACAGGTCGATCCCAGACCCATGGAGAGTCTAGTCGAATATCGACCTACGCCATACAACTGGTCGACGGATCGACCACTTTTCAGACTGGGAGCAGTTAATGATTTGGCCTAGACTGGATCGAGTAATAGAGCCTTCGAGGAGATCTCAGGGAAATCAAACCCACATGTACAGAGGACACGCGGCTCGACACGATTGGTCTCCACTGAATAACCGTCCCTGACATACGTACACTGTGTAGTACCGAAGGGCAGGCCGAGCAGTTTTGGGCAGCCAGATCATCTCATCCGGGCAGCCTCTAGAAGCCGGTACTTCACCCCTAATATATAGGGGTGAACTTTACGTTTTGAACTCGATTTCCACTATACACTTTGAGAGTTGAGTTCTCACTACAAGACAATGATGAAATTCCAACAGAAATGTATTCAAATAGAATTCCAACGCAATTCTAATGAAAATTTTTCAATGCTATTTTTTCGTTTGAATTTTCCAATTGATTCCAACGGAAATTCCAATAAAAATATTCAGTGAATGAATTTTTCATTGAAAATTCTGTTGGATTTTGACGATTCTATCGGGAGTGGAAGTAAAAATTCCAACAAAAATTCATATGGTAAAAAACTGTTGAAAATATAGCAGTTGGAATCATCAAATTACATCTAAAATTCCAAGAATATTTTGGTTGGAATTTCCGTTGGAATCATTTCAACAGAAGCTATATCATTGGAATATCCGTTAGAATTTTCTTGGAATATATTACCACAAGATTTTCGTTGGAATATAATAATTTTTTTGTAGTGTTTGGAGTGATATTGACTTAAGCATTGGAATCACTTCACCGGAAACTCCTCCGGGTACTCAGCGTTCTACCGGCGAGGAGGAAGGAGGCAAGCCAATTTTTAACCGGTTGGAGTGTTCGACATTACCACATCTTATACTATCAAATGTGGTCATAGTTATATTTATATTGTTTTTCTAAAACATGTCATTTTTTTTTTTAAGTAAAATATGCACAATCTTTAACCAAAAAGAAAAAGTGTCTTAACAACAGATTGAAACAAAAGTATGATATATCGAGCTATCAATTTTACTAAATTGACTCAACAAATAACGTGATGATGTAGGACAAGCAACCTCAACCAGTGATTTTGTTTCTAAAATTATAATAATAAAAAAAAAAAGTAAAAAATCCCCCGAAGTCTAAGCTGTTCCACGTGTTAAATCAAAGGCCCATATTTTTTTTCTCACATAATTGTACTACTAATAGAAATTAGATTCAATTACAACATAAATTTACATGCTTTTCACCATTTATATATCAACATATATTTTTTTTTCTCTATAGCGCGCATGCAAAAGGAAAAGGGAGAAAGACCGGCAAGACTCTTGGCGGGGATCAATGTAAGGCATGTAAGGCAATCACACCGGGGTCTCTCTCTCTCTCTCTCTCTCTCTCTCTCTCTCTTTCTCTCTCTCTCTCTCTCTTTCTCTCTTGTTGGTATGGCTCATATATTGACAAAGGAAGAGGGCAGGCTGATGGTGCGGGGGCAGAGCCCCCGCGGTACGGTAAAGGGTATTTAAGTAAATTTATACCTTGTAGGGTTTTAGTATAAATACATGGTGTATTGATGTATTTGATACGATTGAGAATAATAAAAGATCCCTCAGCCGCCGTGGACGTAGGCACATTGCCGAACCACGTAAATCTTGTGTTTTTTTTTTACTTTTCTTGTTTTTAATTCGTGTGTCATATTGTCATCTTCACTCAACATCTCTCTCTCTCTCTCTCTCTCTCTCTCCGCATAAATTTATGTATGAATCGATTTCATAGTTCGTTTGGACGATCTGTCGTATTTTTTATTTTATTATGTCGTGAAATGGTGTAATGAATGTCAATCGACTTATATAGACAAGATAAAATTCTTGTATGCATGTAATTTTCGTTATGCTTCTCTAATATGTATGATTGATTTTATAACGGTTAAACGACTATAATTATGTTTAATTGTCCGAGTATGATTATGCATTCGAAAAGTAAACTGTGATTATAACACGTGTTTAAAATCTTTGGTGTGGGGTGATATAATCGTTAGGTTGGTCGGCCAGTCATGCTCAGTAAATAAATGCGTAACTATCAAATATGATATTCCTATTTATATTGTTTATTAAATTTTAGTATCTTTTCCAGTTTAATTGGTCGCATCCCCACTACTAAAGTTGTCACTTGCTGCAACGTTTTCTCCATTCTCTAGCAAACAACACAACGAGCATGAATTGCCTAAAGAGAATAAATTCAGAGGAAGAAATGAAACCCGAAGACTTGCAAGAAGACTACAAGCCCAATAACTACATCAACTTTTGGGCCGTGGCCGGTAGGAGCTTATCAGGGAACTTGGAACCCAATTTCAAGCCCAAGCCCAATTATGACAGAATGAGAAGCTGGTCCAGTCTTGACCCCATACAGGAAAAGAGCCCTCTTGGCTGCAGGCCCACCACATTCGGGTCGGGCCCTCCGAGCCCGAGGCTGGTGAGGAGCAGTGGCATGAGAAGGGATTGGAGCTTTGAGGACCTGCGAGAAGCAATTAAGGGGTGATTAGAGATTAATTTACTCATAATTACATAGATTATTATTTGATCCTTGGGGATTAGTTGGTTAACACAAAATGTATAATTTGCTCAAATACAAATATACAAATGTAGTTTCTTTTTAGAAAGAAAGAGATTGGAGTCTTGAAGGTTCAATTTGGATGCCATTAGAGAAGTATGGGCAATTTGGGATTGAATCCTCATTCTTATGTATCAATTAAATCAAATATTTTAATTACATTAAATGAATTTCTAGATGTATACAAATATTCTGCTTTGCGCATTTGCGCAGATATAAATAAAATATTATAAGTTATTTGTATCCTTGTAATATTAAAATTATAAGTTAAATAATAATATTATATTTTAAACATTGAGCATTATAAATTACATTTGTGCATATAATATTAAAATTATAAGTTAGATAATGATATTATGTTTTAACATTTGATCACTAATTAAAATAAATAGTCAATAACGATTTGATTGCATATAAATTGCATAAATGTAAAAGTAATACAATTTTTGTAATTTTGAGAAATCATGATTAATTAATTAGCTGAAAAATATTAAATTATTACGACAATTTCTTATGCGATTTTAAAAAATTTTATTATGACACTAAAGCAAAGTAATTTATTTAAAAGACAACTTCTTAATCACATATGAAAATATAATATTGATTTTATAATAAATAACTTTAATAAAAAATTACAATATAGCTTTTTATGTTTATGTAACATTCAAATATCATTTAGTATAAAATATAATTATTAATTTAATAATAACTATTAGATGATAAAATAAAAAATATAACTATTAACCAATTAATATAAAATATAACGATTTTGGTCCTAACTCGCCCAAAAAACAAGCTCAAAGAAATATTTTATCATTAACGAGATAGGGTGGATTAATATAATTATAATAATAATAATAATAATAATAATAATAATAATGGATTGTAACGGTTATTGAAGAAAAATACCGTATAGGTAAAATTTAGTAGATGTTATTTATTAGGTTTTATTTATAATTTGTCAGCAGTTATATATATATAGTTTGGATCATATGAGAATAACTCGCAATGAAAGAATAAAAATAATTCTACACCATTGGGTCAAGATGAAGTCAAATCTTGGTAATTAAAGTCAAATTCACTGTGGATTCTGTAATTAAATGGTCATATGTTGGTCAAAATTATATCAATAAATGTAGTAATGTAATCTCCCAAATAATAAAATTAGTGGGTCCCACCCATAATTATTCCCAACAATCACTCTCCTCCCTCTCCCTTCCTATCTATCGTCTTCTTTCCCGACACCATCGGCAGCTCACCACAGCTCGTCAACAGTTCACTGATTCCGGCACGCCATCGCCACCGCAACGAGCCCACCGGTCATATTGTTGCCGCCACCAATCGCCGAGTCCGGCAACCCGTCCATATCTCACGGTGAGGGTGCTCACGTTAATGGCCACCGCAATCACCGTTGACAACAAACTTCACATCGCCTCCTAATTTCAACCACCAGTCTGTCGCTTCGCCTCATCCGTCCTGCCACAACAACCTTGCCTCGTCTCCTCCATATGCCTCCACCGTCTGCCATCTTCTTCCAATCGCAGCAACCGGCCCCGTCGCTGCCACCAACCACGTCACTACCGTCGTCGCCGACAACATTCCCCACATCGCCACCTGCAACCACCGCAACCGCCCCACTTCATCTCCGTTAGAGAAGTACAGAGAAGTTGCAGGTCGGGCCACCGACGCCGCGAACCACCACCCGCGTGTCGCGCCGGCCGTCGTCCGCCGCCACTTAGCTGCCACAGAACGTCATTCTAGTCGCAGGCAGAAAACCTTCTACCTCCATGCGGCATTGCTCCGTCAGGCTTTCGCCCATTGCGGAAAATTCCCCACTGCTGCCTCCCATAGGAGTCTGGGCCGTGTCTCAGTCCCAGTGTGGCTGATCATCCTCTCGGACCAGCTACTGATCATGGCCTTGGTAAGCTATTGCCTCACCAACTGGCTAATCAGACGCAAGCCCCTCCTCGGGCGGATTCCTCATTTTGCTCCTCAGCCTACGGGGTATTAGCAGCCGTTTCCAGCTATTGTTCCCCTCCAAGGGCAGGTTCTTACGCGTTACGTATACTCACCTGTCCGCTACTGTAAACACCACTTTCCGTCCGACATGCATGTGTTAAGCATGCCGCCAGCGTTCAACCTGAGCCAGGATCGAACTCTCCATGAGATCCATAGTTGCATTACTTATAGCTTCCTTGTTCGTAGACAAAGCAGATTTGGAATTGTCTTTCATTCGAAGGCATAACTTGGACCCATGCGCTTCATATTCGCCCGGAGTTCGCCCCCAGAAACCTAGCCATCTCTGCCCCTCAGGCAAACACCACAAGCTTCTTATCCATTCTCATTGGGCGGGGGGAGCAAATCAAAATAGAAAAACTCGCATTGGGTTTTGGGATAATCAGGCTCGAACTGATGACTTCCACCACGTCAAGGTGACACTCTACCGCTGAGTTATATCCCTGCCCCATCGAGAAATAGAACTGACTAATCCTAAGTCAAAGGGTCGAGAGGCTCAACGCCACTATTCTTGAACAACTTAGAGCCGGGTCTTCTTTTCGCACTATTACGGTTATGAAAATAATGGTCAAAATTGGATTCAATTGTCACAGGAGGAGTCCCACGAAGAATGGAGCTTTACTGGGTATCATCAGCAACTATTTCAATTTCACCAAGATCATTTCTTGAAATATTCACACCCGAAGAATCAGGCTTTTATCACAACCTTTGTTGAGCTCCCTTCCAAAGGATCTGCTCTAGCCGGTAGGTATGCTGAATTGAAGAAAGGATAATTGGCTTTTTTTTTTTTTTGAAAATTTGATATGTTAAGAGAACTCAATTGCAATTTTATAAACTTAGATATTTTATAATTAAGTTCATGTGTCCAAATTATAATTTACAAAACTTTCAATACTTGCACATTACTGTTACGTAAATTGCACGTTAACGACAATTATTGCACATTAATGCTATGTAAAGTGCACATTAATATTTTTATATAAATTTGTATTTATTTTGATTGAAAAAAATAGTATTATTATAAGAAAATAGTATTTTTTATATAGTTTGTTCGGTATGATCATTTTGGTTATTAAAAAAGCGAGTGCAAGCGGAGACTACACCTATGGAGCCCCACCTTCAACAGGCCTGTCGCACGGGGTCTTCTCATAGCACCAAGGTGATGACGGTAGCTTCGTGCTGATTCGTAAACATATTCACGAGGTAGTAAATCACACTCAGTTAACTCGACTCTGTGCCCCCATGAGTTAAGTTCTCTTTTTTGACTCTTTTTTTGTTTTGAATTAGTAAACTTGGAAAAAAAATGTTATCGAACCGAAATGACTAACATTTTAAAAGTAAACATATATAATCGATCCGATATAAAATTCGAACACAACAAACGAAGTCGGTCGGGTTTTAAGTCATATACTACAATATGTCATATATTTATGTGCAATCTGTTAATAATAAAGTGCAATCTAACTGCCGTTAATGTGCAATCAAGCTATTTGTAATTTGCATGGGAAGAGCAACTATTTTATTTTTATTATTATTTATTTTAGCACAAAATATATTTAATATTCGTAATTTTTTTAGTTAGCATTTTGTATTGCTCTATACCCGAGATGAAAAAACATTTTGTATTGTCGTTTTAATAAATATATAAAGATAAAATATGAAAAATAAAAATTATGGTTCGGTTGGTTCTGTTATTTGTTTCTTTTCTTTTGCAAATATAGCTAAACTTGGAATGCAATGACCTAAATTTTAACATTTTTGCGAAAATGCGCATTGTTATTAAAAGGCGCATTCTCAAACACATTAATGTGCATATGTTCTAACATTATTGTGCAATTTGACAGTGACTAATGTGCATCATGTGTTATACTATTTTGCGTTATGTCGTGCGCGATTAATTTTTTTTTTTATGTGCTAATACAATCTAAAACCGAACCGAAATAGTTGAATTATTCGGTTGGTTAAAATTAACCTAAATATTTGAAATAATTTATTATTTAATAGTTAATATGTTTATTTAATGATTTATATTAAAACTATAATATATAGGTGTAAATAAAATATATGAAAAAATAATATTTATATATTTTTTCGTTCGTTCTGTTTTGATCATTATGGTGCAATATATAATATGTATAGCATGTTTTCCCGCGGCAGGCGGCAGAGGAGACGGCCAGCGGTGGCGGTGCGTGGCAGCGGTCAGTGGAGGTGAATGAACTTGCTGGAAAATTTTTGAATATTTTTGGTCGGAACTCCGTTTGGCTTTTTTAACGGGTCCTACAGACGGCGCCAATAATGGTAAAATGGACTTCACCCGAGCTCTTTAAATTCGAACAGCTTCCGTACCTGCAAGAACCCAACACGGAGATGGATCCCAGCGTCGGGCCTCCGATGCCTAAGTCAGCATTCGCAAATGAGAGTGTAGTAATGAATGAAGAGAAAGTGAGTTAATGAGATATCTTAGCCCCCTTTAGGGATGACAATGGGCCAGGTTGGGCCGGGTACCTGCGGATCTAGACTCGGCCCGCGTTTTGGCCCAGTGGACCCGGCCTATCCCGCGACCCGCGACGGGTCCAACAGGTCAGGCCCGTGACCTGACGACCCGTTTCGAGGTGGGTCGACCCCCCCGACCTGTCTGACCCGACCGACCCGGTAGCCACCTACATAAGTTTTTATCCCTTTTATTTACCCTAATCATAACCTTAAACATTACACATTGCACAGAAAAATAATAATAATAATAATAATAATAATAATAATCTACCCTTATAACTTATAAGGAAATATGAACTCGCTTGTAATGCGACACGTGGCAATCCATTTACTCTTCTTTTGGTTGTTCATTTGTTTTCTTTTTTGTTCCTCACTCCGTTTTATTGTTGAAAAAAGATGAGGGGCAATTTTGTAATTTCATGTTTTTCTATGGGGATATTTTAGGGCCAGTATTGTTTTGTCATTTCTTCCCGGCGTTCCGCTTTTCTGCTCCTCTACATCTTCTCCGATTACATAATCCGTGCATTTTAGTTTAACCTTTTTTTTTTTGGTTCGCCGTACTTTGTGGTTGCTGAGAATCAATTTCATCTTGCCCGTTTTCGTTAAATATTTTGCGGTGTTCAGGTTTGAATTTTTCGCTCTGCAGTCGGGCTTGTGTTGCTTTGGATGAACATTATCGATTATCTAATTTTTTCGATCTGCATCAGGATTGCCATCATTCGGATGAGCATTATCGATTAGCTAAGTTTTCCCTTCATTATTCATGTCATTGTGTTGCAGATGTTTTTTTTTTACAATTTATGTAGTTTGCTGATTATCATTATTGTGTGAAAATTGGTGTTCTGCAATTTTTGGCTTCCTTTAGATGTGGAATGCGCTATTAATTTTGTGGATAATAGGTAGATGGTTCTTTTAATTTCTTATCTTTGGTGGTGCTGCTTTGAAATTAAAAAATTCCTTAACAATGTAGTT
>CACSLK010034598.1:5944185-5957814 GCA_902706635.1 Striga hermonthica | reverse complement strand
TCTAAATATAAGTGAAATTGTTGAAGGTTCAATATGCACATTCTACTTGTATCCTGATACGTGTGTTGGTTTTGTAGTGCATGTAGTGTGATCTATGACCTTTCAGTTATTAACTAGAATTATTTTATAATTTGACATTATGTAGTGTGATTTATGAGTTTTCGGTCGTTCAGTACAATTGTTTTAAAATTTGATGTTATGCAATCGTTTGTGTGGACTTTTTTTATTGTTTTTAATTTTTTTTTAATCTCACGTTTAATAATACCAACGTTTTATTTTAAAGTTATAAATTATTTCCCTCAATTTATAAACAGATGATATAATAGTTTGTTATAAATTTTACTTTCTGATACCCAAGTAAAATTATTTGTACATTTAAACAATTTTTATTGTACATAGTTTTATTTAAAATTTAGTAACACGAGATTATCTGTTGGTTCCCTTTTATGTACTAATTTCATTTCACTCGTGGAATGTTTATTATATACTATATTTTTTTATGCAATTTCACTATATACTATATTTCTTCACTTAACGAATTATATTAAATATGAACTAAAATTAAATACTGAAATATTAATTGTAACATACAATGGTAGTGAATTAAAATTTTTCAATATCTATTCCACTACCACATAACAAATCCACCAAAAAATAACAAACAAAATTTCAAATACAAGAGTTCAATATTATGAAACAGTTCGAATAAAACCTACACGCAAATTTACACCAAATAAATACCTCTTTCAAATAATACAAAAAATATAAAATTATAACTCGTATGGGCCGGCTGTGCTAAGCACAGCCGGAAAGTTTCTAGTAATAATAATAATAATAATAATAATAATAATAATAATAATAATAATAATAATAATAGAATTTTAAAAGCTCAAATAGCAATCAATTCAAAATATAACAATCCAATAAATAACATAATAAGTCTTACAATTCAAAACCAAAATACAAGGATCCAGACATTATATATTATTTATAATTTATATAGAAATGAGAAGATACAGAAATGAGAAAATTCAAAACCTAATTCCTAATTTCACTTAGATGTTGTATATACTTTATATAAAAATAAATAAATAAGATCGGGGAGGGGCAGGCCGAGAAAAAGGACCCAAACCTGGCCCGCTTAGTTAACAGGTAAGGCTAGGTCCGTCCCGTTTTAGAAACGGGGCAAGTTTGGGCCGCCCCAAACGTTCTAGGTCGGGCCAGTTCGGGAAGGGTCCATGTCGTTTTGCCATCCCTAGCCCCTTTTTATGGGGGGAGTGTGTACCTTTTGAGCACAAGTTGGACTTGACCCACACCATTATGCTATATGTATTAGCCCATTTGTGGACTTATTCTTCAATATATTTTTTTTATCCATTCGAGCCGGTCTAGTATAATATTCAATATCAATAACTATTTATGGAATCACATTATAGTCAAATCGATTTTCTGAATAAAAATTTTGAAATGCCACTTATTTTGAAACAAATATAATGCAATTTATTATTCGTTATATGCACCGCAAGTGCTGTGTACAAATTTTAAATAGACATTTTTATGTAATTTTACATAATTTAAACTTTATATAATATTTTTAATAAATTAATATAGGTAAAAATTGTATATCATATTGATTCCATATTTTTAATTTATACACATTATTTAATAAAAAAATTGAATTTATAAATATTAATGAATATCTTTTACTCGTGCACTGCACATGACTTATACTAGTACATAATAAATGTATATAGAGGTGTACATAACACTAACATGGAGTCGGGTCCACTTGATTTTTTTATTTTTGGTGCGTCTCACTTAATGTGAAAGTTATGTACACACCTATGTACAATATTATGTACTCATAACATTACTTTTTGTCACAATGGACTCAAAAATGGTTCCAGTTTATCATATATGATAGTAAAAAAACAAGGTGATGGAGGCGGATGGGTGAATAATAGGGTGGGATTGAAGGGGCTCATTTTCAAAAATTTGATAAATTCTAAGAATTATTTTGCAATTTTAAAAGTTATAGTTAATTGCAACAAAGCTTGGGGGCAATTCTTTGATTTAGAGATTTTTTTAAGAAATTGTATTCTAGTCTTTGGGGCATGTTTATATTTTTTAGAGAATTTTGCATCCATTCACATCACAAATTAGTCATTCCACGTCAAAAATTAATCCGTCCTAAAAATTGTACGAAACTTTAATTTTTTTTTTTTTCAAAACGATAGACGTTTATAAATACGGGCCATATTTACAATCTAAATAACAATTAGTAAATGTTGAATCAAGCAACTACAATACTGAATCAAGTTGGAGGATGCCTTTATTTTTTTTTTTATTATTAAAGCGGCAACATCTTGGACCTTGTTTGAAGACGCCCTGTATGTGGACATTTTTCGAAAAAATTGTCGACACAGTGGACTTAAAATCATTTTTTTTCTTATTATTTTCCTGTTAATATAACAACCGATAAACTAAGTTCTTTTATTCATTCTCAATTGAAAGTTTCCGATTTTATATTATACTCAATTTAAGGTTTACTTTTATGTTTTATTTCTCAATATAAGACTCCAGCTACTTTTCACTCGTGGTATACTTATTTAAATAAAATAAAAAATATTTAATAGTGAATTTAAAAAATATACAAATTTACTATTATTTTTATTAATAATCTAAATAGTAATACTATTGAAATAATACTTGTATACACTTTTCAATTTTTTTTATTACTTCACGTTCCGTATTCTTTTACTAATACTTTACTTTTTAATATCTTTCTTTTTAATACTTCACTTTTTAATTTTCTATTTTTATTACATATTTATATTTATTTATAATTTTATTACATATTTAAATTGTTAATTTAAATATATTTTAAATTCACTCTACATTTGTTTGAAAGTAAATATTTCTTAAACTTTTCATGAACATATGAATTAATTTCCTCTTTTAAATTAATTGCTAAATATACTTATTATTTTTTTATATAAGTATTTAAAATAGCTTATAAAAAATAATACTATTGTTCACTTATTTATCTTAAAAGTAAAGCTTGTTGAGATATTAAATTGAGAACTAAAACATAAACATGAGGAATAACTTAAAATTAAAATCATTCGAACCAAAATAAAATAAAATAAAATCGCATTTATAGTTATACAACAAATTCAAAAAAGTGATGTTTTTCGCCAATTTAAACGGTCACAATGTTCGTTACCGTTAGTTTACTATTACGGTCACAATGTTCGTTTGTCAAAGAAACTATTATGGGACAAAAACGGTAAAAAAAAATGCTAAATGTATGTTTGGTAAATCAAATAAGTTAGCTTATAACTTATTTGGTTAGTTTATAAGTTTTCTGTATTTAAATAAGTCCCGTTTGGTAGGACGAGCTTATTTAAAAAGCTCGAGCTAATTTGATAAGCTTGTTTAGGTAGCTTTTCAAATAAACTAGTTGAATTTTTTATTCCAGCTAGCTTATCAGCTAATTTTACCAAATATTTTTATTATATAAGCTAGTTTTTCAGCTATAAATCATTAGCTATAAGCTATAAACTCGAAAATTACATATAAGCTATCAGCTAGCTTATCAGTTAGTTTTACCAAACATAGCCTAAAAAACAACAGGTCTTAATGGATAAGGTTGTCACATGTGACGTGTCACAAAATACATGCAAGTTATTTCCACCAAACGTAGCTTCGATCATAAGCCAAACAGTCTCCCCTTGTGACCCATCTTATCTCTATTAAGCTTTAAGCAACATTTTATTTTCACTTGATGTAGATTGTAGTGTTAATTAATACTAGACATGGCCAAGGTTCGAACCGGTCCGTGACTTGGCCTAGAACCGGCTCGGATCTATCGGTTTTTGAGCTAGACCATTAGCCCTTAAGGGCCTGTTTCAGATCTTAATTTTTCTTTTCTGACCCGCTGATTTCTAGTCGGAAAGTGGGTCGAACTTGATTTTACTTTTTTATCTTTTTTTTTTTTTTTAAATAAAAAACTGGCGATTCAATTAATTGTTGTCGGACCAGTTCAAATGAAGCGGCCTTTAGATATAGCCGAGCGATTCTGGGCCCAACATTTGAAGTTCGTCGACTTAGCGGGCCGGGCTGGGTCATGAACAGACTTGGCCTTCGGACGTCTAATTAATAGGGAAATTTTTATTTTTGCTACATGATTTTAAATTAATTGCTATTTTACCATACAAGTAGAAATATTTATGTCTCTACCTAAAAGACATTATTTATTTATATTAATGCCTAAAGTTACCATATCCTTTCAACCTTATCTCCTTAATTCAAGCCTATCATCTTAATTCACGTAGGTTATTAATAGAGTTAATTCACGCAGGTTATTTAATAGAGCTCTCAGGTGGTATATATTCGGTTTATGTTAGTATATATTAAGTATATGTGACAACTGGAATTCTGTAATTTACGCAGCCGTATATATTGCGTTTATGTTTCTCATGTGGTATATATTGAGTTTATGTTAGTATATATTCAATATATGTGCGCAACTTGAATTCTGTAATTCACACAGCCGGTATATATTGCGTTTATGTTAGTATATATTCAGTATATGTTGCAATGAAAAAAAATATTATTACAGATTACTTATATTCCTTATACAAAAAAATCTTCTAAATTTATAAAACATATACTATATATATACTCCATATACATACAACATATACCCAAAATGTAAATAGTCCAGACGTAAAAATGTCTCAAAACAGAAAATATACTCTTTATATACTAAACATATACTGATTGGGGTGTGGTTTTTTTTTTAAAAAAAAAAACACTCAAAATCCTAATACCATTCAACATCCAAAATTATAAACCCTACACAAAAACTGAAAATAATGCCAAAAAAGTAAGAAGAGAAAACAATTTTTATACCAGACTTTTTAAATGAAATTGTTTATCTAGAGATACAGAAGAACAAATTGGTTGCGGACCTATTTCCTTTAAACTCAAGCTACCATAATTGATTTTAACTTCGTTAATCGTGGTTGATGCTGCAGGAACTTCATCTAAGACCACTTGTTCAACAGACATGATTCTTTATCTATGTCTCGCTCGTCAAATTCCATGGCTGAAAATTCACATGAACCTATTCCTCCATCTTGTAGGAATAGCACTTATTTCACTACCAAATAGACGAGACACAGAAAATTCATCATCTTCAATTTTTGAGGTAAATTACCTCAAAACCCCATTAATCGAAAAACAAAAAAAAAACAAAAAAACTCGATTGTTGAGGTAAATTAAAGTGGCGGAAGATGATCGGCGGACGTTCTCGTCCGCGGGGCGACGTTGCTTGAGCCAGACGGAGGAGGAGGCGAAAGCGGATGCGGCGGCTCGAGGGGATGGGGCTGGCTTGAGGCGGGGTTTGGCGTATAAGAAAAAAAATCTGGAGATGGGAATTTGGAGAGAGAGAGAGGGAGAGAGGATGTGGGTTGTGGGTTTGTCCCATTTAATTAGCATTTAATTTGCCAAAAGAAGGGGAATAACGGTTAATCTAAACATCAGGTAAAATTAAAAATATTTTGACTTTATTAGGCAATTTTATAAATAAGAATATAAGGGACATATAAGTGTAATAAAAATTATAGATGATGGTAAGGAGTGCAAATTCCTCTAATTAATACTATCAATTACTCCTACTAACAAACTATCACTCCATCTTTTTTATTTAGTTACCTAACATGTGTTGTTGGATACTTAAGATGAGTGTACAACCCGTGTAATGCACCTAAGAGTTTGTACTTTAAAACCTTTTTTTAAGTTTCATTTTTACATATTATTATCAATATTTTTCCCATCTCATCTCAATATGGGAATCCAATAAATATAAAAAATAAAAAATTATATATTATTTATATATATAAAAAAAGAATTACCATTTTTAAAAAATGGCAAGTCAAATTGTGGTCAATTATGGTTGAGCATTAATCGCATGCTATTAATAGCAAATTTTTATTTTATTTTTTTATTTACAAACGTGCATCATTAATAATTGCATTTAAATGTGGAGTTTGTTAAGTGGAGTTTGCTATTTATTTTTGTGCAAGATTAGACTGTTCCTTTTTTATTTTCACAAATTTAAAAAAAAAAAACTTTCTTTAACATTTAATCGTGTACCACATTGCAAATTTTATTTTATTAAAAAAAACAAATTACGCCTAATTTAATAATATAACCTTATGTTAGTATTTACAAAAAAATCAAAAACTCTTTTAAAAATAACTCGGCTACTACAATTGTTTTAATCGGATTCTTTTATTTTTTTAAAAAAATAAATTACAATTCATTTATTTGGTGGATTTGGTTCAATTAATAAATTACAGTTCATTAAGACCCCTAAAAGATAAATTGGCGGATTTGGTTCCATTAAGTTCTAAAAATTTCGATCATTGAATATAATTTTTTTTTTCCCGAAACGACAGAAGAACTATTATAAATCAAAAGCGCACAAATGTGCGAAACAAAGATACAGAGCTCCCAACGGGAGAATAAAGTGGGAGGACAGGTCAGAATACCGCCTAGAATCCCGCTAGCAAAGCTAGAATAAGAGCTCACTACTAAACTAACCAACCAACAAACACAACTAAACACAACTGAAACAACTGAAAAGACCCCAACAGGGTAATACCCGAGTGTCGGATCCCAACAGGATAATAAATTTGACACTCGGGCTCACAGGGGCCAACCGTCCAGACAAAAAACACGGAATACAAAACATTACTAACACAAATAAAACACAGAAAAGACAAATAAAAACACTCAAGACCTCCCTCTACAGCATATCCTAACCAGACTAGCAGCCGCCAAAATCAACCCAGGGGGATTCAATAGCATGAGAAGAGCGACCCCTCCACTGTCAAACTGCCTAGCTGAATCGAAACTCATATTACGAACCCACCCAAAGCCAATTTTCCCAACGCCAAAAGACACCGAGAAAGCTCCCAACACCGACAGACGAGCCCCCTAACACCACTAGCGGACTCTGAAAGATCAGTGAGCACCCCGGGACCGGGGGAAGGGAAACTGACTCAAATCCTCAGATCCAGCCAACCATCCCGGAGACAAAAGGCACCTCAGCGACAAAAGAGCCCAACCCCGAGCCACACGCACCAAGCCCTGTCTCCCAACAATAAAACGCAGCCCCAGGGATTCTTCCAAAATCGGAGAGAACAGAGAAGCACAGAGCTCCGCCAGTCGCAACAAAACAATACCGAGACAAGAATGGAAAAAAGAAGGAACATACCCTCAATCGTGTCCGGTGAAACCAGAATCTCGACCAGGCACCAATCGAAGGCTCGCAACCTACAGTCACCCTTCCGCCGGCGAAAAGGACCAGAGAAAACCGACATAACCCCGGCATACCTCGGCGACCGGAAAGAACGAGCCCAAAAGTCCATCCATTCCGACAATCGCGAGCTCGGAGAGAGAGCATCTGAGTAGCAAAAAGGCGCTTCGACCCAAGGATGAAACCAGCCAGAGCCGAAACCAACCCTAACCCAACCCACCGCGACCCTTGCACCCTCCACCGCGCCGAAAAGTCTTGCAATCGCAAACCCTAGCCCACCTGAGAAAGCGAGTATGATTCGACGACCACAAGAGCCATCAGCACTGGTGGCGAGCAGCGTCGCAGCGAGTGGGAAGGGCCGGCGGCGAGGGACCGACTACCAGCCAAGCGGAGGCCGAGAGGAGGGCGACGAGGATGGATTGAAATCTGCAAGAGAGACGGGGATTATTGGGGATCGCCTTCCTTCTATGCGTGAAATTTTTTGATCATTGAATATAATTTGAAATTCAAAACCCTTTCTCATATTTGATTTAAAAAATTAAATTGTGTTTTTTATTCCAAACAATCATATTGCCGAAAAAATTACCTTAAGACTTGAATTGAAAATTTGAAATTCAAAATCCTTTCTCATTTTAGTTGCCATAAAATTGGGCTTAATTCAAAATCTTTTCCTAATATGTTCAAATTGAATTAAAAAAATATCTAATCACATGCTTCTATCCTTGGACGGCTAAACTTAAATGAAAAATTTTGCGCCACTTTAAAATTAACAAACCTCTTGGAAAAATATCAAAATTAAGATGGTTTAAGAATTTCAAATCAATCGAAATTCATCTCTTTAATTTTTTTTTTCATAAGATTCAAAATTTTACAATAATTAAGTCAAATTACAAATGTATTGTTTCAAAAATCAAGAGGATAATTTTGAAAATATATAGTTTTTTTTTTCTTTTTTCAAAATTGTCTTAGTCTCTTTTCAATATAAAATAAATACCATTTTATTTGTAAAAATTGATAAATCTGCATAAAGCGTGGAATTTTATGTGTACATTTTTTTTTACAGTAATAAAAAATAATAATAATTTTGAAATTTTTTGTACTAAAATTACTTAAAAGAATAATAATAATATTTACAGTAACTAAAAAATAATAATAATTTTGAAATCTTTTGTACTCAAATTCATTAAAAGAATAATAATAATAATTTTAAAATCTTCTATACTCAAATTTTCAGGCACCGTAGTATCGTTATAATACTCAGCATCATGTCAATATTTATTTTATATATACTAGGTAAATTTTCTTTCAAAAACTTTACAATGTATTTATTTAGGCTTCTAGTATTTTAGATATTTTTATATAATATTTTATCATGTCATATTGAGAAAACATATTTCATACATATATAAACTTTAATGTTTTTACTTTTTAGATATATTTTCTATACAAAAAAATTTAAAAAAGTTTTAGGTGACTTCACATCTTTTGATAATAATATAAATAAGTTTAGATAATTTTACATATGTTAATATAATATTTTAGGAGTTTTTAATTGTTTAAGCATACAAATTTTACGTTCTCTTGAACAAGCTAATTTTAGATCGTTTATAATAAAATGATATATCGTAAATTATATGACATGTTAACCTCACATCGTTAATTTATAATTAATATTTAATATCGTTTATCCTCATCTTTAATTTATAATATCTTTCCTTTCTCTTTTAAAAGAAGATCAATAGTGGTTCCACACTTCTTTAATTGGGTAACTCGAACTTGTACTATCACGGGAGCCGAGCTCTGGGGGTTGTTTCTGTTGGGTTCGATATACTGTATGGATCAGAGTTTGCAGCGGAATTTAAAATTTTTATAAGTATTTATCTTATAAATACTTATTCCGTACATAAGTATAACGAGATAACAAATAAGCATTTTTTAAAATCTAGTAACTTTTACTAATTTTGATTTGATATGTAATTTATAAAAATTACCTTTGTTCTTGAACTCCTTCAAAACCGACGATGTATGAGGAAATCAATTCCCGGTTTGGTAACGATCACTTCTTGTTGTTACTCACTTTAGGAATCCAAATGTCTTCCCTCTAATCGTATCCACCTTTTGAAGTCCGGTTCCGACTATAGTTTCTTCTCTAGTAGAAACTACTCGATTTTTCAATAAGTATAGAATATATATATTTATAAGGAAATTTTACAAGAACTCTTTCTTGTTTTATCACTCAACTATTTGGATGATTTTTCTCTTTGGAAGAACTTAGAAAAACTTAGCAATTTATGTGCAAACATTTTGCACCTATTTATATTAAACATTTTAGCATAAAATAATTAATATTTGATAATTATTTATTTTAAATAAAATCGGATTTTATTTAAATTATCATACCAAATATTGACTTTTAATTAGTAATGTGGAGTGGTTTATAACCACCATCAACCACCATTATTTTGTCTCTCATTTATTTGAATCTTTAATCATATTAAAGATAAAATAATAAAATAATAATTCTTGAAAACATTTTTCAAGACTTTATTATTTTAATCTTTTCTTCCAATTTCCTTATTTAATAATCATATTATTATTTGGATTTGAAATTTAAAATCCAATTTTAAATTCCAACTATTAATTAGTAATTCAATTAATTACTAAATTAATATCCAAAATTCAATTAATCAATCCAATTGATTAATTTAATATATTCCTTTAATTGACATCTAATCAAATTAGATTTGTCAATTAATTCTAACTCTTTAGAATTACTATTTGAATTTTACCTTCATTCAAAAATTGGTGTGACCTTTTAGGTTCACAATTAATACTAGTAGTGGGTTTACAACTCTTTGTAATTTGAGTTATTCATATTAACTCTTATTCTTGAATTAACTCTTTAATTCAAGAACCCACATATCATTGGGAACATATAGCAAGTAGCATGAATCTAGTATTAAGTGAATAGCGAGTAAACCTATTTCGATTACAAGTCCATACATGTAAAATCCTTTCGACATCCAATTTCCCGATTAAATCTTTGAGTATGATTTTGTCGAAACCCAAATTGATTTAATAACTATGATTCCATTTCAAGTTTAACAATTCGTTTATGAATCTCTATTCATCCCGCCTTGGCCAAGGACTTAGAATTACTAACTACGAAACACATAGGAAATTCACTTATCTTCATAAGTATCGAATCATTTGTTGGCCACTGACAAACTTTCATACATATTAATATAATATCCAAAATATCCCTTTATACGATTGTGCTAGCAATCAAAAGGATAAATCAAAGTAAAATATAATATGCACAAAGTTACCATCGTGCCTCAAGTCTAAGGATTAATCATTTACTATTGTAACATGAAAATTCTTATTCGACATGATAAACATTCATTAAGAATTTTCATACGGTCATGTTCAGTGAACTTGTTCTCTAACAAGCACCCACATATATCTATTTGCGTCCCACGCTAATGTTGATGGAATGCAACATTCTTATCTAATAAGCATACATACTATGTGCAAGTCTTTTCCGGATTTATTCGATATCCCATCTCGAAACATCCAACGACTTGGAACTGTATTTAAGATCACAGCTTTCAAGATATGTTCCATGATCACCATCTCTATGCGCAACCATATCTTATAGCTATAAGTGATCTAGGGATTTTATCTTAAGTGCAAATATATGATAAATGCTTACTCTTAAAATAAAGTAATGCCTTATTATTTAATATAATTCCAATAGATTGTATTTACAAGTAGAATACGTCCAATTTGATTGGAACGCCGGGTATCTTACTCTAACAGTTTCAAAGTTTGTTATTGTCATGGGACCAGGGACATCGTTCTGTTATTGTCCCAGGGACATCATTCTGTTATTGTCTAGGTCGATAGTCAGTGTGTTACGAATATGATAACTCAAGTGGATGGCTCTTTCGGGAATCATGAGTCCATGATCAGGGCAATTAAAGAACTAATTTCTCGAGAGTGGACGGTGCGACTTCAACATGTGCATAGGGAAGCGAATGTAGTGGCGAATCATTTGGCGAGCTTGACGGCTTCCTATCCGATGAGAGTACACCATCTCTCTTTGCCACCTCAAGGGATGGGAGAATGACTCCAACACGATAACATTGGGGTAGCGTACCCCCGACAAGTTGTAGCCTAGACCTTCGAACTCCTTTTTACACAAAAAAAAAAAAACCCACGCTCCATTTCAACTCTTTTACAAAACCCAACAACATCTCATCCGGGTCAGGTCGGGTCGAATTCCTTTTTTTTTTTTTTTGAATCCCGTAGGCCGTAGCACACCCCAAAATACTCTCACTTCCTCTCTCTCAATCTCTCCTTCAGCTCAATATGCAGCGGCAGTCGCTGGGCTCGCCGTCGTCGAAGGACGAGAAACTGTCCTTCGAAGCGCAGAAACAATCTCCCTCTCAATCGTCGTCACTATCGTCCTCTGATTCTCCGTACGTAGATCGAGACGACGACGAGGCGGCGAAGAAGAAGAAGAAGAAGGCGACGGCGGCGATTGGGGCTGCCGGCGTTGATAAGCATCAAAGCTACATTCATCTGATTCCGATGCTTACTCTCATCTGCTTTCTCATCCTCTACCTAGCATCTCACGATCCCTCTCAAAATGGTAAAAAAGAAATACCCCTTTCTTAATTACTGTGCTGTTAATCATGATTAATGAAATTGAAATCGTTTTAATTTTTGAACAGCTGATGAGTAACTAGTTCTCTTTTCCTAATTTTTTTTTTTTTTTTTCAGATTTGGCTCAGTTCAATTTTCCTGGTACTGTCTCCAATGCCGGAGGTACTACGCAATTGCTCATCTTCTTCTTCTTCTTTATTTTTTTAAATTTGTTTTTTACGTGGTTTCAAATAAATTAATTTACAGTTTGTCTTGGTAGGATTTTTTTTTTTAAATAGTTGTTGCTGATAGGAGAAAAAAAAAATTATTTGAAAGATTTTGAAATTTCGGCTTAGTTTTGCTGACCAATATTTTAATATGATGATTATTATCAGAATTGCAACTAATAAAGGAGATAAATAAAGGCGAAATAATGGCGATACAGAGGTTAAAGATCTTGGAGACGACGGAGCTTGGCACGGCCAAGCAGCGGCTGCTCCACCGCAAAATTGCTCATTTTTAGGCCGACTTTTCAACGCCTTATCCTCACATTTTTCATTTTTTTTTTTTTTTTTGGAAGATTTAAACGTTTTAATTATTTCTTCATGACTCCATCTGTAATTAATTTTACTAATTAACTTCAGTTCCTTGTTATTTTTTTTCTTGATTTTCATCACTCTAAATAACATTTTCTATTATTTTTTTTATTTTATTTTTGGTTTCTTTGTTGTCATTTAATGGAGAGTATGAAGAACCAGTTATGTTTAAACTTTTTTTTTTCTTTCTTCTATTTTTTTTCTCTGCTCTTAAGGTTATTCTTATGTATATCTATATAAAAAGAATTACCATTTTCTAAAAATAATAAGTCAAATCTTTGTCAAAATCTTATCTGCATTAATTATATACTATTTATAGTAGTTTTTATTTTTTATTTTTAAATAAAATCATGGAGCATTTAATGCTGCCCTTGAATGGTGGAAGTTGTTATCTTTTTATGGCACACAAAATTCGGCCAATATATTTTTTGCATAACAGTTTGATGGAGAGATAAATGCATAAATCAAAACACATTTAAAAAGATTATCGATTAATTTGTATCTTATTCTGGCGGATAGGTACACACATAAAATAAAATAAAAAATTGATGTATGAAAAGATGGTTTTATAAATATAATATTTGTATGTAAATTAAAAATTTATGAATTTCTTAACTATTACATTCACCTCATAAACTAATCCAAAACTAAACGTGAGATTTATTTTTAACAATAATACATTTATTTATTTTTAACTATATACACGTAAAATTTACGTGAGATTTATTTTAAAGTCTTATTATTTTCAATGAAATTTACGTGAGATTTATCTCAAAATCCTATTATTTTTGTATAGAAGTGGAATTTAATATCTATTAATATATAATAAGGATTAACATAATTCACTTTTAGAAACACTTTCCCGCCAATTTCATTAATTATTGCCTAAAAATAGTAAATTAATAAAAATCAATGTAATTAATATACATAATCTTTTTAGTCAAATATTTACTCTTATTACCTTTATTAGTTGAATTTAAATTTAGGATGATTTAGTTTTATGGAAACAAATATGGGGATATTATAGAAACTTTCGAAATCCTTAGTTTAAAT
>CACSLK010034598.1:5929393-5943110 GCA_902706635.1 Striga hermonthica | reverse complement strand
GGGTTGTGTACTAATTTTAAATATACATATTTTATGTAATTTTGTACAATTCAAATTTCGTATAACATTTTTAAAAATTAATATAGGTAAATTGTATTACATATTGATTCAGTATTCTTAATTTATAAAATATTATTTAATGCAATTTTTTTTATTTATAAATACTAATAAATATTTTTTACCCGTGCATTGCACGGGATTCATACTAGTATGTATATAATAAGAATAAATTTTTAAACATGTTGTTTGAGTAAATATTTTACGTGTATATATATATATATATATATATATATATATGTTAACTTTAATTGTTTTTAAATATATTTTTCTTATAAAATAGTTTAGAAAAATTTAGGTAATTTCACATTTTTTAAGACTAATATATAATATTTTAGATACTTTTATGTACGTTATATAACAGTCTATGAATTCTTAATGTATTTTTGGTTGTAATATTACTAACACATATAATATTTTAGATACTTTTAAAAATATTTGGACAAATTTTTTACACATTCTCTACATTAAAACATATTTTCCTTACAAAATGGTTTAGAATAATGTTAGGTGACTTCAAACATATTTCAAAAATACTCTAGATTAAAATATATTTTCCTTACAAAATGGTTTAGAATAATGTTAGGTGACTTCACACATATTTCAAAAATAAAATAGAATATTTCAGATACTTATTCATATGTGATATAAGATTTTATATCATATAAAAAGAGAATAAGATTTATAATTTCCGATAAAAAAACATTAAATACATATTTAATCTTAGATATAAAATCTCATTTTATTCGTTATATAATACTTCGGTTTGCATTAATCTTATTTCTAAATTTGATAAATCAAGACTACAAGGACTTACAAAAAACTAATTTTTAACTCTAGAAATAAGTTAGGTCATAATTCTCAATATCAACTCAATATTTATTTTGTATATACTATCATCTCAATATTTTTTTTTTTCCAAAACGATAGGAGCTATCATCTCAATATTTATTTATATATATTTTATATATTTAATGTAAATCTTTTCATTTTCAGTTAATAAAGTGCAATAATATCTTCCAGCTTAACCAGTGGTCTCGAGTTCGAGCCCTGGGAATGCAGCAGTGTTAAAACTCTTGAGGGAGAGCTTTGCCGCCCTTGTGGTCCTACCCGGCTCGATTCCGGATTAGTCGGTTCCCCTGTGGATCCGGAAACCGGAAGGTCTCTGTACCAAAAAAAATAAAGTGCAATAATATCTTTATTTAGGCTCATAATATATTATATGTTTTTAAACATATTATTTATAAATTTTTGTACACGTTCTATCTATATATACATTTACATATAAACGTATGCATGTACATATGTAAATTTAAATATTGTTAGACAAATTTTTATGAAAAATTAATGTAGAAGATTTTAGGTGATTTCACTTCTTTTTAAATAGTTTAAACATATTTTCTTTACAAAATAGTTTAGAAAAATTTTAAGTAACTTCAATCTTGCAATAATGATATATAAATTTTAGATACTTTTTCCTACATTATATAATATTTTAGCATTTTTAATATTTTAAACATACATTTTCGAAAATTCTTTTATAAAATATAATTTTATGTATACGACAAATTATATCATATATTAACTCCACATCTTCAATTTATAATTATTAGTTAATATTATTTACCTTTCTCTTTAATTTATAATTATTATTTAATATTATCTACTCGTGCATCGCACGGGATACACACTAGTTTTGTATGTAAGTGCATAACTAAATTTTAAGTTGGCAGCTCTTGATTTCCAAATAGAGGGAGAGAAAAAAGTACATCCTCTTCGATAAAGAAATCAGTGTGGGCTATATTATTTTACTGGATGGCTCGGTTTACGGAGAAATCAATGTGGGCTATATTATTTTACTGGATGGCTCGGTTTACGGAGAAATCAACGTGGGCTTTAAAAAAAAAAGAATAACCTTAAAAACATTATAATTATCGATTTTACTATAGAGTCATTGGATAACTTGTATATATAAAGAAATCAATGTGGGCTATAAAAAAAGTACTTTTTAGTTATCGATTTTGCTATAGAGCTACCGAATGACTCGGTTTATTGAGTCATCCATAATTATTCACAAATAATGTATTGTAATGTATTTTGTAATAAATGCACATTAAACATGTGTCAGTACATAAAATTATGGATGACTTCATAAGGGAACTATTCGATGATTCCATAGAATTTCTGTTATTATTCTATATAGTGAGAGAAGATTATCATTTTTTTTTTTCCTCGTACAAATTGATATACATTACCCAATACATTCCCACGTTATGTACAATTATTGAGGGCTAAGAATATGTCATCAAAAATTTATCTTAAAAAAAAATAAAATATGGATGGAGTAGCAAAAGCTTAGTATAGCTAGAAGGTATATTTTGTAAATCTAGTTAGAAATTATAGTTGATAGTTTATAAGTGGGTTTTAAGCTTATAGGCTAATGACCAAAAAAAATTAGTTGATATAACAAAAACGGAACCTAAGGTAAAATTATCTGATAAACATGAATTAAAAACTTCAACTTGTTTATTTAACAGCCTCTTTATAAAAGTTAAGAGATGTTCAACTTTTGTTTTCAAAAAATAAAAAATAAATTATATATCCTATCAAACAAAATTTATTTGAATACAAGAAACTTATAAACAACTCAGCAAAGTATAAAGTATAAACTATATAAACTGATTTATGATAATTAACAAGAACACTCATACATCTTTATTTAACATGTATCTATAATTTTGTATTAAAATGTTATATAACATAACATTTCATATCACAACAATGCATTAAAAAATAAAATTATGATGTACAATAATTTAAAATTAGAGACAAAGAGAAGGAGAAGAATCAATTGATATTGACTAGTTTACAAAAGTAAAATAATGGAGGACAAATTGATTGCTCTCTTCTATTACAAACTCTATCCAAATACTCTTTATTTTCAACACAATTCTCTTTACGTTATGGGACAAAAAGAAAAGAAATAAAAAGAGCTCGATATTTGGAACACTATTGATAGTGAAGTCCATGTTTTAAATACCTGTTCGTACATGCCGGTATTACCTGTAATACCGGATATCAGTGGTCCGATCGATACATTTACACTCAAAATACTGTTTTGGCCAAAATACCAATTTTATATCGGAAAATACCGGTTTTACCGGCAAATACCGGTCAAAATACCGGTTTATGCCATTTTTTTTTTAAAAAAAATATTTTTAATAGATTTTTATTATTTTATTTATATAAATTAAAATTTTTACACTTAACTTTAATATGTTTATATTGTTATTAGATGTTAATTTATTTTAGTATTAATTAAAGTTAGTTTTGTATATTATTTATATAATAATAACAAATTAATTTAATATTTATTAAAACCGGTAAAATAGACGGTAATACCGCATACCGGTCGCTACACCGGTATGACGACCGGTACGGTTTTTAAAACATTAAGTGAAGTGAAGGCAACGATTAATGGAAAACACAGCTGGAAATTGGACCGTTGTGAACAGTGAACGTAGCTGCGTTTGAAATCTGACCGAGCTTAGTAAGGTGATTGAATATGAATTATTTTGATTTTGATTAGATTTATTAAATAATCAGAGTTCTTTTATTAAAACAAAAAAAAAAAGAAGCTAATTGAGTTTCGTTTGAGTAGAATTTTGAGGCGTAGTACAGTAATGTTTAAAATAGTTTGAGTATAATTTTGAGACGTATCACATTAATGTTTAAAATATACTCCATCTGTTTTAAATTAATTGCCGTTCTAGCTTAAAAAACAAAATTATGTATTTAAAAAAATTAGTTATCTTATCATTCTATTTCTAAATCTTCTAAATCTTATTTAAAGGCCTTTTTAATTTTCTCTCTCCTTATTAGATAAAGATATGTAGCACTAAAAGAACCTACAAACTTTAGGATATGATATATTTATCAAACTTACTAATTCCATGTTATCCAAAAGGACAATTAATAAGCAAAAAAAAATGTAATCTCAAACGAGAATTAATAATAAACGGAAGAAGTAATGATTAAAGTTGATTTAATGTAAAATAAATATGAAAAAAAATTGATTGAAAGTAATGTGTAGTTAAAATTAGGACTGATATCGGTTCGGTAGTTGAACCGATAACTTTATACCGATACAAAAAATGATTTTTCGATTACCGAAAAAATGGTTCGATTTTGGTTTATGCCAAAAAAAAAAAAAAAAACATGGAATGAAACAATCAACAAAGCTTGAGATTTAAGATATAATGGAATGAAAATTAACATAGGCTTAAGATTTAAGAACAATGGAACGAAAACGAAGTAATGATGGTACATTTGTTTTGGAATTAAATATGTTTAATTGATACATTGAGTCATATTGTTTAGCCAAATTAAGTGATCACATTATTGTACATTGACTAAGAAACTTAATTTAGATTGCTGAATGATTAAATGTGGACACCCAGTAATATTATTGTTTGGTGACGTAACAAATAATAACATTAAATTTAAGGGTCTAAATAACAAATAATTTTGGTCAAAATAATTAATGGGAGTCTCAAAAGCCGTGATAAATACAAGGGGATCTTTTGGAATTCATCATTAAGTTATAAGAAGAATGAACCGCCCCCATAACGCTCTTCCATCATATCAATTTTTTCATTACGAGAGGAAAGAAGAGGATGCAGTTCCCGTCCTTTTGGAAGTTCTCCAAAACCCCAAAATCCCAAATCCAATCTTGAGTTTTAATTCCTTTCAAAGCACCACTTTCAACCTCTCTCTTGATGAGTTGAGAAAATAATCTTACTTATTGTTTGCGGATGACTTCTTACTGTTTTGTGGAGCTGAAGGCACATCTATTTCAGCTATTCTCAGAATTCTTAGCTGCTATCAGGAGTACACAGGACAAAAGGTGAACTTGTTGAAATCTTCTATATTCTTTAGTCGAAATGTTTCTTCTTCTGTGCAAAATGAGATATGCCAGCTGCTGCAGGGTATCCAAGTCCACAAATCTTCCAAATATCTAGGATTGCCTTTGGGTATTGGCAAATCTAAGAAACAGACTTTTGAATTTGTGATTGATGTTGTGAGAAAAAGAGTGGCTTACTGGAAAAATAACTTCCTTTCTTTAGCTGACAAAGATGTCTTGATTAAATCTATTTTATCAGCTCTCCCTGTTTTTTCTATGTCTTGCTTTGCCTTGCCTAAATCAGTGTGTCAAGAGATTGCAGCCATATGTGCTAGTTTTTGGTGGAAAAGTGGTGGTGAAAAATCAACTGGGATACACTGGAAAAAATGGTCACTGATCACATTGCCTAAGTTGATGGGAGGCCTTGGTTTCCATGACCTTCAGCTTTTTAATGATGCCCTAATTTTGAAACAGATTTGGAGGATCCTATTTTTTCCCAATCTGCTAGTGAGTAAGTTTCTTAAGAGCAAATACTTTCCTCATGGGAATATCTTACATGCTGTGGTCAAGCAAAATGCCTCATGGCTTTGGTCAACTTGGATGGCAGTGAGAAATAGGTACAAGCAGTACTTCCAAATCCAGATTGGTGATGGCTCTCAACTCACATTTGGAAGGATCCATGGATAGGTTCCAACTCCCTTACTCAACAGCAAACTGCTAATCCTCAAGAGGCTAATATTCAGTGGGTGTGGGAACTTATGGAGGATGGAGGCAGGCATTGGAATGTCACACTTATCAAGCAAATGTTCAATGAAGCTGACTGTGACAAGATCTTAAGTGTTAAAAGTCTTAATCCTCTAAATAAAGACAGGTGGATCTGGAATAAAGATGCCAAGGGGGAATTTTTTGTAGCAAAGGCTTACTCTAAAATTGTGGTTGATAAATTTAGGAAAATTGATGTGCCTGAAGGAAGTAAATCAGCTATCTCTTTAAGAAGAACCAGAGCCAGAACATGGAAGCTGAATGTCAAACACAAGATTAAACATTTTCTATGGAGATGTTATTCTGAAGCTTTGCCTGTTAAAGAGCAACTTAGAAAGAGAGGATTGTTGGTGGATGGGATTTGCCAATCCTGTGGAGAGAATATTGAAACAATTGAGCATGTATTTTTTCATTGCAGGAAGGCAAAAGAAGTGTGGAAAGCTGCACCAGTTCATTGGGATATTGTTGTTCAAAACTCGACTAAATTCAGAACTTGGTGGTTTGATGTTTGTTCTGTGAATAAGCTCGAGGTGTCTGAAGCAAGAATCGAGCTCACCACGTACCTTCTGTGGTGGCTTTGGAAGAGCAGAAATTTGTGGTTGTTCAATAAAGAGTGGCTGCCAGCATTGACCATTGTCAAATTGGCAGTGAATGACTGGCAAGAGTTCTGCTGGAAAGACACAGATGAGGCCAAGAACTTGAAGAAGTGAGTCTAGGTTCTTATTGTTCAGTAAGCGCTTTTTGTTGTTCTTGCCTTTATTCTGTCTTTGTGCTAGTTTTGGTTTGTGTCTTTTCAGTTTAGTAGGTTTTGTGTAGCTTTTGATCTGTGGTGCTTATTGAGCTGTGGGAGTTGAATGTAATTCTAAGGGGTTACAGTTTTATTCTGGCCTTAGAACGTGCACTAAACTCTTTGGTCTTTTTTTTGTTGATTTTTTAGGTGTAAGTCTAGAGCATCTTTCCCTGATGTATCTCTGTTATTAGGGTCAGTTGGCCCTCGGTTTGTATTCCTGTACATTCAGTGCTATAAAATCTCCTATCGTTTCAAGGAAAAAAAAAATCTTGAGTTTTAAAGCAACTAGTATTCGACTATGTGCATTTGCACAGATATAAATAAAATATTGTGAGTTATTTGTATGCATATAATGATTAATTATTTTTTTTTCACCTTTTTGCTAGCCAAATTTACAATTAAAGGAGTTGGAATATTCATTTTTTTAAATTGCGTTTATCTGATTGGATGTAATTATATTTTGGTACGTCTTTTTTTGTGAATTATTTATTATTTATTTAAGAATTTCAAGTATTTTTTATTTTTAAAAAATTAATTTAAATGTAACCACAATATATAATATCTAATCACATTATGCAGTCAACACATTATATGGTCAACAGTCAGTAATTGTAAGTTTAAAATAATTTTTGTAATTTTAAAGTGATTAGCGTTGATTATTTAATAATTAAATAAAAGATTAAATACATCAAAAGTAACAGTTTTTTGAGGGAAAAAAGTTAAATTGCCACATAGGTAAAACTAAATAGGTTTTATTAAATGCTATTAGCTAGTAATTATAAAAATATAGATCAATCAACATGAATCAATTAGGTACGTCCACTATTCAGTTTGATTTCAATTGTTCAATATGAATGCTCCTGGATAAAGCGATTTCAATCGCATAGGTTAAATTCAATTATATCAAATTAAGCAACTGTTGTAATCTAGATTGTCAATATGTAAGATAGACAAGATAGACAAAGAGAGAAAGTAGTAGAAGAGAAAGAGAGAGAAGAGATACGCCGTAAAGTCATCTTATTCATTCACTTGAGCCCTATATATAAGGGAATACAATGTACATGAGTAAACACCTAATAGGCTCCCATACCTACAAATCTTATATCTAGGTAATGTCCACAAATTAATATTTACAACACTCCTCCTTGGACATTACCGCATCATGTCTATGCCTCGTTAAAAACCTCGCTGCAAAACCCTGTAGGAAAAAGCAGTCGAGGAAAAGAGTACATAACATATGCAAATTTATGTGTTACACATGTTGCCTCATTAAAAACCTCACTAAGTAAAACCCAATGAAAAAAAAACTTAGTCAAGGGAAAAAGAGTACAGCACCGACCAACAGGGCCTAATTTTCAGAATTATAATTAACCTTCCGGGCTCGATCTTCGAGATTTATTTATCGCTCCCCCTGCAGGAAAAACTTTTTTAGTTACATTCATAATTGTATGTTGCTCCCCCTCAAGGTAAGAGTTTCTAACATAAAATCGTCATTTGTTGCTCTTCCAGAGTTAATATAGATTCAAAAATATCATCAAATGTATTTCTATAATTTATTTGTGTAACACAAACTAAGTTATCTTCTGGATAAATATGGGGAAATTTCAATAACCAATGGTAAAGAGTTAATACCATTTAAGAGGTATATAACCAATTGAGGACCCATACTTCGGGGATCAATTATACAATTGATGTCCTTATCCACCAATATCATATATCAAGTCCAAAGATAACTCAACATACATGAAGAATAATGGGATATTCTCAATATTTATCACGATATCTCTCTAAGAAGAAATTTAGTAAATCTTGCTAGCAATTTCATCACGAATGCAGTATCAGGCCTGATGTAGTTTGCGTGATAAAAGTTCTGCACAATTACGCTTAGTAAATAAGCTTCAGGTCGTTTTTGAACTTCAAGTCCATTGGAACTTCAGGTCCTATAATATCCTCATTTGTTTCTTTGGATCTTTATCAACTTTCAAATATTTGACACTCATTAATGTTACAATTTTACATCTCTAAAAGAGATTCAAGTAGATTGGTTGGGTCAAAAATATTTCTTCTAGGAGATGCTCGATCTACAAGTCGAGATAATACTCTTTGGTATTTAACCAAAAGTTCCATTCTTACTCCGTCTATAAGCATGAACTCACTTATTTAATCTTTTACATAGTGTTCACCACATAATCTATTTGACCGAGATTATCATTATACACAAGGTTCTACCTTGAATTACTTACTTTACTTTTTCAGGAAGAATTTAGTTGGTTGTACCACATCTTACCAACATTTTAAATAATTAAACTATTTATTATTTCATTATCTTTCATCTCGGGTATTCGAGTCTATCCAGGACTTTCACATATGACTCAATAGTCATGGTAATATAGCTGCCATAAATATTAATTTGCGGAATCATTGATAATGAGAGAACTTATCTAAATAAATATTTGGGTCTCTGCATAAACCCATGAGCATAATCTCGCTATATTTACATCACACCACCACATCACATGTTTCTTATAAATATTCATTATCCTTCTGGGACATGTTATCCTTCTGGGATATATCTTGTAGCGAGTGAAAACTCTGCCTCAATTTTCCTTTCTATCTCAATCAACTTAAGCGCTTCTAGCACTTTAATATTTTTTATCCGGATCATTATTTGAGATAGTAAAGAAATCACATAGGCAAGTATGTTGTCGACAACTATTATATTCAATTTATATTTTCTCTCAACCATTTGCTAGCCATATTTATAATCATTTCCCGTAACATTTAATTTTGGTTGTTCCGCATCTCTCAACCATTTGCTAGCCACCTTATGCTTCAAGCATTAAGGAGCGACATCTATACGTAATATTAATTATATCACCTTATGCTTCAAGCATTAAGGAGTCAATCGTTCCCTAGGGAATTTGCTTACTTTGTGGTACATCTATATTTTTACGAATTGGTCACTCTATTTTTACTATAGATGTCGCTTGGCAGAAATATAATATGAACTTCAAGTTCAATTTCTATTGCGTGGTTTCAAATAATGAAAACATTAATATTTCACATTTTTCACAGCATTAATAAACTTATGCTCATATCTCCCCCTAATGCCGTGAAATCATCTTCATATATTATGCAAAAAAAAACATACCAAATAATAAACTGATCTCCTATAATGGCCTCTAGGTATTAAAAATTCGACGGAGTATAAAATTCATGGCATACCTAGTTTGTAATGTAGACCCAAAAAGGTACGAATTGGTGGTGATATAATATTGCATAATAAAATAACAATAAATCGCAGATGGGAAATGTTCGATACTCCACGCACCTTTGGGGAAAAATTATCATAAATAATTGCCCAATATGAACCAACTGCTCATGCTAATTATCAAATATATAAGTTGGGCATCGAAGTATAATAATTCATTTCTAAGTGAACACTATATGCTTCAGGCACTACAACTGTACTTTGCTTGTGAGCCTTTTATTGTAGCTATCAACCATTTATGTGCTTCGGGCACGACATATAAATTTATTATTGTATCTATCAACAATACAAGTCAATGATATGCATCTTATCAAATATACAAGCAAACTTAAGTAATTTGAAAAAACTTGTATATTGATTTAATCTTGGTAACATTCTGGTTACATAATTTGATCAGAGTATATTGAATATGCAGAGCTGATCTAAAATCAAAAGATAATGAATTTATCCAAAAAAAAAATCATCAAATTATTTACTAGATCAATCTTTCAAGGATACTAGCTAAATAATTTTTATGCGATCATTACACTGGCCAACCGGACCAATCCTTCAAGGATATCCAAATCTAGGTCAATAAGGTATTCAAATTCACTAGTGACAACTTTAATTATATAATCCTTCAGGGAAACTCAAATCTATAAGCATAAAATTCAACAGGATATTTGCTCTGCAATTCATGATAGGATTAAAAAAAAAAACTATACAAGTTGCATACCATTCATTTGGTTCATTAGTCAATTATACTAAAGTTCAAGATATTCAAATTGATTTAGGCTCAATAAATTTGGATCACGTCCATACTCAATGCATAAAACAACAAAACAAAATATGCAACTATAATTTCCAAACTAAATTCATGCGTAATTGCATATTTTGATAGCTTAACCATATATGTTCCAAACAAGATACACAATTCACATTTTAAAATTAATCCACATATGCTTTATGCGAATTCAGATTCATGGACAAAATAATAATATATGTGTGTATTTTTATTTTACAACTCTTCAGGAGTATAACAGGTGAAGTTTGCGAGATATGATTACATAAGTTATATAATATTTTTCCTCATTCATCATAAAAAATAATCCTTATCTTGAGGATAATGTCTGCTAGACATATCTTACGTGTGTTACTACTTTCAAATCTTAACAAGTAACGTGAAGGATAATAGGATAAATATCAAACAAGAGATGCTCATATTCAAATAATGACAGTTAAATCAAGGAAACATATAGTCTTATAGAAAAGATAATTTTCTATCATATGACAAATTATAGTTTTGTATATGTGCTTCTGGCACTAATACAATCTCAATGAACTACTTTTACATCACTACTCTTAATTTATTGTGTTTATGAGCATTCATTTGGTTGGATTTCATTATTCTCAATCTCATGTATTACTTCGGGAATACAAAATGTTCATAACACATTATAAAAAAATTCGATAGCATCTTAATTCAAAATTAGTCATTAATACTTACTCATATTGTAATACTTTGATACTTGTATTGGTGTTAATCCTTCAGGGAGTATACCAAAACTTCACTATGAATTTATGGGAGACAATTAAGTTAGTGTTGATCCTTCAGGGAGTATATAAAAACATAATTGTTGACTTATAGAAGATCCTTCAGGGAGTGTCTAAAAACTTCATCGTCAACTATTGGCATGTTATAGACAACCGATGCATTATTTTAATCATTTTATCCATCAATGTTTATATTAGTGTCCTTCTGGGACTATTAGTATTCAATTGAACCTTAATACATTTGGATAGATAGATATTTGTTAAAGAATACTTCATCATTTTCATAATTGTACAATTCTATCTTCTCATCCAACCATATTATAAAAAGATGATCATAAATTGAGCTACGTAGCATCAATAATATATATCCAATATTTCCACCATTTTTTGTATATAATCTTCCTCTCATATACAATAGACATACTTATAATATCACATGAATTTTTATAGCACTAAAAACATGAGACAGAAATACTTTTCAAACTTTTCAAATCATGTCAGTGAAACTATAATCTTGCAGATTATTTAATCCATCCTTCAGTCCATAACTTTTAAACGAACGTATAATAGTTCAATAATGACCAGATTTCACTGACATATATGCATCTCATCCATATCAAGTAAAAAAAAATTCAAGTCCATATATATTGAAATAATCCATATTATTCATATTTGAATCCTTATGCGAAAATCATGCCAATGAAATATTTTATCTTAAAATAAATAAAATTTTATACCAATATTCAAATCTAAAATTTAAAATTCTAAGACCGAAAAATATATTTAAAAGTTTAACCTTTAATTCACAAAAAACAAATTCAGCATGCAAATAATCACATTCATGCTTGAATCTAATCAAATCAAACTAATTACCAAAGTTCAAGTTTCAGCAATCCCAAAAGCTTAATTATGCCTGATTGATTCATATAATGAATTTATTTAGCATGTACAGATATCACACCAAGCAAATAATTCATGCTCAAGTTTTGTTGCTCGATACAATAACTAATGAATATATGCACCAAACCAAATTATTTACCACTCAAACTAAAAGCCATTCGATAATAGAAGCAGTAATCGAGGCAAATAAAAGGTTCAACGTAAATCCAAAACAACCAGATTTATAATTATCAACCCATTACATTGAATATAATTCTTATGGCAACAGTCCATGAACAAACTTTATCATCATTTAATTAATCCAACAAAAACATTCACATTTTCACACAAAACGAGGACATAGAAAACTTCAGGCAGACATGTATAATTACGATTCAATTTTGATGGATACAGCAAATTGTCAATTACGCCAAGGGATTTACGCATAATAATGGATACGAATAACAAAAATTATTTATTCACAAGGCATGTTATGATACCACATGTAAGCATAAATCACGGATCTTAAATCACGGATCTTGAATGTTAAATTGACAGAAAGGACACGATTATTTTCTAGGGCATACATCTTGCTTGTTACCTTGATTGTCCGTTCTTCTTGATGCCGCTGCCATTCGCTTAGATGGTAGAGTACTCGTGCTGATAACGTGTTATAATCTAGATTGTCAATATGTAAGATAGACAAGATAGACAAAGAGAGAAAGTAGTAGAAGAGAAAGAGAGAGAAGAGATACACCGTAAAGTCATCTTATTCATTCACTTGAGCCCTATATATAAGGGAATACAATGTACATGAGTAAAGACCTAATAAGCTCCTGGCCCATACCTACAAATCTTATATCTAGGTAATGTCCACAAATTAATATTTACAATAGCAACAAAATTCTTAAGCAACAACATAACAAGCTTAAACTCAAAGTCACAACACAACACACCATATTTAATCATCCAACTTCCAAATGCAATCACAACACAATACACCATATCCAAATCACAACACAAATGTGAATGCCAATCACAAATCACAATATCAGTTACATTACATTTGTCCTTGGGGCACGACGGGCTTACGTCGAAGGGGACCAGTGAAGCCGTGAAGGCGAGTTGGTTACCGTTACACATGAATCGGTTCAGTTCAGTTTATTTTTCCATCGGTTTGGTTTTCGGTAAAAAATTACCAACCCTAGTTAAAATTATGCGAGTTGATGAATAGTGAATTAAATTTGATATACATTAATCATATTATTGAATTATATTGATAATAAATTTAGATTTTCAGTTAAAAAAAAAGAAGTCAAAAGTGACCAAATATCTTGTAAACAGTTGGGGGTTTTTCTGGACAACTGGTGAGGTTGAGAGAAAGTGTTAGGAGGGAATAAAAAATTATTAAAGAGGGTGGTCCACTTTTAATTTTTAAGATTTTAAAATTCAATTTTTTTTTTTTTTTTAGATTTGAGCGGAATCTTTAAAATCTAATAATTGTATGTGAGACTTAATTTGT